>JAKEPQ010001000.1:607500-1067500 GCA_024500445.1 Entomyzon cyanotis
GACAGACATGGCCCAGGGCACAGCACAGCCCTGCCATGGCAGCAGCCACACCAGAGACAAGGTTTCTTTATTAGCTCTCCAGATGGAACAAAATCATGGAATCATAAAGGGTTTGGGCTGGAAGGGACCTTAAAGCTCATCCCATTCCACCCCCTGCCATGGGCAGAACATTTTCCACTGTCCCACGTCAACAGCTGGGCAAGCAGGAGCAGCTCAGAACGGACCTGAGAGCAGCTGGGCGGTTAATGATGAACTTTATTCCAAGAAATGCCAGCATGAAATACATGTACAGTTCAATTTCCAGAGGCAGCCAGGAAGGTTAATGACCCTTGGTGTGATGGAGTTCTCAGATTTCAGCGGGGTTTGAGGTCTGTGTCTGCACAGGTGAGCAAAAGTCACAGAAACACTGAACCATTTGGTTGGAAAAGCCCTCCCAGCCCATGGAGGCCAAGCTGTGCCCAATGCCCACCTTGTCCCCAGCCCAGAGCACTCAGTGCCACATCCAGGAATTCCCTGGACACCTGCAGGGATGGGAACTGCAAACCTCCCTGGGCAGCTCCTGGCAAGGCCTGAGCACCCTTTCCATGGAGAAATTCCTGCTGCTGCCCACCCTGAGCCTCTTCTGGTGCAATCTGAGGCCTTTTCCTCTCATCCTGCCCCTGTTCCCTGGGAGCACAGCCTGAGACACCCCCAGGCTGCACTCCTGTCAGCGAGTTGTAGGCACATTTTCCCAAATCAGTCCTGAAATTCCCACTGTTTTACATTGTACCCACTAGGAAGTTGGGTGGATTACTTTGATTTTTATTAATAAGAAACCAAAGAAACTTCAATGAATATTATCAATTTTTAAACTAATGCAGGTTTATCACTGGTTTGGGATTACAAACATCTTCTGCCTGAAATACCTGTCCCTCCCAACTGGGCTGAGCCCTCACATCAGGCTGAAAACCAAGCACTGAGGTGAAGCTGTCTGAGCAGCAAGCATAACTCTATCCCCAAATCACCACCTTTGTTAGTCTGTGAAGGAGACGGGTCACTGTCTCTGGTTTAAAAGGAATTAATCAATACACAACTGGTCTGTGACAAGCAAGTAAATAAGATTAGAGCAAGCCCCAGCTGGGCAGAGGATCTCAGTACAACAAATCGATAAACTTTCAAAGACTTCATCCAACACAATTTACGATTTTTCCTGATCGCAACACAGTGCATTTCTGTCAATAAACCAAAACCTTGTGCCATCAAATTTTACATGAAAATAAAAGTATTCACCCACTGAAGGATGAAAGAGCAGCTGTGGCTGCTCCTGGATCCTTGGAATGTCCAAGGCCAGGCTGGACAGGGCTTGGAGCAGCCTGGGACAGTGGAAAGTGTCCCTGCCATGGCAGGGGAGGGAATGGGATGAGCTTTAAGGTCTCCCAACCCAAGCCCATCTGTGATTCTGTGATTCCATGATTCTGTGATTCTCCCCTCATCCCTCCTGAGCCAGGCAGCCCTTATGTGACCACAGCGCTGAGCCTTCTGCTCCTCACCCTGCCAAATCAGTACCGACTGCAGGAGAGGAACACATTCCTGGGAGGGAGAACTTGCTGTACTTGCCCGAGGAGCTGCTGCCGGTATTCTGTGCCCGGAGGAGGGGAGGCTGGTGGGCAGCAGAGAGCAGCAGAGCACTGCGGGATGAGCACCGAGCCCTCCTGCTCCCGCAGCCACGGAGCACAGCGGGAATAAACACACACACACAAGGAATCTGCTGCTCTGACAGCTACCCAAATAAAATTGGCGTTTTGTTCTGCCATGGACAACGCTTCCCTGAGCTCCTTAGAGCAACAGAATTGGTTTTTAATGATTCAAACAAAACACAAATTTCTCATCAGATTTCCTCTGCTTGGGCACAAGGGAAAGTAATTTAGGCACTCCCTGCTTGGAGAGGCTGATCTCTGAGGGGCTCTATGCCCGTGATCCCTCGCTGTTCCTGCCCCCTGGGAGCAGAATGTCTGTGCCCAGATGTGCCCAGATGTGAGCCTGCCAGGGCCTCTGCCCCGGGAGCCCAGAGAGTCGCCCTGGGGTCACACAGGGACAAATCTTTCCCTGGGAGGGTTTGAGGCCCTGTCACAGGGTGCCCAGAGGAGCTGTGGCTGCCCTGCAAGTGTCCAAGGCCAGGCTGGACATCACTTGGAGCAACCAAGATGATCCTTAAAGTCCCTTTCAGCCCAAACCAGTCTGGGAGTCTATGGAAAGGAAGAATAAGGTCCCACTTGCAGCTCCCTGTAACAAAATCCCAGAATGGCTGGGGTTGGAAGGGAGCTCTGGGGATCACCCAGTCCATCTCCCTGCCCAGGCAGGGTCACCTGGAGCAGTGACACAGGAGCACGTCCAGGAGGGTTTGCATGTCTCAGGAGAGGAAGACTCCAGCCCCTCCCTGGGCAGCTGTTCAGGGCTCTGTCGCCTCCATGGGAAGAACATCTTCCTGTTAAGGAGAAATCTCGTGTGTTTTAGTCTCTGGTGATAAACTAAACTCCCAGGAGGAGTAAGACTGAGGTGTGGAAAATGGTGTGTTAAGGATGGACTGAAAGCCAAACAACTGGCCCTGAAAATGTCTTCATGGGCTAAACCATTCCTCCTCTTTATCCAACAATCCATAGCTATGCAGAGTATAATGCCCACATCCATAGCATCCTGACCTTTTCCTTCGGGGAAGGTTACAAGGCAATATTCCTCACATTGCAGTAACTCACAGACCATTTACTGATGTATTTCACTTCGGCTTTGTGACTCGGCTGCAGAAGGGCACAAGTGAAAACAATCCCAGTCAAGACAAAATAGCCTGCATGCTTTAATTAAGCAGAACTTTGGCTAAATAAAACCAAGTTTTATGCATTTGTCTATTTAAAGTCCGAGCAGTAAATCAGTATCTGCTTTCAAATCACAACCCAAGTTAAGTGGTTCCCGCTGTGGAGAGCCCTGATGGCATCGCATCAATTAGAGAACAAAAGGAGAGGGGTTTATTTGTTTATTTGTTATTATTTATTTTCTCAGGGCTGTTTTGTGCAGGGCTAAGAGTGGGACTCGATGGTACTTGTGGGTGCTTTCCAACTCAACCATTCCGTGATTATTATCACACTAAGGCCATGCACCATTCGCTGTCGGGGCCGGTTTAGCGAGCACAAGTTGGGATTTTGCAGCCCGACGTGTCTCCTGTGAACTCCCCTCGGTGTCCGAGTGACCGGAGCGCCGTGCGGGAGGCCTGAGGGCAGAGAGCGGGCAGAGGGCGGGAGGGCGAGACATCTCCGGCGGGGGCCACGAGAGAGCTCCTGCGGGAAGCACGGCGGCTGTCCCGCTCTCCTCAGGAAGCACGGCCGCCGTCCCGCTCTCCTCAGGAAGCACGGCGGCTGTCCCGTCTCCCCACCCGGCCTGCCCCTCTCCCGCCGCCCCGCCGCTGCCCACCCCGCCATCATGGCGGCTCTCCCTGCCCCCACGGAGCTCCGCCCCCGCCCCGCCCCGCCGCGCCGGCCAATGGGAGGGCGGTGCGGCGCTGACGTCATTGCGGCGGTGCGTGGAGCGCGCGGCGGGCGGCGCCGCGGTCAGTGCGTGCGCGGCAGCCCGACAGCCATGTCGCGACAGAGCCCTCAGGAGGAGAACCTGCAGGGTAAGGCCGCCTTGAGGGCAGCGGGATGGGCGGTAAGGAAGGGCCGCCTTAAGGGCAGCGGGATGGGGGCGCGGCGCTGCCGGCACTGCCAGCTGCACTATCGTGGGTCACTTCTAGGTCGCGACATCGGTTGGTCGCGATAGGCGATGTGTGCGCTGCGGTGCGTGTGCATCCCCCGTGTCCGAGGGGAGAGGCGGGTGGGTGTGGCTGTGAGGAGGATCGGGCGGTCAGGGCTCAGGCCTGGAGAGGGGAATGCCGTGCAGCGCGAACAGCGGGATCGGGACAGGGATCGGGATAGGGATCGGGATCGGCATCGGCACGGGGATCGGGATCGGCATCGGGATCGGGATCGGGATCGGGACGGGGATCGGCATCGGCGATCGGGGGGATCGGGATCGGCACGGGGATCGGGATCGGGATCGCGATCGGGATGAGGGGATCGGGATCGGCACGGGGATCGGGATCGGCATCGGCACGGGGATCGGAGGAGACTCGCTCTGCTCTGGGCAGCTCTGCTGCTCGGTTCCGAGGGATGTGTCTTGAGGGAATGGAGCCTTGCAGTGCTGATGCGATACTTCCCGATGGTGCTCTGTGCTCTGTGCTCCGCATGTGTCCTGGGCTGGGATATCGTGACAGATCCTCTGCCGTGACTCATCTGTCCGGCTGCCCCGCCGTACGTGGGCTTTGGTCTGTTTGTGTTTCCAGCTTCATAAAAACACTTGTTTTATCTGTAAGTGATGATATCCCAGCCCGTCCCACGTGCTCCAGCACAGCCCTACTCTGAGCAGTGTCCAGAAGGGGAAAAAGGGAAAACTGTAAACCATCTGCTGTCCTCCTGCTGCTGTAACCCCAACCCTCTCCACGCTTTAGTCTGCATTCCCAGCGCTGTACCCAGCAGGATTGCAGCAGAGAAATTCTTAATTTGGGCTCCAGTGGTTGTGATGGTTCTTTGGTAACAGCTTGAGCTTCCATGAATTTTGGGGGAAAGGGTAGGGAAGGGTTTTTCTGGCTCTAAACACACCCTCTGCCACATACCAGGCGCTGTCACGTGGAGGGGAAAATTCCCAAACAAACCCAAACAACAACAAACCAGCTGTGAAGGAAAAGGGTTTTTGAAGAAAAGTGTGTGTCTCTTCCAGAGTGGGTGGCCTGGGATGTTTTTATCCAGCAGGGTTTGTGGTGCTTTGGCTGTCCCGATGGTGGTCTCTGTATTTGGAAGGGAGGTACTTGTGTTGTCCATGCACACGAGGCAGTTTGGCTTTGTGCTGTTCCCATTTAATCTCGGCGCCCTCAGTCTCCTCCCAGCCAGGATATCTGGGATATCTTTGCTCTTTGACGTTCCTGCTTCACATAAATCCCTGCACGGGTTTCTCCCCACCTGCATTCCTGTCGTGCTGCTCCTTCAGCCATGGATGGCTGAGAAGGAACCTTGCAGACTGCAATTCCAGCTGTTCCAGCTGTGCCTTTATTCCCTGAGCCGTGCCCAGCGAGCAGGAACAGCCCAAGCACCACTATCTGTGTCTCTCCTTTCCCTTCTTATTCCTTAGACAACCTTACCCACAATTCAGGGAATTCCCCTGTCCTGCCTGCTCTGTTCCCTGTGCACTGCTGTGGCTGGGGAATTCCACTGGCATTTGTGTAATTCACGTGTTTTCTGTCCCCTGAGCTCATTTAGGGGGGACTGGAGTGACAGGACACAGGGAATGGCTTCCCACTGCCAGAGGGCAGGGATGGATGGGATATTGGGAAGGAAATGTTCCTGTGAGAGTTTGAGGTCCTGGCACAGGGTGTCAGAGAAGCTGTGGTGCCCCTGGATCCCTGGCAGTGACCAAGGCCAGGCTGGACACTGGGGTTTGGAGCAGCCTGGGACAGTGCAAGGTGTCCCTGCCATGGCAGGGGTGGCACTGGATGGGATTTAGGGCCCTTTCCAACCCAAACCATTCCATGATTTACAGCTCCAGGCCCTGCAGTGAGCTGTCCCTGCCCAGGAGGGACAGAGGAGTTGTTATTCCCTCCCTTAGGAAAACAAAGCCCATGTGACCATGTTAAATATACTGCGAGGAGCAAACCCATGACAGCCCTTGCCACACACCCGCTGTTGCTTAACAGCAACACCTACAAATGGTACTGAAGAAGGCTGAACAAAACAGTCAGTCCCTGGGCTCTGGAGCCCAAAATAATTTCAATAAATGAATAACTCAACTTTGGCAGCAAAAGTCCTTGAGATTGTTTTGTTTGACTGCCACCTATAATGAGCAATAAAAATTGAATATATCCTAAAATGAAGGATCTGTACATGCAGAGGGAAACACAATGTGCTAAGAGCTGCTTCCCAGCCCTGTGAGCCTTCCCAGCTCTCTCCCGACTCCTGCACTTTGCATTCCACGCTGTTGACGAGCTGGCAGGCAGGGCTGGCTGTGTCCCTGCAGTGTCCCTCTGGCCAGGAGCACCAGGGCTATGTCTGTAACCAACCCTCAGCCTGCCGGGGCTCAGCTCTCCCTTCTGCCGAGCAGGGTCCTGGGTGGAGCTGCACTTCAGCAGCAACGGCAGCAGCAGTGGCAGCTCGGTGTCCGCGGGCAGCCAGGAGCAGGCGCCAGCCTCGCTGTCCATCCACAACGGCGACATGGAGAAGATCCTGCTGGACGCCCAGCACGAGTCGGGCAGGAGCAGCTCCCGGGAGAGCTCCCACTGTGACAGGTGAGCAGCAGCTCTGCTGCCACACACAGGGCATGGCCAAGGTCACCAGGGGCCCGAGGGCTTCTGGGTGCCCCAGAGGCAAAGGCAAAAGTGCTGCATGTCTGTATTTACATGCGCTTTTACATACACTTGTGCATTTACATGCATGTGTGTATTTACATGTGTGTCTATAGTTACATATATTTTTTATTATTATACATATAGTTACATCTATTTACACACATACACATGTAAATATAGACATGTGTATTTACATATGTGTTTATATTTACATGCACATGTGTGTTTACATATGTGTATATTTACATATGTGTGTTAACACATGTGTATATTTATATGCATGTGTGTTTACATACATGTGCATATTTACGTATGTGTGTTTACACAAGTGTATATATTTATCTGCATGCGTGTATTTACATATGTGCATATTTACATGCACATGTTTGTATTCACATACATGTGTATATTTACATGCATAGGTAATTACACATGTGTGTATATTTACACATGAGCACACATTTACCCAGGGGTGTGTGTTACATATGTACGTGTGTGTTTACATAAGAACACATGTATGTACACACGTGTGCACTGACCCACCCAGCCCTTGGGCCATGGGCAGAGCTCCTGGGGTGGCTGCTGTGCAGGAATTGTGTCACAGAGGATTTCATTCTCTTCCTCCCGTGTGTTTCCCTGCCCAGCCCTCCTCGCTCGCAGACCCCCCAGGACAGCCACAGAGCTCTGGAGGTCGAGAGCCACAGCAGTGGGGAGAAGAACAGCTTCCAGGTAAAAACAGGGAGCTCTGGCTCTCTGTGGCTCTTGGGGAATAACAGAGGAAGCTGCTGAAGCAGAAACTTCCATAGCTCACAGTAACCCTGGCACGTCCAGGCTGGCTGTGTTTGTTCCTGACATGTGGGGATATTTTGGTTTGGTCTTTCCAATCTGGAGCTCAGATTTTTCAGCAGGATTTCCCACCCCCTCTGGCTGCCAGCTGGGTACATTTCCTCCATCCCCCACCAATGTTTAAATGCACCTCCACCGGTTTAGTAGGAATTTTAAAAGTTATTTTGAAAGCAGCAAGAATTTCTAGAGTTATGCAAACATGGCAGCCAAAAATACAAAATTTCCAAGCCTTGCCATGGCTTTGATTCCAGGTGTTTTAACAGTTAATACCAAACCTGAATACACGCTGCTTTGGAAAACTCCCTGTTCTTTCTGATTCCGTTTTGTAGGTTTGTTTACCTTGCAAGGAAAGTGAATAGACACATTTGAAACAAGAGGGGGAAAGGATGTACATTGACCATATCTTATCAATACAGGGCTTGTTGCAGGATGACAGGCTGGAATCTGAAGCCTTCAGTGTAATAAATTAGCTTTTAATATGAAAAAAAATATTTAAAAAACAATTTGAGGAAGGAAGTATTTCAAGGAAGTGAATTTTTCTGCATTGTCTTTACAACTCCTGCCAGGCTCTGAGGACCCAGCTTTATGTTAGCTAAATATGGTACTGCAAGTTAATTATTACTGAAAATGATTATTTTTATATTTTCAGAAACACCCTTCAGCTATTTAAAGATCATTGTTTAGACTTTGAGAACAAATAACTCCAAGTTAGAAAGCCATCAGAATTTCAGCTGCCTGGCCAGTTTTATTTCCATGCTGTGTGTGTGTGTGTGCATGGAGAGCTGTTGGAATTCTGGGAGCAGATCTATTTTTATCCCAAGGCCTTGGCTGTGTGGAATGGAGCTGAGCTGAGCCAGGAGCTGTGCCTTACTCAGCATTTGTGCTGTAACTGCCCTGGGCTGGTGGCCTTGTTCTGTGACCAACCACACCTGGCCAGGGTCACCTGGCTGCCCAGCAGGGCCCAAAGCCTGGGACATTCATGGGATCAGAATTATTCCCTGCTAGGAGCTGGACAGGGAGTTTCAGGGACATCTACCCAGTGTCCATCAGAGCTGGGATAGGGCAGGAAATCCCTGTGCCCAGTGTCCATCAGAGCTGGGATAGGGCAGGAAATCCCTGTGCCCAGTGTCCATCCAAGAGCTTGGATGTCTGTCCAAGTGCCCAGTGTCCATCAGAGCTGGGAGCTGGGGATATTTCTGGTCTGTGCCTAAGCATTTCTGGGCTCTGGGATTTCACTGCCAGGGCAGTCTGGTCTTAGGCACATATGGGATATAGGTTTTGGTCTTTGCCATTCACATCCTGCTCTGAAGATGCATCTCCCTGCTTCCCACCTTGATGTGGGAGCTGAGCACTTCCACAGGAGGGCCATGGGAAGGGGTGGGGAGGTGAGCGTCAGAGCTGGCTGGGAAATGCTGCTGGGTGCAGAGCAGGAGCTCTGGCAGCTCCCAGCTGTGGCTCTGAGCTGTTTGGTGGTGGCTCTTGGTTGCAGTCTGAGGAAGATTTCCTGGAGAGGAGGAGGGAGGTGGAGCGGCTGCTGCGGAAGAACGCGGATTGGATTTGGGATTGGTCCAGCCGGCCCGAGAACATCCCACCCAAGTGAGTGCTGTCCCAGCTGCTGCGTGAGCTCTGTGCAGCTCCTCCTTCTCCAGGCCCAACACACAGCTCACATTTCTGCCCCAAATCCAGGGAGTTCCTCTTCAAACACCCCCGGCGCACAGCCACGCTCAGCATGAGGAACACCAGCGTCATGAAGAAAGGAGGGATCTTCTCTGCAGAATTCCTGAAGGTTTTCCTCCCATCCCTGCTGCTCTCTCACCTACTGGCCATTGGACTAGGGTAAGGTTCAATTCAACAAAAAAAAGTAGATTTTTTTACCTGCTTGCTTTGAGGCCTGATTCTGATTCCCAGTTCCCTCTTTGTCCAAGAGAGCAGTAACTTTTCTCCATGAAGGGGGAGAGGTGGTTATTCAGGAAGTGTTTCCTGCCTATGGTATTGCTAGATGGTTGAGGTTTTCTGGTTTTCTCACTAGTTGGGAATTTTTCAGAACAATTAAGGGGCAGGGAAATGAGGAATTCTGTACATTGGAACTGTAGTTACACAACATTTGGCTCCACTGGAGATGAGACTCTTAATCTCACAACTAACTGCAAAGGAAAAAGCTAGTATTTAACAGATTTTAAAATGACACTGATATAGATTGAATAATATTTAATATTATTTTAAATAATTTAATGGAGGGATGGGGGATGTGTGACTGTCCAAGACAATTAAAGTGATGGAGTTTTCCTTTCCAACATCAGTGTGGGGGAAGTGCTGGTCCTGGAGCTGGGCAGTGGTGCCAGGCCAGGCTCAGAGTCACTGGGATTTGGCTCCAGAGCAGTTCTGTTCCTCATGGTTCCACTGCCAGTGCTGCTCCTGCTGGGAATTCCAGAGGCAGTGAGCTTGTAGGAAATGTTCCTTGCTCAGTTCTTTGCACTGAACCAGCCCTGGCTGACTGTGCTCCTGACCCGCAGGATTTACATCGGGAGGCGCCTGACCACCACAGCTTCCAGCAGCACCTTTTAGAGGCACCTGGGATGATGGAAGTGGAGCGGAGCAGCCTCAGCTGGGCGCAGGAGGTGCAGAGGACGGGAGCTGGTCGTGGCGCCGTGCTGTGTGTGTCCTGTCATGTCCTGTTCGAGTTTAGTCCAAAATGGGGAGGGAGACGCTGCAGCTCCCGTGTCACATAGAGCCTTCTGGATCAATCCCTAGAGCACGTGGCAGATGCTGTAATGTCCCTTAGTGCTTTGTAGTGAAGTACCTGAGAATTAGAGCAACTCCGTGTTTCAATCAACGCCAGCTTTTAGCAGCCCGTTTGATGGGCCATGTCCATCCTGCCTGCTCCTGTGCCCGTGGGTGGCAATGGCACTGCTCCTGCAGGTGGCAGTGTCACTGCTCCTGCAGTCCCACAGCGAGGGATTAGCCCAAACTACGAGTGGCCTTACAGATTGATACGGGAATTCCCAGGGGCTGTTGCTTAGTTCACTTTAGTGTGAAGTGTAAAGTGTTGAGAGACGGTGGGAAGAGATGAGCACGTGGGTAAAACTCCATCAGTTTGTCCTAGTTCAGAGGTAGAATATGGATTTAGTGCCTAATAAAAGCTGCTTTTGCCAGGACATTCATTTAACCCCTAGAAGTTACTACTGCTGTACCTACTGCAGGCTGTCGCTTCACAGGCTTTACCTGTCCCATAGAAATCTGCACCTGACCCCAGCCCTGGGGGATGAACCCCAGGGTGGCTTCTCCTTGGTTTTTACTGATGCAATGCCTTTCCCTTCAGTGATTTTACCTTATTTAATGAGAAAATGAATGTTTGCCAAAATACCATGTTTTATATATTTAAATAAAAAGGTTCCTGGTGAACTCAGAGTTTCCTCATTCCTTTTTCTTCAATAATGACTGGAAGGGGCTGATGAGGCTCTTGGCCTCCACATGCCCTGACACAGAATTGGGAAGTTTCCATTGAAAAACATCAGACAGACCTCAGGCATTGCCCTGCTGCTGTCACCTGCACTCACCACACATGGGTGTGATGCTCCTGAGCTGCAAATCACGGAATTGTTGAGGCTGGAAAAGCCCTGTGACACCATTCCAACCATTCCCAGCACTGCCAAGGCCACATCCACGAGGCTTTTACATCCCTCCAGGAATGGGGACTTCAGCACTGCCCTGGGCAGTGCCAGGGCTGGACAGCCCTTTCCAGGAAGGAATTTTTCCTAATCTCCAACCCACACCTCTCCCCTGAGGCTGGAGCCCAAGCCAAAAGCAAAGGTGGGATCAGAGCCCCCAGACACTGGTGGCACTTGTGTTTGCTGTGGGACAGAGCAGCAAATCACTGCTGAGCAAACATTGGGGGTTTTCAGCACTGCTTTGGTTGGAGATGGAGAAGGGTGGAACTACAGTGTCCCTTTGTCACTGCCGTTGTCCCCCAGCTCCCTTGCAGTGCTCCTGCTCAGGCTCAGTGAGGGCTCAGAGGCACTGAAATGTTCCATGCTCACTCATTCCTCATCGATGTGGATTTTAATTAGAATTTCATGGCATGGTAATCACCGAGGGGCTGAGCCCATGTCCTTGACCTGCAGGAGGTGGATGTAGCTCCCACAGCTGCCTCTGTGTGCGGAGCTCTGCCCAAAGCCATGGGGCAGGACAGTCCCAGAAGGGTTTGGGCTGGGAGGGACCTTAAAGCCCATCCAGTGCCACCCCTTGCCATGGGGACACAACCTTTCACTGGACCAGGCTGCTCCACTGGGCAGCAGGTTGATAAAGCTTGACACTAATATCTGGTTTAGACAAAATGAGTAAAAGTTCCATGGGAATAGTCAAAAACTAATTGATAGCAAACAGAGCTATAGGAGAGTCCATCATACCCTTTTTACCCATACTCCACTTACTTGCTGGAAAAGCAGATGCCCACCATCCAGCACTGCTGTATCCTGGGGCACAGGCAGCAGCTCTGCCCCTGCAAGCCAGCCATCCCAATTGGAAATACACCCCCTTGGGCTAGAGCCCATCCAGCCAATTCCCTCCCACATGGAAGGAAACGTCAAAACATGGGGAGCACGGCCAGGTAAACATTTAAAATTTATTAAACTTTTTGGTCAAAAGAACTGAACAATTATGTACAACCCCACGGATCGGCTCGAGCAGGCGTTGGGAACGCGGTCGGATCAACTTCAGTGACCCCCCAGCTCCACCAGAGCTCCAAAGTGTCACCAACCAACAGCACAGGACTGACTGAACCCAACCTTTCTTGTACAACCTCAGGCTTTGTCTTTGCCACCTTCCTGGGACCCAATGGCTTGGGGGGCAGTACTGGGAGGGGCGGGACGGCCACGGTTTGCTCTTGGGACTGGAACAGCCCTGTGTTCCAGGGAGAACGGAGTGTAACCACAGTGGGACTGGCTGGGGAAAGCTCGGGGCTCTGGGACAGCACTCCCAGGCTGCAGGCACACGGCAGAGTGCAGCCTCTGGCTGCTGGGGGCTGCTGAGCGTGCTGGCAGCTCCGGGGCCCTTTGGCCCTGGGCTCATCCGGGGGAAGGGGATGTGATTTAGGCCTCTTTGGAAGAAAAAAAACCAAAAAAAGAAACAGTACCTAAGGCTTAAAACAAGTCAGCAGGAGAGCTCCAGCAGCTGCTGTTCTGCCAGCTCGAGCTCGGCGTGGCCCATCGAGGGCAGCCCAGCCCCGAGTCGCTCTGGAACTGCAGTGGGAAATACAAGAGACTACGCCAAAGATTTAAAATAAACTGTTCCCTTCGTGACAAATACTAAAAAGGTTAAAAACCATAATGCACGTCAGGTCTGTCTCTGGCTGAGGGTGAGATGCACCAGAGAAGCTCCATTTTTATCCTCAAAGCAGAGAAGGTGTCGATGTTTTGGTTCCCTCCGTGCAAGGCCGACACTTGGTTAAGGCTGTGGATGTTTCTAGGACCCTTTCCATCTCCTACTTGGCACACACAGAGCCTTTGACAACAAATCCAGTGCAACTCCAACTCTATGACAATGCCATGGAAACTCTAAATTTAGAATCTGAAATACTACACAAAAAAGTTTGTATTAGTCTGCCAAAAACTCGGTGTTTGGGGGCAAACCCTGTCAGAGGTGCCACCAGAACTGTTCTGCACCAGCTCAGGACATGCAATACAAAAAGAAGACTGAATACATCCCTCCAGCTCTAAGAACACATTTGATAGGCTGTTATTTATTAGGTGGTTTCCACTGAAGGTGTGGCTATAGGTACAGTTGGTGAGTAAATAGTCATGGACACCTGCCTAGACCCCAACTCAAGCCCTACCCCAGCACTCCGAGGTCACACCCTGGCCCCAGGCCCGGGGAGGAATGTACAGGCATCAAGCACAAGAATGTTCTGAAAGGCCCAAATATTACAGCAGAGAGAGCGAGAGAGAGAAATTACACTTTTATGACAACTTTTTCTTCTCAGGTGTTAAATTTTTTGGTCTATAAACTGGAAAGGAAGGCTCAGACATCAATAAATACATTTGTTTTGAGTGTTGGCCTCATTGAGCACTGTCCACCAATTCTGCCTCGGAGGGTCCTCCCCGAAAGCCGCGTGGACACTCCCACCCACCGAAGGCAGAACCACACCAGGAACTCAAAGCCAGGCCAGATGCTCTCCGTTAGCTCAAGGGAAGTAAGTGCATCAATGTTCCTCACTGATAGGACAACAAGGCCTTCTGTTACAGATAAACAACTGAGCTGAACTATGCGAGACGAGACTCTGTCCGCGGGCAGCCATCCTTAGTTAACCTTTTCCTGGAATAAATACAAGTTATTGGTGGCAGCTACAGCGATGATGTTCTCCATGGGGTGCCACGCCGTGTGCAGAATCTTCTTGTTGAAGTCCAGACTGTCAACGTTAATTTCGTCCTTCTTCCTCTTCCCGCTTGTGCACACTTTGCGTGGCTTTAGGATGGCACGAGGTTTGCTGCTCTCCCGGGAGGCCTCCAGGGTGGTGTCCCGGTGAGTGTTCCGCTCAAACGTCCGGAAGAAGTTGTTGTAAGATCCAGTCATGATTGTACTGGTTCAGGGAAAAGAGAGGCACATCTTGTTAGAAACAATATCCACTCGCTCCTCTCTCTCTTACACGAGGTCACTGTCAGACCACATTCATAACCATTCCATTCCATTCCATTGACACCTCTGCTCAACTCCTCTGGGACTCCAGCACTGCTTCCACTGCACCACTTCCCTCAGCAGGTGTTCCTGCAGTCTCTCCTCCTGCCAGTGGCACTCCACTGCAGGTACACTTTGTTCAGCTGAACCTGAGCAAAGCAGGTTTTCCTGGTGCTCCTCTCTCTCTTTGTCCCATGTCAACAGAAGTCACAGACTGGTGTGGGTTGGAAGAGACCTCAAACCTCATCCAGTGCCACCCCAGCCATGGCAGGGACACCTTGCACTGTCCCAGGCTGCTCCAAGCCCCAGTGTCCAGCCTGGCCTTGGACACTGCCAGGGATGGAGCAGCCACAGCTTCTCTGGGAATTCCATCCCAGCCCCTCCCCACCCTCCCAGGGAACAATTCCTTCCCAATATCCCATCCAACCCTCCCCTCTGGCAGTGGGAAGCCATTCCCTGTGTACTGTCCCTCCAGCCCTTGTCCCCAGTCTCTCTCCATGTTTCTTGTTGGCTCCTTCAGGTGCTCTGAGGCCACACTGAGGTCACCCCAAAGCTTCTCCTCTCCAGCTGAACAATCCCAATTTTCCCAGCAGAGCTGCTCCATGCTCTGCTCATGCTGCTGCCTGCTCTGGACTCTCTCAGCAGCTGCAGCTCCTTGCTGTGCTGGGCCAGGGCTGGGGCAGCTCTGCAGGTGAGCTCTCACCTGAGCACACGGGCAGAATATCCCCAGCAATTTTGTTTGTGTGACTTGCCTGCTCCAGGGGTATTCCTGCCCTCAGTAACTCGGAGCTGTTTGCCCCATCACGTTCAGAGCCCCCAGCCCTGCTGGAATCCCCCCTGCTGGTGCCAAGGGCACCCTGAGCCCTGCAGCTCCTCACCTGTCGGTGCCATTCCAGCAGCACTCGAACTTGTCGAAGATGCAGTCGTTCTCGTACAGGGAGCACAGCTTGCTGCGCAGGTACTCGTGCACCTGGGGACAAGGACACGTGTTGGACACGGACTGAGAGGGACAGGGGCAAAAGGGACAGCTCAGGGGACTTGGACATTGTACCTGGTAGGTCTCCACGGGCCTGTTCTCCATGTTGAGGTCCCACACCTTGACAGACAGGTAGTCTCTTGTCATCATGTATCTCCCGCTGTGGCTGAATTTCACATCAGATATCGAGGATATTATTTCTGAAAAAAATGATCTGCTGCTAGGATCTTCAGGTTCCTCAAAAACTGCAGAGAGAACACACAGTTCCACATGAAACCAACGCCAGGTCTTATGGCTTCCAATGTTTTCAGTATTGGAAAATTTTAAATCAATGACTAGTTTCTTCTTGAAGAAAGTTGCTGTTAGACGCTTTTCAGAAATAATCTTTTTTTTAAGCCATGTGGTGTTCTAGGCCATCAGATTGCCAGATGTCCATCTCCAACATTCAGCTGGAGCACAGCACCAGCAAACCACAACTCAGGGTTCTTGGGGATCAAGCAGAGCAACAAACAGCAGTGGGCACAGTAACCATCACACCTCATCTGCACAGCACATGGAACAGCAGCAGATGGGAACAGCAGCCACCCAAACACCAGGAGACCACTGGACAATGTCCTTTTCTTTAGGTCTGAACCACAGCTGTACTAAACCAACCCACTGCAATGTGAGCAGCTACACTTGCAACAGTCTGGGTGATTTTAGAGAGCCGATCAGGACATGCCTTGTTTAAATCCACGAGTGAACCTCTGAAATCAGAGATTCCTGACACAGGCTACCCAGATGTTGCTCATTTTTGACAGACCCCTTGTAACAGGTATGATTCAGTCACAAGCAGTTAAAAACAAAGCGCTTTTAAGTGATTTAGGGCAACAGTGAACTAGATCAATGGGGTGGCCACCACCTCCCATTGCACAAGTATTTCCTTGCAACACCAAGAAAGCCCTCTCTGCACTGCAGGAAGCTGGCCTGGCAGTGTCAGTGTGGCAGGAGCCCCACAGGGCTGGGCATGCTGCTAAAGCACAGCTCTGCCAGCAGGGAGCAGGGAACACATGGCTGTGTGCAGGGCTCGGGCAGGATCCCCATGGCTTCCACAGCAGCCACCCTGCCCCCCTGGAAACTTCCAGGGCATATTCCTAGGGATTAACCCTATCCTAGCAGCTGCACTGGTCACGGGGGTAAAGGATTCTGGCAGCATCAGCCCAGAGGTGAAGGAGCTGCCCTGAACTGGGACGTGATGAGCAGATACCTTGAGAGGCACCCAGCCTGAGTGTGGCCAGCAGACAGGTGTCACTGGTGCCCAAAGCACTCGTTGCCATCAGTTTATGAGGCCAAAATGGGCAAACAGGAGCAGTCAGGTGGTGCCTCACGCTACACTTGTGCTCGGTGGTGGCCTAGAACAAGACAAGGCAGATGTCCCACGCCCCAGTGCGGCCCTGGCTCACTCCCAGGGAGGTTGGGGCTCCCCAGGGACACTCACACTTGGAGTGCTGGTCGCACAGAGCTGCCGAGCGCATGTCGCACAGGCGGATGGTGCCCTTGCTGCTGCTGTACACGAAGGTGTTGCACTCGTGGGGGTGGAACTCGGCTGCTGTGATCACCTCTGTCAGCTCCTCCATGTTGGCTGGCTTGATGTCCACGATGTCTGCCACAGCTGGTAAAGGCCTGCAACGCTCAACTCGACCCCTCTGCCTGCTAATTGCTGATACAGCTTCAAAATGCCAGGTAGAAACTGGGGTGAGATCTTTGTTCCCACCGTGTCCAAGGTACACAGAGTGGGGGAGAGCCTTGAGAAGCCTGCATTTGACAAGAATCACAGAATGGTCTGGGGGGGAAGGGACCAGATTGCTCCAAGCCCTGTCCAGCCTGGCCTTGGACACTGCCAGGGATCCAGGGGCACCACAGCTTCTCTGGGCAGCCTGTGCCAGGGCCTCAAACCCTCCCAGGGAACAATTCCTTCCCCATGTCCCATCTAACCCTGCCCCCTGGCAGAAGGAAGAAATTTCCCCAGCCCCCTTGTCCCCTTCCCCTACATGCTCTTTTAAAAAGTGCCTCTCCAGCTCTCTCCATCTCAAATCCACAGATGCTGGACAACTTCAGACTCCCAGAGTAAAAGAATATCCCACAAGAAACAAAGTCCAACAAGTATTCTCAAGCCTCCTTCTTAGTGTTTCCTATTGCACACCAAATACACTTAATTTCTTTACCTAAAGCTTTGGAAAACCTGACCTAAACTTTAGAAAATGACCTATTTAGGAGTCAGTACTCCTACAACTTCTATTTTACTGCAGATTTATCAACATAAAACACACTGTTAGTTCTGGATGCACAGGTTTGCAAAAAGATCTTAAAATTATTTCCGCAGTTAATGGTATCGTTTGACATGAAAAAATACAGATTTGGTTTCTTTAAGAGTAATGTCACTTGGTTAAGAGACCACAAACTTTGAAAGAAGTAGCCACAACAACAAAGGATCTACTGTTCATATCCAGCAACTCTTATTTAAGTTGACTGAACTCCACAAATTAAGGATGCTCCCACAATTCCTCAGTCTCTCCTTAGAAATCAAACCCTCGCTGCTATTTCTACTGACGGTTTTCCATTGGAGGCGTGCTTGCCCTTACAATGACTGAGCATCCCGAAGGCTGCTTTTGCTGCATTACACCTCCAGACTTTCAAATCCTCTTTAATCCCTGGATTCAGCCACCCACCCTAATTACAACATTAAAGCGACTCTCAAACACAGGCAGCTGAGCTGCACCTGTGCAGAGGGCACCAAAGGATACTAAAGCTCCTGTTGGTGACTTCCAGGTGCCAGAGGTTGATGCGGAGGTCGTCGGCAGACAGGTACGTGGCGTAGTCGCTGTTGACGGAGATGGAGTTGATGTGGTAGGTGTGGGCGTTGGCGAAGATCCGCCGGGGGCTCGCCTCCACCATCAGGTCCATGGGCTTCAGCGTTGGCACCTGCAGGGACAGGCAGCACTCAGCTGGGCTCACACTCGCTGTGAGCCACCATTCACCCAGCCACCCCATCGGCTGCCTCAGGAAACACCCTCAAGATCAAGTCTGCTCCCCATGGCCACTGCTATGCCACGTCCCCAAATGCCACTCACAGCTGTGAAACCCCTCCGGGGTTGGGGACTCCACCCCTGCCCCAGCCCACGGATCCAGCCTGTCCAGATCCCCCTGCAGAGCTTCCTGCCCTCCAGCAGATCCACATCCCACTCAACTTCCATCCTCTCAATGTCCTCATCCAGACCATCAATAAAGACCTTAAACAGAACTGGCACCAACACTGAGCCCTGAACCCCACAGGTTGTTTAATGGCAATAAATTAATTGCACTGCACAGATTTCTGTATTGATTCGGTGACTAAACACTTCTGAAATCCACTGAGCACAAAAAATAACCAGAGAGTGCATGGATGCTGATTTTGGACACTAGCAACAGCAAACCTCCCCTGTCAGAGCTACCCTTGGCGCCTCACCCGACAGCCCATGGGCTGTGCTTGTAACAAAAGGCTATAGGAACAAGCCCTTAGAAATGCCCCCAGATCTTGGGGGGTGCTCAGGAAACTGGCAATAACAGTCTCCAAGAAAATTCAAAATTTGTTCATGAGCAGTCAGCAGGAATTCCAGGACACCTGGATGTCCTGTTCCCTCAGCCAGCTGAGCTCAGAAGTGCCAAAATTTGGCAGGGCCAGGTGTCCCAGCTGCCCCCAAGCTCCTCTTCAGTGCCCAAGACAACCTGTCTTCCTGGAACATGGCACTGATTCATCCCAGAGCTCCTAACTGCTTTCCCAGTTTGTACCTCCCAGTGTTTACATCCAACTAACGATTACAATTAATCCATTACTTTTTATCAGGCCACTGTCCTATCTCACCACAGAGTGCTCCCAGCCTGGCTGTGACAGCACAGATGCGCTAATGGGGAAGATCAGGAATGGTACTTGGAAATGCCACAGTCTCTGTGCAAAGTGCTGCTTCTCCTCCATGGACAACATGATGTCCAGGACTATTCCAGTGCACATTAGGTTATCCAAATGCTTGGAATTTACCTCTAACAAACACACCTTTACCCAGCCACAGAATACCCTGTTCCAATTTTTGAGTCATCCTCTTAAAAATACAGTATTATAATAATGAAAGTTTCCCTCAAGCATTCCAGAGGAACTTCAATAGTTTTTATATATAAAAAAATGAAGCTTCTCCATTTTTTCTGAAATGACCCTGACCCAAACACCATTTTTGACTTGCACATTTCAGTCTGGCAGCACAAAGAGAGAGAAGACATGCAGTAAGATAGGTGAAGTCAAAGAGCAGAGACATACCCGTAGTTCTGTGATTCGGAAAGGCTCCCTAACTCGTCCATCTTCATCTTTTAAATTATAACCTTCGGCTCTTTTATCCCTTTCACTTATTTTCCATAGTTTAATAGTTTTATCTAAAAGCAAAAATTCACATGCTTGAGAGTGAGCTGAATACAGAATCATATCAAGGAATACAAACTCAGCAGTGCACATGAGTGACCTGGGCTTCCACTGCTTGCAGCAGAAGGACACTGACGGAGCTCTTTACCCATAATGTGATGTGCAGTTTGAATAAAACCCCAATTTCTGCCTGAGCAGTAAGGCCCTGTGCCTCCCACGCACCCAACTGACACTGCCCAGGGGAGAGTTTAACACACCAATTACCCAAACTCCCCACTAAGCCCTGTATGATTATCTAAATTATATTAATGACCACTGCTAGAGACCAAACCAAACAAACACATCGATTCCTCACACTAACTGTCCTAGAGGAAACCAAGTTTGTCCCAGGTACCTGCTGAGAGACAGCCCAAGGCAGAGATCAGGATTTGCCCCATTATTTCGGGTTCCAAAGGAATGCACTTCCCAGCTGTTACAGGGAAGTGTTCCAAGTGTAGCCAGTGAGTGCACACTTGTCTCACCCCAGAGTGAGATCCTTGGCTAACTGGAGCCAAATCTCTCCTCCCCAATCTCCTGCAGAGCATTTAGGATGACATTTAAGTCTAAAAAATATTTTATTAAGACTTCTATCAGAGAAAATTATTTTAATTCAACAGTCCAGCAGACAGAAGTCACTCCTGCTTCTAAAACTTCATCATGACCTCAGAAAGTGATCGAAACTGTTAAGAATAAATGTATTCCTCCAACAACAGGAGCAAGTTTTTCCATAGAATAGTTTAGGCTGGAAAATCCCTTTAGGACATGAGTCCAATCATTCCCACTAACCCACATCCCCAGCTCTACAATTCCATTTACAAACGCTCCATGATGCACCAAAACAAAACAGACCCAATATTCACACAGACCTCACAACCGACATTACAATTAAAAGGTATTTTGCAGGTCATTAGAGAAGACATTAAAAGAACCCCAAAACAGTTCAGAAAAAAATCTGAAGTGTATGACAAGTGAGACAATATTCCAACGACAAAGTTCTTTGTCCAAAAGAAAGATCCCTTACCATTTGTAGACAGCAGGAAGTGAGCAGCATTCTGTTGTGGTAACCACCTAATTTTATTAATTTTTTCCTCAATTTCTAGACTTTTCAAGTAGTCAAACTCAGGCTCGTGACTCTGGAAGGTACTGTAAACATTGTATTCTCCCCGAGAGAGAGGACGGCTTTTAGTCTGCAACAAAACAGAGCATTTCTTGAGGCTGATGTCACTGGGTCCCTCAGAAATGGCCAATACAAACCAATGACCAGAAATTGTCAATCAGAACGTGAGCTTTTACAACAGGTCTTGAACTGTACATCTTCCCTCTGTGATACTGTACCCAGTTTAGTGTCAATACAGTGCACACAGCCTTGCTCTTTAAAGATGTAGCTTCATGTATAAATATCTGTGCACGCTTCAGGCTTTGCTATGCTCCTGTGGTGGATGTGGGAGCAAGGAATGGAGAACCAAGTCCCAAGGTTCCCCACATTTGCATCATCAGATTTGAGGCAACTTGTTATCAGGCTTTCCAACTCAGTTGGTGTTGGTGGTTCACATTCCAGAACAGCCCCAGAGGTGCAGTTTTCCCCTGCCATGTCTCATGGCTGTGGAGCTCCCATACTCCCAGTTAACTCTGAGACTAGACACGATTTTACTCCCTCCATGTCATAGCCATTGAATTTTGGGCAGGATCTTTTCCTGACCCCATCCAGAAGTTCCCTGCACTCAGAGCCAGCTGCCTTGGCACTGGTGCTTTCACTCTCTACTCACACATTTGGTTGGAGCAATTGGCTGCTTGCAAGTAAAATCAAGATCTGTGAGCCCAGGGCATGATGCACAGCATTCCAGAGTGCCTTCCCAAAGCCAAGTGTCTGGGGAACTCTATAACCACCCTAAGTTGTCACTGACCTAGTTAACCTAGCCTTAAATCTAAACTGGGTAAAAAATATGGTTATTAGATTTTAAGATTCCAGTATTATACACCTCTTTCAGACTTTTTCCTGCCGTTTTGCACGTGATGAAAGAAACGTCCCTGACTTCTGACTCTTCCCTCAGTTTCCACGTGTTCCCAAGGAGACAGCTGAATATTCCTGTGTGAATAGTCTGACTCTTTCCCCATGCTCCAAGGAAGTCATGTGCCAGGTGGGTTTTGCCTTTCGGAACAACTGAGAGCCAATCCATACCAGTCCCCCTCCACGTCAGTCTAGTCCAGGATCCTGAGAAGCTCAGGATGCTCCTAAGGCCTTCTGACCTTATCTCTGGGCCTTAGTTAAGTCTCTGGTCACGCTGAGTAAATGATGAATGAGCCTGGAGCTGTCTGGGTGCAGCCAGCTAACATTTCAGCAGTGCTGGCATTTCCCTGCTCCAGAGCCTCCCTGTACAACCAGTGAGGCGCCTGGGGGACAAGGAGCTATGAACAGCAGCACGGTGAGGAGAAACGCAAAATACTGCCTGGGTGTTCATTAACAGAGTATCATTTGAGCCCACGAGGAGAGCAGAGGGGCTCTGCTGCAGAAATCCCACAGCACCTGATGATTTGTAATACTCAGGCACAGACAAGCTGAATTAAAATTCTACGATCAACTTTAGCATTTCTGATCCAGGAGAATGCTCAAACCCTCAAATTCTCATCTACTCCTCAAAGGACAGGATAACCACACACTTTGGTGGGAACTGTGGAATACTGACTTTTTTGTGGGAACAGTATGTGGAATACAGACTTTTTAAAGAACAGAATCTCAGATTCCTCCCTGATGTGACAATTACTATTCAGCACTTGGTGCACATTTCCCATCCCCATGCTGCTCTGGTATCCCAGCTCAGGATGTGGCTCAGGATGGACACACAGGAACATTCCAGCACTGTCACACAGCTGAACTCCATGAAGAGGAGCTGGGCAAGCGCAGGAGGGACAATGCTCCATCTCCCAGCTGGAAACACTCAAGTGCTAATGGAGAAGTGGCTGTTCTGCTGGGTTTGAGTCCTCCAACAATTTTTAACCACCCTGTCCTGTTGTCCTTGCCGCTTGTTTTCTGAACTTCTTTTACATTCTCCCCGAAGAATCGTGATTTATCTCAGATCAGCCTGACCCAGTGGACAAGTCCAAGGGAAAGTCCAAATTCTGCAAAGTGACACTGAGCACACCAGGTACACATGAAGAACTCACGTGGATTTTGGGGACTTGTTTTTTTCTGAAGAAGGGAGGAGAACTCCCAGAAAACCAACTTACCAAGTGCAGCACAGGGCAGATATTTAGAAATTTGGCTAACTTGGTGCTTTCTGAGAAAACTCTCTATTTAAACCATTTAAACCTCAGGGCATGAACAGATGAAGTGAGACTGTGCAACCCAAGAACAGTGTAGTAACAGCACTTTTGTTTTTCGAGTCACTGACCTCTTGTTCCCTTTGAAATATAACCACTCTGCCACCTTTGTCTCCTGTTGCAAGAAGATCACCAGCGTAATTAAATTCAACTGTTGAAATTATATCAGCTGTGAAGAGAACAGAAATAAACCAGCACTGTAATGTGGAAAGCAAATCAAGGAGTTCCAAGACTTGAACACAAAAAAGCATTACAACTCGTATTAATGCAATGACACAATTCTTCATTTACATCCCCAAATGCAGCCATGTTTCAAAGTCTAACACAATTTTACTGGCAAGCTAAAACACTTACTCATTCTTCAGTGCAGGCTTTGGGGTCTCTCAGTCACCAGAGGCACACTGGATTAGGAACCCAAGGTGTGTGTGCTGCCTGTGGGCAGTAATGCTGCAATTCCATGGAGATACCCCTGCTCTGACATCCCCCCCATGGTGACCCCACCCCAGTGTGCACATCCTGCCAGCTGGGGTGTCCCCATGTGCTGATCCAGGTGAGGCTGAGGCACTCCTGCCTCTCCTGAGCTGAGCACTCCGGGAGTTCCTTCAGGACTGGGCAGCTCCCCTCACCCAAAGGGGGAAAACAGAAAGGAAATTCTTCCAGTTGAACTTCCTGAATGAGCTCCAAGCAGAAGCAGCAGCAAGGACAGATGAGAACAGGAGGGCAAAGGAAAAGCCCCGAGGAGCTGCAGCTCCAAGTGCTGCAGTGTCCTTGGGCCTGGAGAGCAGGAGGTGTTTATCCCCCAGTGCAGCCACAATCCCTCGGGGAGGTGGCAATAAAGAATTAATTGCCATTGAACAACCCCCAGCCACGGGGTGGTGAGATAAGGAGCTGGAAATGTCTGCCCCCAGGCCGGGGCAGATGGTAACAAACCCAACAGAGCACTCAGCAAACACTGCTCCTGCTGGGCCTGCTCCTATCAAGTACTGCATTTATGATGCAGATGGCAAAATTCTGAGGTTTCAAGTGTATGATATCAATTAGTTCCAGAGTGTGCAATTGGAGACTCCCTGGAAACTCCTTTCCTGTATTGATTTTGATGTGCTATCTTTGAAATTCCTTTCAATAATGCCCCGCTCTCACAGGAAAGGTGATTAGAAACCCTAACCATTTTTCTAAATTAATTTTTCGTCTTTTATAAACGATGCCCTTAAAAGTTTTTTCCTCTCGTGTAGAGATAATGATTTATCTTCTTGGATTTAAAAAAATGATTTAGAGCAACTAAATAAATGAGTAAATATCAACTTTCTACAATTTTATGCCAGCCTTCAGCATCACATTACTAACCAGCTTCTGGACACATCCAGTTTTATAGTCACCTTTCTTTAAAAGGAATTATCACTGAATTATCAGTTATTGTAAATTACACACAGGGATTTTAGAAGACACCCCGGAAAAGCAGCAAGCCAAGGAAAAACAAACTGAGGAGGTAAGCAATCAGTGAAGTGACTTCACAGAGCAATTTTGTGACATTTTCAGTGCTCAGATATGAAGCAGCCCTTGAGTTACGGAAGTTTATTAGTAACAAAACTAATATTCCACTACTACCACCATCTACAAGCCCTTCTGGCAAGGATCCCTTTTACCCTCGGAGACTCAATAACCACCCTAGCAGGAGTAAATGCCTCCTTAACACACACAATTCTTTCAAAGTCACAAAAACTACTTTTCCATTTCATTTCAGAAAGGGAAAGTTATTATTAGCTTCTCCCATCCTCTACTGCAGTATTCACACAATTATTTGCTCAGAATAATCTGTGTATCATTTTTGTTTCCCAAAAATGCCAAAACCAGCTGCTGACACAGCCATTATTCCCCAGCAGTGCTCCTCAGACAAACAGAATCTTGGGAGGAAACACACCAAAACACAGACACTACCCAAATTCCATGGCTTGAAACAAAAAGTGCAGGGAGAGGAGGATAAGAACATGCACTGAAATAGTCTGTCACCAACATGGTCTAGGGAATAGGGAACTGGGGGGGCACAGCAGGACAAAAATAGAGAAGCTTCCTTCAAATATTTTCTAAGTTACAACATTTGGAATGTGAGCAATCACCTGTTTTAATAGCACTGTACTCGTTTTATACATAAATTAAACTTAATTATAAAGTTTTCCATATAGGCACGTTTAATTGAAGCACATCAATCCCCCAAATCATTCCACCCACCATCCTCAGCACTCTACCCTCTCAAAGCAGGTGAAATAAAAAAAATATTACAAGACTCGAAGTAAAGCACAGAATGAATTCCCAACCATCCCTGTTCTGCTCAACACTTCACCCACCTACATTTGCTCTTCACATCCAAGTCAGCTTAAAACTTTTAGGTAAGGACAAAGCAAACCTCTGCAGGTTCTTCATCATCGCATTAACTCTGGGATTTCTAAAGCTTTTTTTATTAGATGTCATAACTACTTCTTAGGTATACAAGCACTAGTCTTATTTCCCTGTCTTATTTTCAGCCTTTTTTCCATGCCAGCAGAATAACTCTCAATGGAATGTGGCAAAGGGTGAGCAAAGCCAAAGCAGTGTGATACTGGCTCCTGGACAGCACCTCAGGGCTCTCTTCTCAGGCACTGCTTTTCTAGAAACACGTTTGTCCAACTGTCCCTCCAGTTCTGTTCTGTGGGACTCCGCTCTGCAAGGATCCATGTAAATCCTCCTGGAACCAGGGAGGGCAGCAATCCCTGGGACTTCACAGTAAGATACGAGGCTGACAATATTTCTTTCCAGACATGAAAAATTCACATTTAGCTGCACTTGTGGAAACGAGTTCCAACTTGGTTACACTCTACATCCAGAGGAGAAACTCTGAGCTGTTTTCACAGCTGGTGTATTAAAAGAATTGCTGGCAACTACACAGTGATTCTGTAGCATCCCCAAATTTAAGAGCACTGAGCACTTCCATGGGTAGGAAGCACCACCCCAACACATCAGAGGCCACAAACAGCCAGCTCTGCAGTAATGTGGTGGAGCCACTCCCTGACTCAGGACAGCGCTGTAAACCCTGACAGATGTGGCAAAGTTCAGTTTGAGTGCTCTGAGCTTTTCACCATCCCTGCTGAGTGTCAACCTCCCTACAAACAACTCCTGCCAGAATTCTGGGAAGTTTACGGCCTCCAGAGCCTCCTGGACAAGTTCTGCTGGGAGTGAAGGGGGCTGGGATGGCAGAGACCAGCTTTTGTTAGGATTTGGAGATGACAGCAAGCTTATACCTGCACACTAACTTAATCCCCCCAGGATTCATCCCGGGTATTTCTGACACCGGTATCAACGCCCGGGCTCTCTGTTGAGGTAATGGAGAATGCAAAGAGATCCACAACATCTACATCAGGTGCCTAAAATTAGCTCCTGTGAACTTTTCCTCTCTAAGCTGGCTGTGCATTGCTGCTCTGGTTAAAACCCAAACCTGAAAACATGGCATTACTTGATGGCTCACCCAGGAGAGAAGGAATTTCAGCTGCAGCTCACGCTCAGGACCAACAGTAAGGAGACAGGATCAGCAGCAGCACCTCCCTCATCTTCCTAAGCTGTTCAGAGTCTTTTGCCATGAGCCCATTCCTCAGACATGCAGTGAATAAGGAACCAAACACTCACAGCTCTCTAACAGCACCTAAAATGGAGGCTTCTCCAGCTTCCAGGGGATTTTAACTTAGAATTTTCCATGGATGTAATGGACAACATACCTCTTCACGTTCAGCACACAGCCTGAGCAATGCCTGCCTGCAAACCTGGCTCCTGTCCTGCCCCCAGAGAGAAGTCTGAATGCACAGCCCCTTTTTCCATGACCCATCCTAGGACCAAAGCAGGAACTGCTCTAAGGCCCAGAGAACTCTCTGCAGAGGCTCCTGCTTTGAGAGGAAATGGCTGGATTGGCTAGCAGGCAGATGGTTGGCACAGACTGTCAGGGAGACTGCCAGTGGGAACCAAGCACAGAGGGAATATTTCTGTGCCTGTGATCAAGCTCAAAGGTGACACACCTTTCCCTCCAACACTGTTATCCTACAAAGCTGGAGTTATCCTGCAGCTGGACAAAGCTGTGGGAGACACTGCATGGTGTTCCACAGTGGATGAGAACCAAGCAGAGTGTGCAGAAGGGATCAGCACAGGTTATGTGCTCCTAAATCAACTCAGAAAGCAGACACTGGGATCTCCCTGGAATGCTGTGCTGAACTGTGTGACACGACATCAGAAGGAACACAACTCTCTTTGCAGCAGGAAGGGACAACAGACCATTGAGGGACCACAGGTGACAAACGTGGGCAGTGGAGAACAGCAAGGAACCGTCACTTCAGAGCAACTCAGGAAAGACTCCTCAAATAAAAAATATAATAGGAGCAAATAAGATCAGTGAAAATAACAGAGTCCCTTTAGAGGGAAGAGATTATAAAAGAAAATGAAGCAATTTAGAGACCAGCACCTGCTAAAGAGCAAATCATAGCAAAAATGTTTTAAAAACCAAAATCCTATTGGAGCTTAACAAGTTCCAGACACAGAGGGCCTCAGAACTTCTTGTCACTGATTTACAGTAATTGTACTTCCCAAAGCTGCACTGCAAGGCTCTGGGGTGGGCAGGCAGTTCTGCAGTCGGGATGGCTGCAGGGACCACAGCAGGCAAGCACAGTGAGCACCCTGCTCCCACCAGAACCCCCTCACCTCACCCTCCTGCTGCTGGGCAGGCAGGCAATGCTGGCATTGCAGTCACTGCAGGATTCTGACTCCAGCACTCACCTCCACTGCTCAGCCTCTCCCTCCTGCCTGTACTCATCACTGACTTGTTCAGGTCAATGAGGGTTATCCCCTACGGCTGCCAGAACAGCCAGTGGAACAGACTGGGTCACAACTGACTGCTACTGCTGTCACTGCTCCGAAAATGCTCTTTCTTAACAGCTGATAGAAATCACAATTGTACTGAAACATGAGCCAAACTTTACGGCTATCAATAACCACCTGACAATATACATATCCATACAAGTTACTCAAAATCATCTGCTTTTCAGAATATGCCTCCTTATACACTCAATTTGTACACTTCTACTTTTAGGATTTCTTTAAAGGGTTAACACAGGAGTGAGGTGTACCAGAAATCAGGAGAATAAAGCAAAGGGGTAGAGTTTTGCCCAGACCAAACTTCTCTCAGCTTACACAACCAAAAACTCTGCCAACGTTAAGTATCCATAAGGTCTAACAACTTTTTTATGCCGTAACACTCAAACCACTTGTGAAAGGGCTTGGATTGCCTTCAGAGGCCTGGTAGGGTTTAACTAAGTCCAAAATAATTTTGCTTTTGGGACTAATTTCAATCCTTGAACAGACTGAAGGTAGAGCAAGGCCCTGAGCAGGGCACCCCCAGCTCCACAGTGGCTCAGCCGGCACCAGCCAGCCGGGAAGCAGGAGCTCTTTGAGGTCAGTACTGCTGCTGACAGGCCATGGCAAACTCCAAACATCTTGTTTGGAGCTCTGTGGGGAAGCCTGCCAGCTCCTGTGTGTCCTGGATGCCTGGAGCTGAGCCACTTGGCTCCCCCAAGGAGAGCACAGGCCACTCTGCTGGAGTGCTGAACCCAGGGTGGGAAGGCAGCAGCAGCAGCAGGTGCCACAGTGCCCCAAGCCTGCTCTAGGGCTGCCCAGCACCCCAACAACCCACCCCACAGCACCCCAAGCCTGCTCTAGGGCTGCCCAGCATCCCAACCCAACCCACAGCACCCCAGGCCTGCTCCAGGGCTGCCCAGCACCCCAACAACCCACCCCACAGCACCCCAAGCCTGCCCCAGGGGCTGCCAACCCCAACAACCCACCCCCCAATGCCCCAGGGGCTGCCCAGCACCCCAACAACCCACCCCACAGCACCCCAGGCCTGCTCCAGGGGCTGCCCAGCACCCCAACAACCCACCCCACAGCACCCCAGGCCTGCTCCAGGGCTGCCCAGCACCCCAACAACCCACCCCACAGCACCCCAAGCCTGCTCCAGGGGCTGCCCAGCACCCCAACAACCCACCCCACAGTTCCCCAAGCCTGCTCCAGGGCTGCCCAGCACCCCAACCCACCCCACAGCACCCCAACCCAACCCACAGTGCCCTAAGCCTGTGCCAGGGCTGCCCAGCACCCCAAGCCAGCCCTCCTCAGGGGTGCCACAGCACCTCAGAGCTGCAGCTCATGGAAGACAGTGAATGCCATTTCCTCCTTCAGCTAAACTTGCGTTCTCTTGTCAATGGAACCAGACTGTCACTTGATACTGGAAGCCCTCTGAATTCTATCCTAAAAAAGCTGCATTCTGAGTTTGGAGTGCACGGAGCTGTCTGGATGTATCTGCAAACAAAGCAAGACCAGCAGGGAGGGAGCACAGCACCCAAAGGGAGCAGCAAAGGCAGAGCTCAGTTACACAGATGTGTTCACCTCCTGCCTGCAGAGCTTGCCCTGCCTCCCCTACAAGCCAGGAGAAATTATGGAGGCAGTTTCTAAGACTCGTGACATAATCCAGTATTCTTTGTGCAAATCTACTGCCTCGGTATTATTTTTTAACCTTTGGAAGACTAATTTCAATAAGCTTTCTCCTACTAGAAGTATATTTAATTAATTCATGCTATTGTTAGTTTTTTCTAAGTAGCTCATAGTGATGGTTTTGGGTGTACTTCTATCAGGAGTTCATAGAAGTCTTAACATGGTGAGAAAATCACATTTTTCTTTCAGTTGGAGCTTTCACACCATCCCATCCTTTAAAAAAAAATGGGTTTTGTCATTTTTGATTAAGCTTTTCCCCCTGCACCCAGCCTACCCTTCTACAGGGACAAATCCAGTGGCTCCCACTGCTCACACATGAAGACTTGCACTAATCCCTGTATTCCCACTACTCAAATTGCTTTACTCTGCATTCCCAGTTATAACTCTGCAATTGATACTCACTGCTTATTCAAACTCTTCACCATCCACAAGCTACATCTTATCAAAGCTTCGTATTTCATCAAAAGATAATGATGGAATCCCAGACTGGTTGGGGTGGAAGGGACCTTAAATCCCATCCAGTGCCACCCCTGCCATGGCAGGGACACCTTCCACTGTGCCAGGCTGGCCTCGGACACTTCCAGGCATGGAGCAGCCACAGCTTCTCTGGACACCCTGAGGTTTCAGGGAGGGCAAAGAGGCATCTAAGTCCTGCCTACAGCAAAGCACTGGCTTTCAATATAACCTAGCCCAAAACAGAGCTCAGAGCTCACCCTGTGCCCCATTCCAGCAGGCAGTGACACCTCAGGGACAATAATGATTTACAGTGACAGGACACAGCACACATGGCTCACTCGTCAGTCCCCTGTTTCCCAGTTCTTACAGAAAAAAAGACAATGTTAAAGCTTAAAGCTAACACCCAGTTCTGCACCTCCTTTCATGCAACTGAACCAGATGCCACACAGCTGCACCTCTACTGCAAGAGTTTTTTCAAAAGCACCAAATCATGCCAGAATTTCTTGGAATAATAAAAGAACAGGCCAAGTGAATTCCTAAACCACACATGAATACATTTTAAACCACTGATTTGTAAAGACAATTTAATACTAAGAACATTTCTAAGTCACTTGTAGCTGCACTTGAGAACAGGTACAGGATTACAGGCTAATATATTTTTATTAGATTGTGGTTGTCTTTGCTCCTTGTGTTCTGCTTCCTGGCAAACTGCTGAGGTGTCTGACCCAGCACCTAACGGGCAGCAAAAGCAGAAGAGAGTTGGTTAAAGTGATGATAACAAGGGATCTCTCAGCTTATCAGGGCAATCAGTCAACACCAGCCACTATCTGGAGAATTAAAAAAAAAAAAAAAAAAAAATAGTTTATTTCTTGGATCATTAACTGGTCCAGAACTGGTCATGGATTAGATGCAGAACTTCCAGCCCACAGGAATTTGGGCATATCTGTAAATTATTTAATAAACTGATTTATATTTTACTTGCAAAAAAATTAAACTAAACAAAAGACCCATTCAAAATAGGACAATTTTAAACATGCAAAAAAATTCCAACACTGAAATCACAGAAGTGTAAAGTCTCTGGCAGCATTTGTATTCTGTATTTAGAAAGGTCTTTCTACAAAAAATGCAATCCAAGAATTACAAGTAATCCAAGAATTACAAGTTCCATGGGCAATCAGTGCAGGTTTTAGAGTCATCTGGTTTCCACTTACAACAAAATTACAACACAATCTTTAATTAGCTCTGTTTTTAAATTATGATTGTTGCCATCCCCAAAATTAAATCTTTCACTCTATCTGTTTTATCCTCCAGTCCTCCTCCTCGAATGCAGCTAAACTTTTCTGTTTCAGAAAAGTCATCTCCAATATTCTACAAAATCCATATTCAATAACTGATGGATTCTCCTGGTCTTTCAGCAATGGTCAGACTGAACAGTGCCTTTCTCTTTCCTGACACAGAGCTTGTCCAGAGGTCAGGGATTAGTCACTGAGCAAAGGCAATGCACAGACAAGACAAAGAGGAGACAGTGATTTTCTGTATTAATGACCCAGTTAGGAAAACCCAGCTGCCAATCTAACACAGCCACTTGTCACAGTGTTTGTGCTCAAGCCAGACACCTGAGAAACAACAATATAACATGTATGTTAGAACTGCACTGCAAAGGAAAGGATTTGCTGGTAAAGTTGCCTGGCTGAGCAGTTTCAATTCCTGAATAAACCTCTAAGAAAATCCAGCAAAACACTCTGCAAGGAATAGGCTGGACAGCAACTTCATGGTGTCCTCTTCCTCTAGAGAGCTCACTTTTCACAAAGCAAACCAAAAACTGACAGCAGTAACAAGTTTCCACCATCACAAAAATTTCTGTGCAATTCCAAGGCTATTTCAAGGCAACAGCTGCCCATCAAGCAGGTTGAGATGTGCAGTTTGGTAAGAGAGGATTTAAAAGATGGTAATGAGTAAATACGTCCCTAACTGAGGCCCAAAATCTAGCAATGTATTTGTATTCTTACTAATGAATTAAATTTGGGCAATTACTAGCAAATGAATTGCATATTTTTTGTATCTAATTTCAATTTCAAGGCAAAATGTACCAGCAGGGGAAAAGGCCACAAATCAAAATAAAAACAAAAAGTCACAAAGCCTGTAAATAGTTCTGGTATTCCCATAGGAAAATAAAACTCTAGTGGTAGTTTTGCAAAACCTGGTGCTGAATGATTCCTAGAGCTCTCCTGCTCTGCACAAATCCATATTGATCAGGAATTACCTGGGAAGCAAGGTGCCTCCAGGAGCCAGATGTCCCCAGGACTTTATCCTTTACACAGAGAACTGACTTTTAGTCACACAGGTGACAGATCCAAGAAAAAAGAACCTTTGAAAAACATAAAAGCTACTTACATACATTTCTGTAAGAATTCTAGGACCTTCAAAGCAAGCTACAAAATATATAAAGGGGGGGAAAGGAAGAAAACAACTGAGTGAGTCTAGTTTCCTGAGCAGTTTTCCAGTCTATCCCTCCCATGGCCATTATTTTAAATGGAATGCCAAACAAGTGGCATGAAAATGAAAACACTGTCAGCACAATTTCCCCACAGCAGACAGCAAGGAAAAATATTTACTGCAACCAGTGAAAAAAAAAAACCCAAACTGAAGCTGAGCACACATGGCCCTACAAGTCAATTCACACTTTAGAAAGGAGCACTGCCAGCCTGGACAGCTTGAACACGGGAAATTTAGGGGGAAAAAAAGAACTTTCTCATCAGAGTCAAGCAAAACTCCACCCTGGTTCCATACACTACAGAAAAGACTTTTCCCAGTTAAAACATTTCTTGTTTTCTGCTCTGTCCAAAACACGCAGCATTTGGAAAGTTTCAGAGAAATGTGAAGGTGTGCCCTTTTTCCCTGCTTAATATCCCTATTTATAGCTCCCAAACGTTAACAAGTGGGAATCAAATCTCTCCACAGCTGCAGGAAGCCTTTAAACTGCACTTTTCAATGCAGCACAAATGACAGAGCTGCACTCTCTGTGCGTCACAGCGAAACTTGACAAGCCTGACAGACTCCACTGGTGTTTCTTTTTTTCCTCTCCCTGTACTGTATCACTGTTGTTACCTTTTATCCCAAGTCCAGAGCTGGAGACAGTTATCCTAAGCCCAGTTCTGTGACACTCAGGACAAGAACGTCAAGGAGCTGCTGGAGAGAGTCCAGCAGAGGCCACAGAGAGGATTTTGGGATTGGAGCATCTCTGGGATGAGCAGACACTGTGGGAGCTGGGCCTGGTCAGCCTGGAGAAGGGAAGGCTGAGAGGGAATCCCATCAATCCACACAAACATCCCCAAGGGTTATCCACCGTCAGAGCACGGTGCCACAGACAAGACAAGGAGCAATGGCCACGAACTGAAACGCAGTAAGTTCCACCCCAACATGGAAAAGAACTTCTTCCCAAGGAGGGGACAGAGCCCTGAACAGCTGCCCAGAGAGGGGGCTGGAACCTTCCTCTCCTGAGACATGCAAACCCTCCTAGATGTGTTCCTGTGCCACTGCTCCAGGTGACCCTGCCTGGGCAGGGAGATGGACTGAACGATCTCCTTCCAACCACAACTATCTGCAGATTCTCGGATTCGCACTAAAGACCCGGAGGAAGGCGCCGTGACTGCTCTGTGATGCTCTCGGGTGGGAGCTCGCTTAGTCATGGCACACACCCCCCGGCACGGCCCGAACGCTGCGGCGCTGCCCCCGGCCGCCCGGAGCGCTCAGCGAGCCGCGGCTCCCCTCACCTTCCGCCACGTCCTCGTCGATCGCCCCCTTCACCTGCAAGAAGCACCACTGCACCTCGTTGTTGCCGCCGTCGCCTCCAGCTCTCGCCACTACTGCGGAGGGAGAAAGGGCGGTGAGAGAGGGAAGGAGGGAGGGGAAGCCGCGCCGAGCCCCGGCCCGCTCCTCCCGGGGCCGCCGCGCTCCCGCATCCCCCGCCGGTGCCGCCCGGCGCGGCCCGGCCTGCTGCCGGCTCCCGCGGCCACACGGAGCCCACCCGCGGCCCATCCCGGCGCGAACGCGGAGCGGAGCGCGGAAACGAGGGCGGAGCGCGGACACCGACCTGCCATGGCGGGGGGAGCCGCGGGAGCGGGGCCGGGAGCGGGGCCGGGAGCGGGACGGAGCCGCCCGGAGCCGCGGGAGGGTTCGCGGTTTCAAAATGGCGCCCATTGCCGGGCGGCCCGGCCGTGACGTCACCGCCGGCTCCCCTCAGGGAGGGCGGGCCGGGCGGCGAGCGGGGCGGCGATCGCGACGCGATCCCGGAGCGATCCCGGAGCGATCCCGGCACCGTCCCGGCGGGATGCGGGGGTGGAGGGCAGCGGCGGCGGGAGGATGAGCGTGAGGAGGAGGAGGAAGAAGCGGTGTTGTCGGCGGCGCGGCCGCGGAGGCACTCACTCCCCCGGCGACAGCGAGCGCTCCACACGCGCCGCTCCAAGCGCGGCTCTACGTGAAGGGACGGGGCGGGACCGCCACAGCGGGGAGATAGCGCTGTGCTTCCCAGTTAGTTCTGCTCGCTCCCTGAAGGGTTAATGGTGATGAGGAAAAGAAAAAAAAAAAAAAAAGAACGTGCTTCTGACTCGCTTGCGCCCTCAGCGAGCGCCAGAGCCGGCGTGAGGGGGAGGGAGGGCAGCGGGGCTGCATGGGGCAGATTTATCACGGAATCAGAGTCACTGAGGTGGGAATGGACCTGCAGGGTAACCGAGTCCAGTCTGTCCCCGATCCCCACCTTGTCCCCAGCCCAGAGCACTGAGTGCCACAGCCAGGCCTTCCTTGGGCACCTGCAGGGATGGGGACTGCAAACCTCCCCGGGCAGCCCGTGCCAAGGCCTGAGCACCCTTTCAGTGAAAGCATGTTCTCGGATCTGCCCAGGCTCTCCCGGCACAGCCCGGGGCCGTTCGGCTGCAGGCAGGGCAGGGCAGGGCAGGAGGGAGCGGGCGGGCTCGGGGAGCTGCAGCAGGCGGCTCTGGGGTCAGCCCGAGCCGGGACCGTGCCGGGACCGTGCCCGGCCGGGCTGGGAGCGGGAGCACGGCCGGGATCCCGCGGTGACTGTGTGCTCCGGGAGCTCCAGCGGTGCCGGTGTGGGACTGACCGCCTTCCCGGCATCTCCTGCCTCAGAAACCGAACGTTCCCGGTGCTCCGCTCAATCTGCATTCTTACACTGACTGCTGCTTTTCCAAGCACCGATACTGGAAGCTGCGAAGATGCAATTTATGCCCCTGCGTCTGAAAGTGCAGAAAGAAATCAAAATGAATTCTATGTTTGCCCCAACCCCCCTGTGTTGATGTATTTCTGATTGCTGAGTCCCTCGGAAAGTGGTAGAACTTAATGAACTTTAACCTAGGGAAGGGCTAAGTGTTTGGAAAGGTAACAGGTCTGCGTTGTTGAGTTTCGCACTGAGGTGGTTTCCTAAATCCTGTTGGAGGAAATGCAAGGAGAGTGGTTGATGAACAGACATGGTTAATTGTGATCTTCAACACAGAGGATTGAAGAACATCTTCTTTCTTATGCAATAAGAGTCTTGTTAGGGACAAGTGAAGCTCTCTGCTGGGAGTCTTTCTCTTACTGAATGGTATTTTACCTGGAGGTTCCTCAGCATTTTCCTGTGGAAGCACTGAAGTCCTGCATTCAGGATGGTTCCGCTCAGAGACATTTCTGCTCAGGGTATGCACCCTTTTCTTGGTCAGTTAGAAACAGAAATGTGTTTGGCTCAAGTTTTCCTTATTTAATTTCTTGGTATGATGTGTGCCCATTTATGAATTCATTACTTGATTTGTGTTTATTCCTTATGCCGTGTGTTGTGTATTAAGTGTTCAAATGAAATAATTTCTTATTTGGTCTCTTAGCTGTCTCCTTTGCAGCTATTGGAGAGTCATCTTTAAGGGCAAAGAATGCCTTTAAACCCTTCCCTCTGGCAGTGGGAAGCCATTCCCTGTGTCCTGTCCCCCCATCCCTTGTCCCCAGTCTCTCTCCATGTTTCTTGTTGGCTCCTTCAGGTGCTCTGAGGCCACACTGAGGTCACCCCGAAGCTTCTCCTCTCCAGATGAACAATCCCAATTTTCCCAGCAGAGCTGCTCCATGCTCTGCTCATGCTGCTGCCTGCTCTGGACTCTCTCAGCAGCTGCAGCTCCTTGCTGTGCTGGGCCAGGGCTGGGGCAGCTCTGCAGGTGAGCTCTCACCTGAGCACAGGGGCACAATCCCAATCCCTTTCCTGCTGCCCACACTGGGGGATGGGGGTGGTTCTGGGGTGGGAGTGCTGGGAAAGCTTTCCCTGGAGTGTTGGGAAAGCTTTCCCTGCTCAGCTCTGGGTATGTGGGGGGCTGGACAGAGGGTGTTGCACAAGCAGGGGACGGGGGTGGGTGTGGTGCTTTTGTAGAATTCCCAGAACTGAGGCACGGGGTGTGAGCAGTGGCTGTTCCCAGTTCAGTGGGTCACTGCTGTGTGCTCAGGGGCTGTGCTCACGGGAAGGTGACGTTCTGCCCTTGCCACACTGAGCAAGAAAAGCTCCTGAGAGCAAAGTTTCCAAATGCACTCTGGAAATAGGATCGTGCCAGGCCAGCTGCTCTGTGCCCCCCGACGTATGCTGTGGGAGGTGCTGCCAGCACTACAGTCCTTGTTCCTCAGCCTGTTTTCCATCCTCTGGTTAGGACCAACAGAGCCCTGAACTCTGCCAGGGGCTCACACTGCTGCTGCTCTGAAAACAGGGGCTCCTGGAAGGAAAATTTCAAAAAACACAGGGCGAGCCATGGAAAGAGCATTTATCCTAAAGGGAAGTAGGGCTGGTGGGCACACAAAGTCAGATTTCATTAATAGATAAAAACCACACACATATCACATGCTAATTGACATCAAAACACCTGATTATTTTTAGGTGAGAAGCGCAACAGATTTTTTTTCCCATGGAATTTTTGTTGGTGTTCCAAACTTTGGAGCAAACCTGTGGTTTGGCAGTCAGTGGGTTGGCTTAGTAGCCCTGCATTTAGTCATTTTGCCTGTATTTTTTATGCTGTGTTTTTCCCTATGGTATATAAAGATAACCTGGACGTTAATCCTTACCCTGGGGTCAGTCCTTGATAAACTCTGGTGGTTTCTGCCTGAGTTGTATTCCCCCCACCCTGATACCTGCTCCCACAGCTGAGCACAGACCCCACTGTCCCTGAAATATTGGCATTGTACTGGGTTTGCACAGCATTCAGGTTCTTTCCTTGCTCCAAAGAGCCCTTGCATCCCAGCCCCTTGGTAAAGTCCCTTTGTCACATTCAGGCTGATGTCCTAAACCTCGTGGTTCAGCTTTTGCCGTGGCTCCCTACTCTCCCAGTGCTCCTTCAGCGCTGTCACCTTCCCCCGCTGTCACCAGCCTGTCCCGTGCAGTGTCCCTGTGCCTGCCTGGCACCGGCTGATGCATGGCCCTGGAGAGGGCAGCTCTTCCAGGAAGGAGCAGCACAGCGTTTTTTCCTGGCGCAGCTGTGTGTGTCCTGGCTGGGGTGAGGGGACGGAAGGGATGAGGCCATGTGCTGTGCTCTCTATTTCTGGCTGCAGAGGCACGGTGTGCCCTGGGAGTCACAGTTTGTGTCCTGCTCACCCTCAGGAAACATTTGCAGGTGTTGCAGGGGGCTGTCAGAGGGGCCAGAGTGCGAGGAGGAGGGAGGGATCACAGAGCCCTTCGCAGCCGCTGACAGCCCTGAACAACCCTGGGAACGTCAGCTTTAGACATCTGAAAGCACTGATGGGATTTTTTTCCCCAAAATAGAAACAAAAGAATCTCTTTGATAGCTGAATCACCTCCTGAGTGAAGAAAGTGTCTGTTCTATTGTGTTCTTCGTGCTGTGATGCAGTAATTGCTCTCTGGCTTTTAAAGGAAAGATCTAGAGCTAACCCAACACTTCAGGCAGCTTCTCCACACTCTGGGAGCACTTCTACAGAAATCACTTTTGGAGCCATGTCAGAAAAGTGGCTGTTTGCAGAGGATCTCAGCAATCTCAGGTGCTTCGTGCCCCTGGCTGAGGAGCCACAGTGGCACTGGTGTGGATTTGGAAATGGATTTGCCTGTTACTCAGGCCCCAGCCAGGGACTCCATCTCTTTGGTGCATTACTCACTGTTCCATAGAGCAGTGGTTAGGAGCAGCTGAGGGTGATTTTGGAGATCACCTCCTGGTTATTTGCCCGAGAGCTGGGAATTCCATCCTGTTTCCAGCCAGATTTATGGCAGTCAACCTTCCAGGGCATTCTTGCCTTTGACACCAGTGGTTGGTTGCTCTGTTCTGCCCAGCCCAGTGCCTGCCAGTTTGCTTCAGGGCTGGGTCATGGTGTCACAGAGGTTCTGGGCACTTCTTTCTCAATGGGAGTTGCTGTTGGAAGGAATCAGGTGTGCCATTGTAGTCTTTGTGTGCCATTGTAGGTTGAAAGAGGAGCCAAATGTTTGTCATCTTGTTACTGTAATGAAAACCAAATAAATCTCTGCCTTGCCACATGCTGTGTTGTTTGATTTTGGTCTCTCCTGGTGTCTCCCAGCTTCCCCCACCACACAGTGTCTCTTCCCTAAACAGGCTTTGTTCTGGGGACAGTCAGTGTTGCTTCTCTGTGCCATGCTGTCCATGCAGAGAGGGCCCTTTGTGCTGTTTTAACACCTCTGCAGCAATGAACTACGAGCATCCTCCCAAAATACTCATTTTCAAGTTACCTTTGAAGAGAGCTTTTATTATAAATAAATGGAATTGCTCATCCCTCTGCTTCTCTCAGATGAAAGTGAAATTATCTTGATCTCAGGAGTCAGAGAAGACACCTGTCAGGCACAGCAGTGGGTGAGTCATATCTGTGACAGCAAGATTTCTCTCAGTGACACTTCCTTAAATGTCAAAGTCTCATTCCTATTCCGCTGTAGCTGCTCCACTCTCCAACTTCAATTAAAACTTCGGAATAATTCCAAACATTTATGGGTTTGTCCAGCCTCACCCAGATTTTAATTGCTACCTGTGCGTTTTCCTCTGGAGAAGAAAAGTTACAAACGTGTCCCGGCGGAGCCGTGAGTCACTGCCTTGGCAAGGCGTGGCTGCAGGTCCTGCACTCCTGGACTCTCAGTCCTTGCCCAGGGGGAACTGTGGCACATCCAGATGGAGAGCATTCATCATCGAGTATTCCTTCCTGCGTGAAACTGATGCGGGTGCTTAAGGCAGGATCTAAAGAAAAACGCTTCACTTTGAAAAGGAAATGTTTGAATTTCCTTGTCAACACTCCTGTTAGGGAAACACCTGTTTATTTCACAGAATATCCTGAGCTGGAAGGACCCACAGGGATCATCCAGTCCAACTCCTGGTCCTACACAGATACCCCAAAATCCCACCCTGTGCATCCCTGAGAGTGGTGTCCAAATGCTTCTGGAGCTCTGGCAGCCTCAGAGCTGTGCCCATTCCCTGGGGAGCCTGGGCAGTGCCAGCACCCTCTGGGGGAAGAACCTTTCCTGATCTCCAGCCTAAACTCCCCTGACACAGCTCCAGCCAGTCCCTCGGTCCTGTCCCTGTCACAGAGAGCAGAGGTCAGAGCTGCCCCTCAGGAGGAGCTGCAGACCCCATGAGTCTCCCCTCAGTCTGCAAGGAGAAGCCCCCAGACCATTTATGGGATACACATAAATGTAGGAAATGGCATTTTTCCTTGAGGCAGCTTCTCTAGTTTGAGACAGTGAGGGCTTGAATGAAGGCTCCTTTTCCCCTCTTACCTTGCTGATGGGCAGGCTGTGATTTCAGGAGGGTCAAGGGATCAAAGGGCCATATGGGCCGAATTCAGGAGATAAAAATAACCAGGATTAACAAGCCCTTCTACATTCCTTGTTGGCTGCTGCAGGAAATGCACATCCCAGCAGCACTGCCATAGTAAACCCTTGGGGTGCTCTGCTCCTGGTTGGCTTCCAGACCCGTCATCCTCTTAAACTGATTTCTTTTTTCTGTTATTCAGTTATTTTTTATTTATTCAGTTTATTCAGAATAACAGAGGAGTGTTTTATCTGTAGTGAAATACTGGAGAAAATTCAGTGCTGAAGCAAGTAGCACTGACATATGGTGGAGCTAAATTGGGTTGGAAGTCTCAGGAAGAATCCTTGAGGAGTTGGTGGATGTTGGTAACAGAATATGTTACTATGGGCTCCATGTAGTGAAATTTTAAAAACTCTTCTCTCTCCAGCCTGTCTGCCCTGTGCACCTTGTAGTGATAATGGTGTGTGAAGGGGAGTATTTTTATTGCCCCAGGATGGTTGTGAAGACAGAGCCCTTCTCTCTGTGACTCCCAGAGCTGTGGCACTGAGCGTGCTTTGTGCTCCAGCTGGGGGACAGCGGGACAGCTCTGTGTCCCTCAGGGAGCTGCTGTCCCCGAGCGCTGCTGTGCCATGCAGGCTGAGGCCATCGGTGCTCACTGAGCCAGGGGTGGTGGCACAGCTGTGCACCCCCTGTAGCCCCCAGCCCTGGTATCCCCCCAGCCCTGGCATCCCACACCCTGGTGCCAGTCAGGCAGCAGTTTGCTCAGAGCACCACTCACGTGTTGCAGGTCTTCCAGCATGGGAGACATGGCTCTATAAAAAAGGGATGTTGTTGCTTATGAGAGTTACAACTGGAGCTGTAAAACAGGAGGAAACAGACTGAGGAGCCTTTAGCTGTGTCCTGGGCTGAGCTCCCGGGGTATTGTGGCTCCGCAGTGTACCTGCGGTGTCTGGTGTGGTGCTGTGCTCAGGCACATGCAGTTCAGGGCTGGGAGGAGGAGCAGTGACCACAGCTCATCACAGTGCTGAGCTGCACGGCAGGAGCCCCAAAATGTTCCCCAAAATGTGGCAGAACGTGCAGTGCCACAGCCACTCAGAAAAGCTGGAGAGCTCTCAGTGTGCTGCTGTTGTGAGATGGACACTGCTGTTATTGGTGACACGTTCTGCCTGAGCTGGTCAGCTGAGGAAGAGTCCCTTGGCCCGAGTCCTGCAGTGGTGACAGAGCCGTGTCCTCGGGGAACAGCACGAGCTGTGAAATGCTGCTGGCACTGGGACAGGAGCCAGGGCAAACAGCACCCGCAGAGCACAACACACACGCTGGCCAGTGTTTGTTTCAGTGATTTCAGCTGCCCTGTTTGCCTACCACAGGAATGATGAAGTGTTTGCAGCCACTTCCCCACTGAGGATTACTGGTGGAAGTGGAATATCCTACTCATAAGGAATGCAGGTTTTATTAGCAGTGCAACTTGTCTCAACTATTGAACTCTTTTAAGTCATAATTCTGAAGTGACGCCTTTTCCATTGATTCATTTCCATTTCAATGCCATAAAAGTCACCGACTAAGGCACACCCATTAAAAACACCTCTTAAGGTGGTTGTTGAGTTGTATTACAAGCCCTGGCTGGTTACCTAGGCAGGTTCTGTCAGGGAGCTTGGCTGGGGCTGGAATTGCTGAGCTCCAGTTCCTCTCTCTTTGCTGCTTTGCTCTGCTGGCACCCAGTTACACTCCAGGTAGGGAGGTACATTTTAGCCATGCCTTCAACTCATTCCAGTGTTGCAGCACACATCATTTTGAGCTCATTTTGAGCTTTGCTGATTTTTGCTCAGTGTTTCCAAAGTGTGACCTTTCCTCTTTATCCTCACACCAATATTTTTGTCAGAATTCTCCTGTGTCTGTCCTACTGTGCTCTTCACTTTACAGATCTTCTGTGTTCAAACCTTTGGTCTGTGTTATAGATATGATTCTTGAATCATCCCAAGAAAACCCTGAATCCCTCTGGAGGGCTCCAGCACAGCCCCAGGGAGCAGGGAGCCCTGGGTCTCCCAGACCTGAGAGTGATGAACAGCCAGTGAAATCATGTCAGTTACAAGATCCTGGAAAACACCTTCCCACGGAAAGCTGGAGAGCCCTGCCCTGAGCCATGCTGCTCAGTGGTGTCTGTCAAACCAGATTTATTTGGAGCTGTTCTTCGCTTTCACTCCATCCTGTACAAACCTCTCCAGTCCTTGCATGCACAAGTACCACATCCCCATCCAAATTCAGTGTTGGGTTTCAGGCACTCTGATATAAACTGAAAGAGAAGATGTTTTCCCCTCTAATCAAAGCAAAGTTGTTCTCTCCAGGGATTCCAAAGACGTGGCAAGTGGGAAGCAGTGGGGAGACTGGAGCTTACTAATGAGCCCTACGCCCAAGTCTCTTTTATGGCAGAGGGTTTTTTATAGGAAGTTGAGCTGCTTAAAAGTCAGAGGAAGGGAACTGATTTTGAAGAAGAAAGCCATGTAATGCATTTCAGAATAGGTGCTGACCCATCCTGCTGCTGGCACTGGTTTCACCCTGGCTCTTGGGCTCTGCTTATGGAGATTAATGCTTGTCCTTGCCTGGAGAATTTGGGCTGTGGCAGTGACACTCAAACTGCTGTGTAAACTGACAGGAACACGGATGGATGTTGCATCCCGACGCTTTTGTGCAATCAGACAGAAAATGAAGCTGGCTGCTGGGAATGAGGCTGTAATGCTACCAGATCCCTCCTCATTTGGGCCGTTGTTTGGGCAGCTCATATCACGTTAATGCTGCTTAGGCTGCATAAATTATGGGCAGCACATCCTCAAATCTTATCTCCCACTGCACAGGGGCGAGAATGCTGTCAGTGGCAATGATGTGTCACCGCTGAGGTGGCTTCATGGGCAGAGGCCAGCAGGGTGAGGGCCAACAAAGCCAAGTGCCAGATCCTGTGCTTAGATCACACCATGAATGCTCCAGGCTGGGCCAGAGGGGCTGGAAAGCTGGGAAGGGCCTTGTGGGACTGGACACGAGCCCAGGGGTGCCCAGGGGTGCCCAGAGGGGCAGGAGGCTGACGGCCCCTGGGCAGTGCCAGCCCCAGTGTGGGCACAGCACCAGGGCAGGGATTGTCCCCTGTGCTGGCCCTGCAGAGGGACCGTGGGGACAGCTCTGGAGAGCCCTGAGGGGCTGGAGGTGTCCAGGGGAGGGAATGGAGCTGGGAAAGGTCTGGAGAATCCTGAGGGAGCTGGGAAAGAGCTGAGCCTGGAGCAAAGGAGGCTCAGGGGGACCTTGTGGCTCTGCACAGCTGCTGACAGGAGGGGACAGCCGGGGGGTCAGGCTGTGCTCCAGGGAACAGGGACAGGAGGAGAGGGAACAGCCTCAGGCTGGGCAGGGGAGGGGCAGGGTGGATATTGGGAAATTCCTTCTTGGAAAGGACTATCCAGCCCTGGCACAGCTGCCCAGGGCAGGGCTGGAGTCCCCATCCCTGGAGGGATTTCCCAGCCCTGTGGATGTGGCACTTGGGGACATGGGGCAGTGGTGGATTGGCAATGCTGGGAATGGTTGGACTCGATGGGCTCAGAGGCTTTTCCACCCTGAACAAGTCTGATTTTCTGGCTCTCAGGTTTATGTTTGCACTGATAGGGAGATCTGGCACACGCTGGGTTTGGGAAGCTGGCATGAGGTGCTGTCTTCGGCTGAGACCAGGGAGTTTTGAGTACTGAAATGATAAGGATTTTATTTTGATTTCTTTTGAGCTGGTTAGCCCTCTGCAATTACAGCCTCACAGAAATATGCTGTTACCCATCCAGGAAATTTAACACTCACGTAGTATTTAAAAAAAACTTTTGGCTTTTTTAATTTTCTTTTTTTTGCTGTGCTTTAGTTTACAAGTTGCTGACTCTGGCCATTTGGCTGGGGTCTCTGGGACACTTGCTGCAGCAAAGCCTCCTGCACCCAAACTGCTCCACATCTTCTCTGGAATGAAACATTCAAACAGCTCCAAACACCAGACAAAGTTCCTGTGAAAAGTTTAGCCCTTAGGCTTTTGAATTTTAAAATACACCTGCTTTTCTCAAAGTGGTACCTTTTAATGTGTTGCAAATATTTGGTTTATTACGTTACACAACTGTTTGGTGCTCAACTATTACCTGCTTCACCTTTTTTTTTTTTTTTCTTTTGTAAAATCTGGCGGTGATTTTTCCTGTTTGCTGTCCTTTCTGGCTGAGTGCTCATCCTGGGGATGTCTCAGGGTGTTTTCCGTGGGCAGCAGTGCTCCCTGCTGTCCTGAGCTCCAGCTGCAGCTCAGCCTCTGCTCCTGCCCTTGAGCTTCAGGGGTTTTTGGGTTCTCTGGCGAGTTCTCCTCCAAGCTGCTGGCCATGGGCACAGAATTCCAGACTGGATTGGGCTGGAAGTGACCTCAAAGCCCACCCAGTGCCACCTCTGCCATGGGCAGGGACACCTTCCACTGTCCCAGGCTGCTCCAAGCCCTGTCCATCCTAGCCTTGGACACTGTCAGGGTGGGGCAGCCCCTGCTTTTCAGTGTATGGAAAAAGAAAACGTTTGGAATGTGAAGGACTTTTCAAACAGGTTTTTATTTTCATGATTTTTCAACCCTATGGTGCTTAAAATTTTATATAACGGATGCAGAACGTCTAGATCTGAGGGGAAAGACAGTTTAATCGCCTTCGCTAAAGTGGCTATTTCTGCTCTTCTATGACTTTCCATCCCAACGAGAAATCACAGAAATCTCGATTTTTCCATCCTCAACTCGTCCCCACTTGGTGGCGCCATTGGTCCTTATTACACCACGCTAATTACGGATTTTTACTGAAAACCACTCAAACTTTTGGGGTCTCTCCGACACAGCTTCTACCCATGAATGAAAAGAGGAACAAGTCGGATTTTTTCTTTAATGACTACAGAATTATGGAGATTTATCCTAATGGACCGGCTTCTCTGGGTCATGGTTTTTCATCTTTCTTTTAAGTGAAAAATGTGTAAACCACAGGGAAATCATTCTGAACCCATTCCCAAGCATTCACACACTCCGAGTCTGTGGCTAGAATGCTGATCAAGGAGAAGTGTTTTGTATGGAAATGCTCCGTCAGAAGGTAAAATTTAAGGATTCATTTTTATACCCCATAAGAGTGAATGCATAATTGCCATCTGCTCATTCAGAAAGTCCAGGGATGGATTAATAACCACGGGACCAGAGGGCACAGCAGAGAAGACAAGGCAGTAGGGCTGGTGGGGAACAGAAATTCCCTGGGATATCTACCACTGGTATTCCTGTTTTCCTTCCTGACACTTCTCCTGTCTCCTTGTTCCGCTGTGTTCTGGGTGAGGGATGCTCAGCCCAGCCCAGCCCAGCCCAGCCCCAGCTCCTGCTCCGGGGTGTCTCTGAGCTCTGATTTGCAGCATTTTGCAGTTGGGAAGGCATTTCCTCTTGAGACATTAAAGTGAAGATACACCATGATGCACTGGAGCAGCCTCCTGAGGAGCTGCAGGTCACAGCCCGAAGCAGAGGAGAAATTAAAGCAGTAATAAAGGTACTGAGAGCTGTGATATTGATGACATTGTCTCTCTGACAACGCTGCCTCAAATCGTCTTTGTTTTCATCTCATGGCTCAGAACATGTTAAAAACACTTGGGGCTGATGCTGCAGAGGGGAGCCAAGTCCCAGCCCATGTCCAGGTGGAGCCTTTGTGGAGCAGGATCAATAGCAGAGGGGAATCACTGATTTCTTCTGGAACCTGTTACTGGGGAACACCTTCCTCCTGCAATCCTGAGCCTAGCTGTGGGTCCTCGTGTTAATTATGCTTGAACTGCATCAGTTTAACATTTTTCTTCCAGGCTGGCTGGAGTAAATTGGGCACTCGCTCCTCTAATTAACTATTGAATGGGAATGTCTGATGTGCAGAGATACAGAGCATTTGTTGCTCCTGGATTCGCCGCCCTGACTGATGGGGTTAGCGTTGGGCTGATTCTTCCCAGAGACAGCCGGGAGCTGCTGAGTGACCCTTCAGCCCTGGATATCGATCACAAGGATCAGAGTGCCGGGAATGCGCTCATCCCGGGGGATTTGTCTGCCGCTTCCACGTGTCAGCGAGCTCCCTGGCACGGAGAGCTGTTCCTGGGGAGATCCGCGGGTGATCCAGATGTGAGTTGTGGATGTGGCTGCAGAGAGATCGAGAAGCAGCTGTGTGCTCCTCCCGGGGATCGGGGAGCAGCCGGGAGCTCTCAGGCGTGGTTTGCTTTTGGAGAGTTCTGCAAGGAGAAGGGAGTTGGACTTGATGATGCTTATGGTTTCCTTCCTATGATAACTCAAAGTCTGGCGTGGCACCTCCCGCTGTGGGGAAATACTCTGGAATCGTGGAAATGCAGCTTAGTGCATTTTAGGGGAAAGTGATGAATAAATCGAATTTGGGAAGGCAATAAATGTTTTCATGAGGCCCTCGACGGCCCCGCTGGCTCCGGGGTGGTGCCAACGCCGCAGGCGACAGAGGGCAGTGCTCCCGCGCCGATGGACACTGAATCCCAATCCCGCATCCTGGATCCCTCATCCCGCATCCAGCATCCCCATCCCGCATCCCGGATCCCGGATCCCTCATTCCGCATCCTGCTTCCCGGATCTGCATCCTGCATCCCTCATTTCCCATCCCGCATCCCTCGTCCCGGATCCCCCATCCCGCACCCCTCCCAGCCCCGCCGGCTCCCTAGCAAACTCGTGCTCGTCAGGGTTTAACAAACCCAGCAGGACAGTTTTCTGTGAGCTCCTGGCTGGTCGGGGCAGATGAACTGCTCAGCTCTGCTCAGAGCCGCTGCCAGGGAGCCGGGTTGGGTTTAATGTTTGTTCCTCACGCTGCAAAAAGCAATAAGAGGAAGAAGCCAATCGAGGAAAAAACATTTCCTTAAAGTATTTTTTTAAATTAGTACCTTGCAAAAAATTTCTTATTAAAAAGTAAGGATTTAAAACTGCACAAATGGGTTTTAGCTGTTTAGACTGAAACGACTGAGGAGTGACGAGTCTCTCCCGGGCAGCTGTAATGAAATATTAATTGGATAAAAGCTTTAATATAGATTTTTAAAGCAGCTTTTTTCCTTTCGATGTAACATATTATAGCTGAAAACTGCTCTCATCTGCCACTGTAAGAGCTGATGAAGACCTGACTCTCTGCCACTGTGGACATTTCCTAGTGGCTCCTCAGCCATTTATTACAGGAGGAATTAATAAAGAATTAGGAATGGAACAGGACAGGAAATACAAAAGACAAATTAGAGGAGAGAGATCAACTCAGCGAGAGGTTGGGTGTGACAGAGCAGAAGTGTGGGATGAGGAAAGGAACTTGGGAGGGCTTTGCACCCTCTGCTCTAGACAGAAAAATGCATAAATTCACTGCTGATTTCTTTCAGCACAGAAACACATGAGGACCAAGCTCTGCCTTCCTGCACACACAGTGTTAACCCTGGCTTTACTCGTGGGCTCTGCTGGGTCCCTGCAGCACTTCCTGCAGTGCTGGTGGTGAATTCCCAAATCCCAGAGGGGTGCATTATGGTAGTGTTTTCCTAGTGGGGTAGAAGGTAACTGGGGAGGAACATCAAATCTAATGCAGGAGTTTTTGGAAGGGATTTGTGCCTGCAGAACAGCAGCAGCAGAGCTTGCAGGAGGGCAGAGCTGCCTCTGAGCTGAGCTGGGCTCTGCAGGGTGACCTCACAGAGCCTGGCACAGCTGGTGGGCTGCCTCTGGCATGGTGTGGGTCGGGAGTGACCCTAAAGTGACCCTAAAGCCCATCCAGTGCCACCCTGCCATGGCAGGGACACCTTCCACTGTCCCAGGCTGCTCCAACCCTGTCCAACCTGGCCTGGATTGATTTTGTGCCTGACTAACCATGACATCTGTTGTTATAATAGATTAATTTAATCCAGGAGAATTTAGAAATCCGTTTGTCCTTTTTATCTCCAAATGAATGCTTTGCAAGTGATCCCAGTAAGCAGAGCAGTGGAGGCCTTGGCGATGGGCTCAGCACTCCATGCTGAAATGGAGAATTCCCCGTGGGTTAAAAGGAGGCTGTTTTAGGGAAGGAATACACGCAGCTCTTTGACAGAGGTACTCAACGTCCCGTGTTTTATTGATTTCATGGTCAGCTCACGAATTCTCCACAGTTACTGGAGGCAGGGTCTGGGTGGCCTCAGCAGGGCTGTTCCCTGCTGCTGGCACTGCAGGTGGGAATTGCTCCTTATCCTTGATCCCTGGCTGTTTCACTTCCTCCTCATTTCCAGTGTGATGGTATTTTCCACACACGACTCAAACCATATTAGCAATCAAGACGCGGTGAGTCATGAAACCCAATATTTTACTGCAACGCCAATGTATAATTTTTCTTTTCATCTTCCAGCTCTGTAACACTGTCAGAGAGTTGATCAAGTTTCTCTAGAAAGATTTCTCCTTTAGAAATTGGTGTTTATTGCATGCCAACACACTGCTTGATTGATTTGAGAGATTTGTGTTTTTTCTCCTCTCAGAGTTGTCTCCAAATGGAGCATCCCCTGCTGAAATAAACATCTGAGCCTGTTGCCCACAGGGCTGGTGCTGGAAGAGCTGCTCCTGGAGAATTTAAGCAGAACTGTTGAAAAATCCTTGAGAAAATAAACTATTGGCTCATTAGGACAATCTTTTGCTCTGTGGCAGTTTCGTGAGTGAGAGGAGCAGCCATATGGGCATAACCTGAGTTTGCTCTTGGGAGAGGAGAGGCTGTGCATAGCTGCTGATGTGGATTCAGCTCCTGAGATGATAAGAGGTGGTAATTTCCTCCTTATATGTGTCCCTAATGAAGATATATCAAGGTGGCCTCGGTATTTCTGGGAATCATCTCTTTTAAAAATGGCACTGACCTTTGGCGAGGTTGAGAACATCAGTTCTCGTCTGTGCAGGGCTCAGCACGGGGATGGCAGAGCCCAGGGGAGGAATCAGCTGGAGGCTCCGTGGCTAGCAGGTGATGCCAGCTGAGGTTTTTGGGTATCTGGGGAGGGTGGGAGCCCTGGGCACTGCTGTTCAAACAGGGGAGCAGCTCTGGTGTGTGCTGGCACTGCGGGGCTGCTTATCCCTGCTGGGCAGCAGCTCTTTGTGTGGAAAACCCTAGTTTTGTGTCCTGATTCCCAGCTCCTCACGGGAATTTTGGGCTGCCCTGCCCACAGGGAGGTGTCTGCCCGGTGCCCCAGCTAGGTGTGGGGGGGAGGAAAGGCTGAGCTGCTGTTCCTGCAGCCTCTCCCCCTGGCTGTCCCAGGGCTGGGAGCATCCCACACCATCCAGTGCCCCAGAGCTCCCCCGCAGCCCTGGGGTGTTTGCTGTGGCTCTGCCTCCTCCTCCCTCTGCTCAGGCTGCTGCACACACACCAGTGGGGCCCAGCTGTGCCTTCCCAGGGACTGTCCAAGGGGAAGCTGAAAGCGATGGGTTAGTAGAGCCAACCAAGATCACAGAATCCCCCAGGGCTGGAAGGACCCTAAAGCCACCCAGCCCCACCATGGGCAGGGATGCTTTCCCAGAGCAGCTGCTCAGAGCCCCACGGCTCTGTGCTCTCCTGGGCACTGCCAGGCTCCTGCTCCTGGCACTGCTGTGCCCTCCCAGCAAAGGCAGCCAGCAGTGCATTTGATCAGCACCAGCAGTGCTCTGAGGAAGCTGCAGCCATTTCCTCCATCCAGGGAGGAGTGGGGAAACGCTTGGAGCCACTTCAGTTTGAGGCAGAGTGCACTGAAGCTCCTGCTCGTCCCGACGGCATTTCCTTGGCACTCAGCTCGGCTGCCCAATTCTGTGCTGTTTTGCTGCATTTTTAATCCAGTGCAAATCACTGCTGCTTTTCCACAGCCGTATGTTCTGTCCAGGCTTCATCCTCCTCACCCTGTTTAAATGCACTTTCCATGAGTGTTTTTGCCTTCTGCAAAAGCACTTTAATATTTCTGTTTACTCTTTTGGAGACAAAATCAATATTTGTTAGATGCAATTATGAAGAATGATGGATGCGCTGTCAGTGGCATGAGAGTAGGAAAAATGATATTATGGCACAGGCCTGTGCTTAATAGAAACAGAGAGGAGATACAAACAGGCTGGCCTGGAAACCCCAGCCCAGATCTGGGATAAACAGGAAGCTTGTCAAGTGTTGGTTTAAACTGGAGTTGATTGCCTGCTTTGGGCACTGAGTGAAAATTTGCTTAAGTAGGAATTGAGTTTGCTCAGGCTGTTTGTGGTGGTGATGGTGCTGTGGGTGTCACACGTGGGTGTCACACGTGGGTGTCACACGTGGCTCTGCAGGTCCCCACTGCCCCCACCCTAGCTGGGGAGCTGCTCCTGCTGCCAGGACAGCCTTCAAATTCTTCCCTTTTCCTTCCACTTCAGTCTTGGCTAATTCCAGATGAGGTTGGGGTTATGGCATTGTCCCACCAGGGCAGCCGTGCTCCCCCTGCTGCTCTTCTCCCAGGTGACAGGGACCGGACAGAGGAAATTGCCTCAACTTGCACCAAGGAAGGTTCAGGTTGGATTTTGGGAAAATTTCCTCAGGGAAAGGACAGGCTGCCCAGGGCAGTGTTCAGTCCCCATCCCTGGAGGGATTTAACAGCCATGTGGATGTGGCACTTGGGGACATGGGACAGTGGTGGCTTTGGCAGTGCTGGGAATGGCTGGACTCGATGGGCTCAGAGGGATTTTCCAACCTGAACAACTCTGTGATTGCATGATTCACAGGTTTTATATTTTTGCTGGTGAAGGAAATCTGCCTCAATCGAATCAAAATGCCAGAATTGTTGAGGTTCTGGGAGTTTGGTGTAGGAATTGGGCCAATATTGCTGAGCAGAGACAAAGGACAGGGACACAGCTCTGGTGGGGACTCCATCTAATCAGAGCCCACAGATTCACATTTATGAGCCTCCTGGGTTTACCTAAGAGGTCATTTTTTCTCCTTATTCCTTTCCTGCCTTGGAGATCTGTCCAAGAAGTGAAGCTCAGAATGTGGTTTTCCCAAGGATTTTTCCCAGGATGGGAGAGGGGATGGGGATGTTCACCCCAGCTGTGCCTTTCCAGGACCTGAACACATCATGGAGCCAGATTGTTTGGTTTTGAGTTTTTTCCCTTCTGTGTTCAAGGTTAAACTTTCACTACAGAGAATTAGTTGGTAAGAGACAAAGAGCACTGCTCAGGAGGGGTAGGGAAGATAAATTTCACAAAAGATTTTCAGCTGCAGTACCTGAAGATAGATCAATATTTTCTATTTGCCTTAGCACTAAGCTTATTTTCCTTCATCACTGAAGAGATACTCACTTGTGCCTTCTACCAGAACATTAAACTGTTCTCTGCTGATAAATGGTTAAGAAAGACAAACAATAGCACTTTCCAGGAGCTGCTTTATCTTGCAGGACGACATCAGTCCTCTTGATAAACAGAAAACCCACACTTCTGTCTTAACTTGGAGAGTCCCTGCTGGAGTTCAGCCTCGCTGGCTTCCTGCTGCCTGAAAGCCCCAGATGTACCCATTTCTGGAGCCTCTCAGTGTGCTGTCCCTGCAGGCTGCTCTCCCCAGGACACACTGCTGTCTCCCAGCTCGCCCTGCTCGTGGCCAGAGGGACATGGGGACAGTGCTGCTGCAGGTGTTTGCTGTCCCTGCTGGGGATGGGTGAGGTGAGAGCTGAGCCTGTGCAACAGCAGAACAGCTCAGTGAACAAATGGACCACAGCTGGAATGAAGCCTTGTGTGTGCTGACAGATTTAAAATCATAAGGCCAACTAGCAGGCAAAGAGAGCCCAGAATTACTGATTCCCTCTGCTCCTGGCACACTTGGTTGTCTGAAATGATGAATGAGTTATTAGTGCATAAACTGCAATATGGCCTGGGAAGGGGGAATGGCTTCCCACTGCCAGAGGGTGGGGTGGGATGGGATCCTGGGAAGGAATTCCTCCCTGTGAGGGTGGAGCAGTGCTTCATTCCTGCTGCTCCCAAGCTGATGCTCAGTGCTCTCACTGGGAGAAGAGGGTGGGTCAAGGTTTTGAACATGGGAGCACTGAGCATCATGAAGGGAAACACCATAAAATGTTGGTGGCCAAGTTCCCTGCAAGGTGGTGAAAGTTTAGGTGATAACAGAATGGAGTGGTAGTGAAGGGATTGCCCTGAGTTGGGAAGAGACAGATATTCTGCTTTTCATTAAATTTCTGGATGAGCATAAATAAATCCATGTAAAGAGCCCCAGAGTTTATCCCTTTGGGTCAACAGCACATGGCAGAGAGGGAAGTGGAGCCATGGAGCAAACCAAATGAACCACCTGGTTTAAAATGGGTTGAAAACACTTGAGCCAAAGCCACTTTGCTTTGCACAGCATGTTTGTGGGCTCCTCCTGTTTGGGGTGTGTTTTCCATCTGTGAAAGGCAGGGATCAGGACCTGCTGAGGGCTTGGGGCAGCCCTGGCATCTTCAGGGCTTGCTGGGTTTGGGCTGTGGGAGGAATATTGGATCAGCCCTGATCCGTGAGTGCTCATGTTTACACAGCTCCTAATTCCAGGGCTGATTCAACACCTGCATTGCTATTGTCTGATTGCACCCAGGATTTATTTGTATGTGAGCTGTGCTCCCAGCTCCCATATCAGCAAACATTGCAATTTCTTACTCAATTGTGTGCACGTTTCAAACCCAAATCACATTTGTATTTTAGAGCAGCTTTACAGCCCTGGCAGATGGAGGGCTGCACAACCATAGGTCAGGTTTTGCAAAATAAAACTGTATTTTTCCTGGAGAATGACTTCTACCAAACAACACAGAGGACTTAGATGTTTTTCAATGACGTTTGGCTCTTTAAACCCAATTTGACTGTGGGACTGTAGCTGCTCTTCAGGTGCAGGAGCAGGAGGCTGTGGAAAGGCAGAGCAGTGCCAATGACTCCTCTTGGAGGCTGCAAAGCCTTTGAAGGGACAGGAGCTGCTTGCTCAGCTGTGTATGAGTAGTGACACATTTGTTGTCCCCTCACAGGGCTTCATCTATCCATAATTACAGCATCAATTCATCACAGTTATCCCTGTCATCAGCCTTTGCCAACAGCAGCCAAGGCAAGCAGTGGTGTGTGAGGGTTTGGGGTTTTGTGAGGAGCTCTCACCCACAGGTGCAGTTCCACCACGATGGTGACTTTTGGCTGCTCTCCACATCTGGAGGGTTTCCCTGCCTGTTGCTCAGGCTGTGCTCACTGCAGCCCAGCAGCCTTGCCTTGCCTGGACGTGGCTGTGAGCTCTGGAGCTGTGCTGGTCCTGCTCAGAAATCCTGGTGAGCACAGAGGGCAGGGAGCCTGGGACCTGCCCCAGGGTGGGTGGGGACACAGCACAGGGTGGGACATTGGCACCAGTGGGACACCACAGTCCTGCACGGAACAGCTTCCCTGGGATGTGCCCTGGGACATCTCCCTGAGCCTGGCCTGGGCTCAGCAGGGAAGGGATCAGCAGCTTGGGCACATTTCAGGGAATCCCAGACTGGTCTGGGCTGGGAGGGACCTAAAATCCCATCCAGTGCCACCCCTGCCATGGCAGGGACACCTTCCCCTGTCCCAGGCTGCTCCAAGTCCTGTCCAGCCTGGCCTGGGACACCTCAGGGGTGGGGAATGCACACCCTGCAGCTCCTGCACACACTGGTTGGTAGCACAGGCATGGAACAGAAATTCCAAATTTCTGTGTTGTGCTGTGTCCCTCCGCCAGGCTCCTGTTCTCAGAATACAGAGAGGAGAGGTGGCTGTGCTGCAATAATGTTTTATTTTTAATTAAAGCTGTGTTTGGTGCCAGCCAGGGCGCAGGTGGCTCCGCAGGGCAGCAGAGCTCTGCTCTGTAAGGCACTGGTGTGTGGCACTGGTGGCACTGGTGGCACTGGGCACAGGCTGGGCAGGGAGAGCAAACAGAGCCAGGCAAACTGAGAGATGCATTTCCCCAGGGCTCTGGGAACAGATGGAGTTTACACGAGTCAGGAAAACAGAAATATGCAGGCTTTGAGCTGCTCCAGCCTCACTGAAGGCAGTTTGCTGTGGGCTGCAGGCTGCTGGAGCAGGACCTTTGCAGGCTGCTTTGGGTTGATTTAGGGAAAAGATCATCTCTGGCCACCTTCTGTTATTCTCAGAGACACTGAACACTCACCAGGGTGTCTGGATGTGATGTATAAACTCTGTTCAGGGACATTTTAGTTTTAAAAGCAGGATGTTTTTTTCATTTGTTTTTTAAAAGGTAATTCCCTGCCCCTCTCCACTGCCCCTCCCCATCCTGCCACCACCATTCATTCCTCTCTCCAAGGCAATTCCTCAAACACTCGGTGCACTGAGCCTCCTGACCCTGTTTAGTGTAATCAGATAAACATTGATTGCACTTAACCTTACAGAGCTTCAAGATGGAGAGTTGCAATGATTAATTAACAATTGTTAATTGTTTTAGCTGTGCAAGGATGGTTTTGTTTCTCCCTGTGCTGTGTGCCCAGGGCCAGGTCAGTCCATGGTCCCCAACTGCCACCCACCCCATCCAGCCTGGCCTTGGACATTTCTGGGGATGGAGCCTGAGACACAAATGAAGAAATAAATATATAAATAGAAACTCCTTACATTCTGCCCATTTGCTTTGGAGGAACGGCTCCGTGTAGGAAAGTTATTTTTAAACACTATTATTTCCAGTTGTTGTTGCAAAGGTTCTCTTGTACATCCAATTAAAAACCATGTTTTGTGTAATTTGTAACTTGAAAAAAATCAATTTCACAACGAGCTTTCCATGTTTAGCATTTTGGTATCTGGTGTGTGGCTCTGGAAGGGATCACACCCCGAGGGGCTCCAGGGATCCCAAACTGCCCAGGGATGGACAAACTCCTCTCCAGAACATGCCTGGAGTCCCTCGGGGGAAGGAGAATGTGCTCTAGCTCCGTTGTGCAGCTGTAATATTCCCATATTTCATCCTTCCAGAGAGCTCCAGCCCTGCTGTCACTCTTCCCTGCTTCCCAGCATCCCTGCTTTTAACATCACACCAATATTTTTGTCACCTCTTCCATCAACCTAACAAAAAAAACCATCGGAAGACTTTCAGTTTATCCTTCCTCGCCTGATCTTTTCTGCAGGCTGAACAAAGCAAACGTCTCCTCTGGCTGCCAGGCTGTTCTTCATGCTGACTTTATCTGTCCCTGTGCAGAGCCTCTCCTCCCTGCGCTGCCCAGCTCAGCAGAGCCTCTGCTCTGACACTTCCATCCTTCTCCTTCCTCACCTCCCATTTGTTCTGGAAGATGCAGAGGCTTCTGTCGCAGTGGGGAGAAAGAAAAGAAGTAATTGTGAGAGGAGCACAGTGGATTTTTCTCCTTGGTGTGAGCACTCCCTCTTTTTTCCCTGTTATTTGTATAAATTATCCATCCTTGCCCATCCACTTTGCACCTCCAGTGTTGCCTTTGCATCCTGAGGATAAAAATAGCTGAGCAGCGCTGGTCGATAAAAGATCTGAAAAAGGAATGTCAGTGGGAGTGTGGCTGCCCTATTTCTTTGGTTAATTAAAGAGAGGATGTTTCCTCCATCTCGAGCCCTCGGTGATTTTGTTTCTTCTCTCCCAGAATACTGAACTTGCAGCTCAGTTCATGTATTTGTGTTGGAATGGAACATTGAGCCAGGAGGAGCTCAGCATCACCTCCTCCAGAGCCACAGGGCTGGGCGTGGGGCTGGCAGAGCTGGGGCTGCCAGCAGGGCACTGCAGCCCTGTCCAGGGAGTTGGGAATCTCCCAGGATGGAGTTTCCTCACCTCCCCTGTGCCCAAACCTTCTCCCAGCAAACAGCTGGGGTTTGGTTCAGCCAGGCTTCCTGCATGGAATCCTTGGATCCTCACCCTGCAGACCCTTCACTGGGTGGGGAGGGGAGTTCTGACCAGCTGCCAAAACTGAGTTAGCACAGATTGAAACTGAAATCTGGGCTCTGATCCCCAGCCAGGGTCCTCAGCTCTGTGCATCCTGAGATCACCCAGCCCTCGGCGGAGCACTGGAACTTCTCACGGATTTATTACAGATTTCTTGCTGATTTGCTGTCAGGGTCCCTCACTCGAGTTTCCACCCTGAGCAGTTGGTGCTGCAGATGGTCCTTCAGCTCTGCTTGCACCTCAGAGGGATCCCAGGTGGCTCAGAGGAGCTCCAGACCCCTCGGTGTGCCTGGGCTGGGTTTGGTGCTGGAACTCCCTGGGGCTGCATCAGCTGGGCTGGCTTGGGCACGGATACACACACTCTATTGGCCTGGCAAGGAAATAAACCACAAAAAACCCCAAATAAAAAAACCAACAACAACAACCAAAAAACCCAACAAAAAACCACCCCAAAAGCCCCCAAACAAACAAAAAAACCCACCAAAAACCAAAATAACAAAAGAAAACCCCAAAACAGACAATCAAAACAAACCCCAAAAAACAAAACAAAACAAAACAAACAAAAAAGAAAACCAAACCAAATTTCTTCTTGTATAATGCAAGGTGAATGGTAGAAGGCAGCCCTGGGAGCTCAGGCAAACCCGTGTGAAGCTGAAAGGCCAATTTCAGACAAGGCCAGCCCCAACCACAGGTGAGACCTCAGCAGGTTTCACTGATGGATGCTCCCGTGGCCAATAAAAGTGTTCAGTCACAGAGAAATTAGTAATAAAGGAATAAAAGAAATGAAGACAAGACTCTCGAAAGGAATTGAGAAATCTGTGTTTCAAGTGAGAAACACATTTGTGGGTAACAGGGTTTCAAAGAACAAATTTTTTCAGGTTTTCTTCTAAAATTATTCTCCCTGTGTGCCTGCAGATCACTCCAAACCACCAGGCCCAGGTTTGGGTGGAAGAGTCTCCAGCCTCATCTGAGATGCAGTTTCTGGGCTCAGCAGTATTTTACAGGTAATTTGGACAGAGACAAGACCTTCCCCTTGGTTTCCCTTGTCCCTTCCCAGCTGAGGGTTTGGGGCTGTGCTGTGATCAGGCAGCTCCCAGGGGTCATTTCCTTACTGGGGAACAGGAGGAAACACTTTCACCAGAGGGACAACATGGGGAAGCATCTTCTGGGAGGGAATTTGGCAGGAACTTGGCAGGACTGCAAAGCCCTGGGGTCAGGGCAGAGTCACAGGGCAGAGTTTCACTGATACCAATTTGAGCATCACTGTTAAATTATATAATCAGGTCCCTTAGACAGCTCCCTTTGAAAAAAAGTGGCAATTTTCAACCTGGGCACTGGCAAAAATAGTTAAACAGCTTCACTGGAAGTCTGGGGAAAGTACAGCATGGACAGACTTGGAGAAACGCTGTCACATCTGAAATGGTTTTATCAGGACAGAAAGGCTCCAAGTGTCACTTGGGTCAAGTGTGGGATTGATGATGCTGAAGTCTTTCCCAGCCTCAGTGACTCTGTGATTCTGTCTCACCTCAGAGCAGCAGGGGGGTTTTTGTGCATGGGGGATATTTCTAGGCTGGCCCAGGAGGCTCAGCTGGCTCTGGGGTCAACCCCTGAGTGCTTCAGCAGTGGCACTTCAGGGACATCTTCCCTCAGCCTGTTGGATCCCAAATTAAGGTGGAGAGTTTAGGTGACCCCAGGGAGGGGCAGGGACAAGGTTCTCTGGCTCAGCACCTCAAAAGGAAAAGGATGGAAGAATTTCAAAGTGTGGCTGGAAAACCTGCAGAAAGGCTAAATTTCAACTGATTTTATAAACCAGCCTTCCTGGTGGAACTGAGGTCAGGATCTTCCTCCTTTCTGCTCTTTGTAGAGCTGGTTCTGCCCTTTTGTTTTGAGAAATTCTGTTGATTTTGAATAGGTGTTTTACTACACAACATGATAATTATGCAAATAAATGCATTGTACGTGTATTTAGCTTAATATAATTTCCAATTGCATACACTCATTTCTTCATTTCTTTCTTATTCTCAAACTAAAAAAAAAGAAAAAAAGACCATAGAAGGAAGATAATGCTGAGCACCCTTCTAGCAACATGTGCTCAATCAGAATGAAAAAAATTGTCTTTTTTCTCCCATTTGTTAGATGACAAAACCTTCTCCTTGCTGCTGTCCCAGGGGAGCAGATATTCATTCAAGTAAAGTTTGATTCCTTGTGACTCCAGATCAATTTATTATGAGATTTCTTAGAATAATGAGGAAAGACTCCTACATCCTCAGAAAAAGACAATATAGCAGTGAAAAAATAGCCGTAGAAAATTGGTCAGAAGGGCAATTTCCAGCTAAGGGGAACGTACATTAATCTCTGCTCTGAAAGTCAAGTGTTCTTGTTGCTGCTGGCTGATTGCTCAGCCCTGCATGTCCTGACGGCGCTGCCAATTGAGTCCCAGGCTTTTCAACAGCTGAAGAGAAACCAGGAGAGTTCAGAAATGTCATGGATTTAAGGTCATGGAGCGGGTGAGTCCAATTACTGCTGTTCCTCGATGTCCCCATATGCACATGGACACAAATAAGGAGCTGGCTTTGAAAGGGACTGAAATCGTTCATAGCAGAGAAGGAAATCAGATTTCCAGGAGGTTTTGCAGAGGCTCTGCTTCCTCCTCCTCACCCACCTGTGGGAGGCCATCATTATCAGTGGTTGTTTGTACCTCAGAACCCCTTGCTTACATTTTGGGATTATCCTCTTTGGGAGCTTCATGACCATGGAGGAGAAATGGTGTTTTGAGAAAAAGACTTTTAAAGTTCCCGTGTTCCCTTTTGAAAGCTTGACTGATTTGATCCCTGGGGCCAACAGCACAGCAAGGAGCTGCAGCTGCTGAGAGAGTCCAGAGCAGGCAGCAGCATGAGCAGAGCATGGAGCAGCTCTGCTGGGAAAATTGGGATTGTTCATCTGGAGAGGAGAAGCTTCGGGGTGACCTCAGTGTGGCCTCAGAGCACCTGAAGGAGCCAACAAGAAACATGGAGAGAGACTGGGGACAAGGGATGGGGGGACAGGACACAGGGAATGGCTTCCCACTGCCAGAGGGAAGGGATGGATGGGATATTGGGAAGGAATTGTTCCCTGGGAGGGTGGGGAGGGCTGGGATGGAATTCCCAGAGAAGCTGTGGTGCCCCTGGATCCCTGGCAGTGTCCAAGGCCAGGCTGGACATTGGGGTTGGAGCAGCCTGGGACAGTGGAAGGTGTCCCTGCCATGGCTGGGTGGCACTGGATGGGATTTAATGTCCCTTCCATCCAAGCCATTGTGGGATTCTGTGATCCCAAGACTGGATAATGGTTGGATTTGCCCATACAGGGCTTGCATCCAATGGAAAAAGCAGAACTCAACCCTGACTGCACAGGAACAGAACTCCCTCGTCCTGCTCCATTGCTGGAATCATTTCCCAGCCCTGCCCCGAGCCTCTGCTAAGCCCCAGTCCCTGGGGTGACTCAGTGCCACAAGATGATCTCATCCTTAAGCAGGACCAAGTCTGTTTATTCAAATTGGGAACTCATTCCTCTCATCAGCAAGGAACATTTGGACAAAACCTCATTCCCAGAAATCATTTCCTGTGGGAGAGTGCTTGGTTAAACCTGCAGACTTAGCCAGGCCCAGCATGGTTACAGCTGATTTGGGCTCGTGCTGGTTTTCAAAGTTGAGAGGCATTTGGAGTATAATCCTCATAGTATTTACTCTCCATCTCATAAGACCATTTACCCAGGGGAGGGCTTAACCCTGCAAGACGTCGTGGAATGCTGAGAGTAATTCTCCTTTTCACACTTCCCTTAATAAGCCAGGCAGCCGTGCAGAGGAGCAGCATTATTCCAGGCAGTCCCCGGGAAAATGCCTGCCCATGCTAATGAGGGGAGGGAGTGCAGAGCAGCCAGGAGCCCCGAGCAGAGGCAGGAGAAGCTTTGATTCTGGAAAAGCCATCGGACAGGGCAGATGTGGAGCTGCTCTTGTGCACTCTGACAGGGAATGGTCAGTCCAGCCAGGGAAGGGGGAAATGTTTGTTGCCAGCTGCAAGAGTCCCTGCTCATCTCCCGAGCTCATTTCCTGAGCCCCTCCAGGGTGGAGACCCCAAACCTCCCTGGGCAGCTCCTTCCCATGCCTGTCCACCCTCCCAGTGAGGAAATATCCCCCAAAATCAAACCTGAACCTCCCCAGGGAGGAGACCCCTGGAGACCACTTCGGATGTTGAGAAATTAAATGTGACCTGAGACTGGGAGATCCTTAGGGCAGGGTGTTGGTCGTGTTGGTTTTCAAAGTTGAGAGGCATTTGGAGTGTAATCCTTGTAGTATTTACTCTCCATCTCATCTCCTTAGGGCAGGTCAGTATTAATTAATGAGATTCAGGGCACTCCTGTGAGGCCACTGTCCCATTTTCCAGCCAGGGAGGCTGAGTGAGGCAGATGAAGTGCTCAGGGATGCAGGATGAGGTTTCCATCAGCCCAGCAGTGCTGACTCCTCTGCCCTTCCCTTCCCTGCAACCAAACACATCTATTTTCCTGTTACTGCCTCTGCACAGTAGTCCATCCCTTGCTGTCCAGGAGGGGCTTTTCCTCCTCAGAGTGATAAAGTGGAGTGATGCAAAGGCTGGGCAGAGCTCATCACTGAGTGAGTGGATCTGGTGGGAAGGACAGGCTGAGCAGAGAGGGAGCGATGGGAAATTCCTGTGAAACAGCAAAGGGGAACAACTGATGAAACACCAGGAAAAAAGGGCTGAGTTACAATTCCTGGCAGGATGACCCTTCAAGTGTGACCTTTCCCTGTCTTGGAGAATGTGGATTCCCAGCCATGAGAGCAGCAGCCAGCTGTCCCACCTATGGTTGTGCTCACCCTCCTGGCTTTACCCTGCTGTTTGCCCTGAGTTGCTCTCCTGGGAAGAATTCCCATGAGGAAAATCAGAGTTTTATTCCTCCCTGGGAACTCCTGGCATTCCCTGTGGGAATCTCACGAGAGCAGTCAGGTCTGAATCCTTCTTCTCCTTGAGCAGCCTCACGAGAGCCATCAGCAGGATGGATGGAAGGAACATTTCCCACTCCTCCTTAATTATTATAAACGGCAAAATAAAGCAGGGAAACTGCGGAGTGGGCAAATAACGGGAGAGTGGGGAGACTGATGAGATTGCCATGTCCCTCGGGTAATTACTCCTGATTTCTGTGCAATAAATGGTGTCACACAGAGCTGCCCACCCTTCCTCCCCAGGGAGCAGAGGTGACAGCCCTGCTCCTCCCTCCGGGGTGGCTGAAAGGGTTTCAGTTCCCAGCCCAGGCTGTTCACCAAGGGGAGAGAAAAGGAGTTAAACGAGGAGCCCTCAGTGTCTGACAGGAGCTGACAAATCCTAAATCACAAATCCTTCTCTCCATGCAAAGCTGTTGTTAAGTAATTGAGTGGGTTTTACTGCTTCAGATCTGCCTGTGCTTGTGGGAGAGAGAGCACAGCAGCTCACCTGTCTGCAAATATCAAACATCCCATATGCTGCAGAGAATTGGAGATTCTTGGCAGATCTGAGCTATGCAAATGTAAACCACAGAAGTGATGCAGGTCAGGAGGCACACCTGGTAAATATTCCTGAGAACCTCCTCATCTTTTCACAAATAATGTGCTCATTTTCCCCCAACTGCAGGGAAAAAACCAAGTTTTGATTCTTTTTTTAGACTTCCCTGTGAGCTCCTCCTGGCTCACCCTCTGACCCAGCCTTGTCCTGGGCTCCCACTGAGACCTCCATGTCACAAGGGACGTGGGGCAAAAATGTGAATTAATTCTGTTCACATGGTCTGGTGTTTCTGTGCCCACATGGGAAGCCCTGGACAGCCCATCCAGATGTGTTTGCCCATCCAGATGTGTCTCCCCATCCCTGCCTCCTCCCCTCTCCCACCAGCCCAACTTGAAATCAATCCAAAACTTGCTGTATTAAGAGTGAAATTCTAGTGGTGACAGACATCAAAGTCCTGTCACAACACCTCAGGATATCCAGCATGTCTGATGGGATGATCCAGTGTTATTGAAAGATTCACTTCATTTTATTAAAAGGAGAATGAATTATATCAGATCACTTTGTCAAAGTGGTTAGGCTGTACTGAAGTATTTGGATCTTAATTTGATATTTCATTCTCTGCTTCAGACAGGAATATTACTAGTGGGACATTTTATGAGTAAAGATAAATTTGTAATAAACCACAATGCCTACTTAAAACCTCATTATCCGAATCCTGTTCTTCTGTGAAAAGCTGCACATGAGCTTTGTTGCCTGTGGGTAGAGAGGAAAAGGCTGTTTCTCTCTTCTCTTACACCTTGGACATCCCAGCTGGTGTCCTCGGGGTTTGGGGCAGGAAGGACCAGGGGCAGGAGGGGACAGGAGGGGACAGCCAGGTGGGGTTGGGGTCTTTTCCCAGGTAAGGAGTGACAGGACAAGGGGGAACAGCCTCAGGCTGGGCCAGGGCAGGTTTGGGTTGGATATTGGGAATATTCCTTCCAGGGAAGGCTGTCCAGCCCCACACAGCTGCCCAGGGCAGTGTTCAGTCCCCGTCCTGGGAGGGATTTCCCAGCCCTGTAGATGTGGCACTTGGGGACATGGGGCAGTGGTGGATCGGCAATGCTGGGAATGGTTGGACTTGATGAGCTCAGAGGGATTTTCCACCCTAAACAATTCCCTGGCTGTGATTCTGTGAAATGCAGTTTGGAAACCACCCTGAGCCTGAGCACCCAGGCAGCCTGGGGATGTTCCTACAAAAACAGGAGAATCAGGGGTCAGAGCCAGCAGGGAGTGTGGGGAATGGGATGGGATGATGGGATGGGATAATGGGATGGGATGATGGGATGGGATGATGGGAGGGGATAATGGGATGGGATGGGATGGATTGGGATCAGAGGAGTGGGCAAACCTCAGGGCTTGCAGTCCAGCCTGGCTCAGCTCATCCCTGCACAGCCTGTGGCTCAGCTCACAACCCAGGCACCTTCTGTTCATTTAGACTTTCCTGCTTTTTGGCTGTTTTCCCTGGATTTTCAATGAGCTTTCCCATCGCTGCCAGGGCTGGGAATGCTGATCCATGGCTGTGACAGGGACAGGACAGGCACAGCCAGCCCTGCACAGCTCCCTCTGCTCTCCCTCACAGCCACCAGCACCTAACCCTCTCCAAAGCCTCCCCAGGAAGTTTGGGGAGGGCTGTGCAGCTTTAGGGCCACAGTCAGGGAGCATTTTGGGGTTGTCCCTTCGTGTCTGGCCAGGAGCAGCTTTGCTGCCCCAGCTCAGCTCTCCCAGCTCCTGTGACAATCTGTGAAATGGAGCTGAGGGAGCAGGCTGGTGGAGCTCCCAGGCTCTGTCACACGGTGAGAACTGGGGAACTTGCTGGCACCTTTTCTCATCAGGTATTCCTGAAGTGTGAGATCCTCACCCAGCGCCGTGGGGTGAGAACGAGCAGGGAACAAATCTCTGGCATGGAAAATATCAGCAATTTGCTGCATATGCTGGAGAGGAGGCATCACTGTCCTGCCAGCTTCAGGTGAGACAGTTCTCTGCCCTGGATTTAGAGAGGGTTTGCTCAGAGCCAGCAGTAATTACTGACATTCTCCGTGGATTTAACACTCTTTTCTGTACAGGGCTCTGAACAGGTAAGAAGTTAGGAATGTCTCAGTACGCCGTTTGCTGGTGCTGCTGCTCTGCTGTCAATCAGCCTGCACTAATCTGGTTATTCCCCACCATGAGATCTCTTCAAGGCCTGTGAAATCCTCGGGCTAAGTGCCTCGCTGCTGCTGGATTGTGTTTGGAGCACTGCGGAGGGCAGGGCTGGTGGGAGGGAATGCAGCTGCAGCTGGGTGAGCTCTGAGCAGAGCTGGCTGCACGCTGGAAATAAGTGAGGATTAGGCAAGGTCAGCACCCTCAGCTCGGGGTTGGGCTTGATGTGACACGGGGGGATGAGTTTGGCAGGAAGCAGCTGCAGTCAGTTTGGATCGAGTCTGGAATCTGCTGGAGCACAGCCTTTGCTCCTCCAGGGCTGCTCAGTGGTGCTCTGGGCAAGGGAGCTCTGAGCCCTGGCTGAGGGCAGGGAGATACCCTGAGGTGTGATGTGGACAGGAACACGAGCCCAGGCTCTGGAGAACTCTGTCAGAGCCCTTTCCCTGGGGCTGCTCCAGGAGTCTCACCAGTGCTGTGAGTATCTGAGTTATTTCTGCTCTGGAAAGGACTCTGCGCTCCTATTCTCTCCTGGCTGAGGAGTCCCAAACTGCCCCAGCCTGCCCTGATGATGGCTGTGGAAGTCTCTAGGGAGTGGGTTTTTATCAAGGAGAACTTTGTTGCTCTAACCCCTCTGTCCTTTCCGTGCAGAGCACTTTCCCTGTGTCTCAGTGGCACAACTTTGCCTCCCTGGCTGCCAGGGCATCATCTGTGCTCTGCTGAGGAGTGGCTGATGCTGGAAAGCTCTGCCTGCTGCTCCCAGGGCTGGGACAGTGCCCAGCCTGCTGTCCCTGGCTGCACTGCGACCTTCCCAGCAAACAGAGCTCCGGAGGCTTTGGGAGGCAGTGGTGTGGGCTGTCTCTGGGCCCTTCCTGCCCCAGGGCACTCGCAGGGGGGTTTGCAGGGCTGGAAACAAGAGTCCAGCACTGGCAAACACCTGAGACCTCTGTGAGCTCCTGGGGAGCCACTGGGGTTTTGTTCTCTGTCAGGTGTAAATCTGGAGGTGGGGATTTCACTTCTTTCCCAGACAAAGGTGTTTGGCAAACTTGGCTTTTGGAGACAGAAAATTGCTAGAATAAATACATTTTTCTCATAATGTCTCTGTACTTATAACAGAGACTCTGTGGTTTCTGTGGAATCTGATTTTATGTGCCAATTGATCTGATTTATGTTGAATCTGTATTTTGATGGAATTGTTTTGTTGGGAAAAAGGACTCCAAAGAAGTGCTGTGTCTGCTGCAGAGCAGCTGCTGTGGCTCCTGCTGGGCAGGGTGAGCTCTCCCCTCCTGCCACTTGCCCACTCCTTGGCCCCAGGAGCTGCTTCCCAGTTTATCCTCTCAGTGGTTGTGCTTTCCTCCCTCTTTCACAGCTTTGCTGCTGAGTTGCACTCACTGCCTCTTGTAAAATGTGCTGCAGATTTGCTGTGCCAGAATTAAACTGCTAAAATTCGGAGTTGGGGATGTCACTGAGTGTGGCAAAACACTCGAGATTCCTGTCAGCTGCTCAGCAGCAACTTCTGCTGGGAGCCAAGGAATCATGGAATGGTTTGGGTTGGAGGGACATTAATCCCACTCAGTGCCACCCTGCCCTGGCAGGGACACCTTCCACTGTCCCAGGCTGCTCCAACCCCAATGTCCAGCCTGGCCTGGGACACTGCCAGGGATCCAGGGGCACCACAGCTTCTCTGGGAATTCCAGCCCAGCCCTCCCACCCTGCCAGGAAACAATTCCATCCCAAACCCAGCCCGAATTTCTCCTCTTTCACTCTGCACCCACTGCTCCTTGTCCCATCAGTTCCTGGGCAGAGTTCCTCTCCAGCTCCCTGGGATCCCTGCAGACTCTCCAAGACTCTTCTCCCCAAATCTCCTCTCCAGCTGCACACTCCCAGCTCTCCCAGCCCATTTCCAATCCCCTCAGCACCTTCCTGGCCTCCCTGCTGCCTCCAGGAGCTCTCAGGCTTTGTCCATCTCTGAATTCCCTGAGCTCTCTCTGACAGCACTTAGGGCCAGCGACTGCAGAGCTACATTATTTCAAGAATTAAAGCCAAAACAATTTGAGAAAATAGTTGGGCTTTTTTCCTCCTGCTTGGAGACAAAACTTTTATTGCAGCAAATGGAACTAAAATCAATATACATGGAAATGACTCGCATTTGGGGACCCTGGGTATTGTTGATTTAATACTATTTATTTAACAGCTTGGCAAATGTGTGGTTTGTCTGTCTCGATAGATTTTGGAGAAAATGATAATGTTTTATAGTAAACAGTATAAAAATTCAAGCGAAGGCATCTTAATCAACTCCTATAAAAATTAAATGAGCGATTGAACATGTCACAAGCTGAAGTCTATTTTATCATGCTACTCATATTAATGCTGCAGCTTCTTTTGTGGTGGCTTCATCAATATTCATAAGGGCTGTAGTGCAGAATTGTGCCATTCTTCCTGGGGTTTCCTCCTTCCTTGTCTCCAGCCAAAATTCAAACCCTCTTTAGCCCCTTAGAAATAGTAGATTATCTCCAAAAAGTCTGTTGAATTCAAGCAGAAGTGACATCTCATGGCATCCTGAATTTCAGCCTTATCCTGGGTGCTCAACTCACAACTTCAGCTATAATAAATAATAAAAATACTAGTATTTCCCTAAATTTGTGGAAAGACTTGGAGGAATCAATCCAGTAGGTAATGGCAGCCAAGACCTGCCCTGTTTTGGGTACATTTTGGGTCCATATGTACTTTGAGAAGGATTTGGGCTGGAGAGAAGAGTGATTACCCAGGGGTGGCTCTGCTGGCAGCTCCTCCCTGGCAGGGTTTGGGATGGAGGTGTTGAAAGGAGCTCAGAGCTGGGATTTAGCAGAATAAATGAGTCCCTAGATCCAGTGCTCTTGAAGCTGGATCACTCCTTGTGATGAAGTCCCTGAGTCGTGGAAAGAGTCCTGATGGCATTTGCCTCTCTGAAAATCAACTTCTAAAGGATTGCCAGGAAGGAGGGTTTAGTTCCTATTTTTGACTGAGGAGGCAGGTTGGTAACTCGTATCTTCCCGTGCTCTGGGTGACTTCTCACTGAACATAAAATAAGCCTGAATAATATCTCCTTTGATGTATTTATTTTATAAAAGCCAAAAAGGTGTACTGGAAGATCAAGCATCTGTCTTTGGAGAAATCCCTATGAAGGAGTTTGGAGATGAAGGTCTCTCTTGCTCTGTGGCAGTGGCAATGCAGTGAATGACAAATCATGAAGGAATACATTTGCATTCATATTTATTGAAGGCTATCTGGAAATATCCCCAAGCAAGAGAGACTTGTGTTGTGAAAGAGAAATTAAGGTGACATTGGTAATCAAAGCAGGGACTGTGGGATGGGGAATGTCACTGCTGGGGCAAAGCTGGGAACTTCAGTGCAGTGTTTGTCCAGAGCAGTGCCAGGACAAGGGGAATGGCTTGATGTGCAGGAGGGCTGATTTGGATTGGATTTTGGGAAGGAATTGCTCCCTGGGAGGGTTTGAGGCCCTGGCACAGGGTGCCCAGAGAAGCTGTGGTGCCCCATGGATCCCTGGCAGTGTCCAAGGACAGGCTGGACATTGGGGTTGGAGCAGCCTGGGACAGTGAAGGTGTCCCTGCCATGGCTGGGGTGGCACTGGATGGGACTTGAGGTTCCTTCCAGCCCAAACTATGCTGTGGCTCCATGCAAACACTGAGGCTGCTGGCAGCAGGACAGGCTGTGACATTCCCTACATCGGTGGGGACAAGGCTTTGACTCTGCTGTCCATGGCAGGGTGATGGGAGTTGCTCCAGCCAGGGAGGATCTTCCCCACTGCTCATTCCCCTGATATCCATGCAGAAGGGTTTTCCCCAAGCAGCTCAGCCCAGCCTGCAGCTCAGCTCAGGCCTGGAGCTGTCCCGGGAGCAGAGCTGTCCGGGAGCAGAGCTGTCCTGGGGCAGGGCTGTCCTGGGAGCAGAGCTGTCCTGGGGCAGAGTGTCCTGGGAGCAGGGTGTCCTGGGGCAGAGCTGTCCTGGGAGAGGGTGTCCGGGAGAGGGCTGTCCTGGGAGCAGGGCTGTCCTGGAGGAGGGTGTCCTGGGAGCAGAGCTGTCCCGGGAGCAGGTGTCCTGGGAGCAGAGCTGTCCTGGAGGCAGGGCTGTCCTGGGAGCAGAGCTGTCCTGGGAGCAGAGCTGTCCCGGGAGCAGGGCTGTCCCGGGAGCAGAGGTGTCCTGGGAGCAGGGTGTCCCGGGAGCAGAGGTGTCCTGGGAGCAGAGCGTCCTGGGAGCAGAGCTGTCCCGGGAGCAGAGCTGTCCTGGGGCAGGGCTGTCCTGGGGCAGAGCTGTCCTGGGAGCAGAGCTGTCCTGGGAGCAGGGCTGTCCTGGGAGCAGGGCTGTCCTGGGAGCAGGGCTGTCCTGGAGGCAGAGCTGTCCTGGGAGCAGAGCTGTCCTGGGGCAGGGCTGTCCTGGGAGCAGAGCTGTCCTGGGGCAGGGCTGTCCTGGGAGCAGAGCTGTCCTGGGAGCAGAGCTGTCCTGGGGCAGGGCTGTCCTGGGAGCAGGGCTGTCCTGGGAGCAGAGCTGTCCTGGGAGCAGGGCTGTCCTGGGAGCAGAGCTGTCCTGGGGCAGGGCTGTCCTGGGAGCAGAGCTGTCCTGGGAGCAGAGCTGTCCTGGGGCAGGGCTGTCCTGGGAGCAGAGCTGTCCTGGGGCAGGGCTGTCCCGGGAGCAGGGCTGTCCTGGGAGCAGAGCTGTCCTGGGGCACAGGGGCTGAGCCAGGCGAGGACACTGCTGGGGCTGCTCAGTGCCACCAGGCTGGCAGAGAATGCATCCATCATCCCCTGCTTTGCAGCTACTGCACTGTCTCTGTCTGGGGTGACTTTTGTGCAGTGTTCAGATTTTCACAGCCTGCCACATGCTCTCCTGTAATTCCCTTTTTAGGACAACCTGTGCTCAAATCTGTCCCAGAGCCCCCCGAGCTGTGCAGCAGCCAGCATTCCCTGAACCTTGGCACTGGGAGGTGGCAGTTCTGGGAATGAAATGGGGGTGAGTTTAAAAAATAAAATAAAAGCCTGTTTAATGGGCTTTTATTGGGACTTAGCTGTGCAGCCACACAGAGTCAGCGATGGGCACACACACCTCTGTCCCTCTCTGATAAGCTGTGTGGGGACAGGCTGTGCCCTCGGCTCTAACACATCCCAAAGCTTTCCCTGGGCTCGGTTTCCTCCTGCCTTTCCTCTTCCTTGCCGCAGTTCCCCATGCTGGGCTGGGATTGGCACGGTGGGGTCTGGAGGAGGTGGTGCATGGGAAGTTCTCAGGTGGTGGCAGTATAAGACATTGAATGGAGCAGCCTCTCCTGCCGTGGGCCCTGGCCCTTTCCTGGCTCTTCTCTTCCCTGGCTCTTCCCTTCCCTGGCCCTTCCCTGGCCCTTTCCTGGCTCTTCCCTTCCCTGGCCCTTCCCTGGCCCTTCCCTGGCCCTTTCCTGGCTCTTCCCTTCCCTGGCTCTCCCTGGCTCTCCCTGGCTCTCCCTGGTTCTCCAGCCCACACAGGGGTTCCTGCAGCTCCTCATTCCCAAACCCGGCCGGGCTGGGGAGCTCAGGGCTGCCTTGGCTGCCACCCCACTGTGGTGTCAGTGCCAGCTGGAGGGCTGTGACTCTGAGTTCAGTCCTTGCTCTCTGGAAAACCACAATTTCTGCCTCTCTGTGGCCAGCAGTAGATGAGGACTGAAGGCTGGCTGAGCTGCAGGTGCCAAGTCAGCAGGTGAGCAGTTCCTGCAGCCCTCAGGTGTGATTTTCAGGCAGAGGACACAGATTTCCATCCCTCCTGCAGAGCCCAGACCCCTGGCAGTGGGGTGGGTGAGGTGTTGAGTCCCAAGCTATGGGTCATTCCCAGGATTTAATGTACTTAGCCTGCAGGATTGGTGCTGTGCATTCCTGATTGCAAATGAGGATCCTTACTCCAGCTTTATTTCTGTGCTACTTTTCTGCAGCATACTCACTTCCTTAAGCTCCTCCCTTATATCTCAATTTTTCTGGAGCATTTTGCTCTTTGCTGTTGCCCATCAGACACAGCATCAGTATCTTCTTGGCCCAGCTCTCTGAATCAGCCTTAAATTCCTTCTATAGGTTACCCAATATACATCAAGCTGTATTCACTCATTTTATATATGTTTAGCTGCTAAATCAGTCCAGCATTACAGGAATCCAATGTTACTGGCCTGGCACCAGCTGTACTCTGGAGAAATGGACTGTTTAGGAGGAATTATTTCCCTTTTATCTCACTAACTCACAACACGGATTTGGAAATGCCAAAGGTGCTGCCTGGGGGTGTTTTCCTTGTCTCTGCTTTGGGCACCTTGGAATCCCTGAGCCCTCAGGGCTGGAAGAGACCTTTAAATTCACCCAATCCCACCTCACCCAGCAGCACCAGGGTCACCTCTAGCCACATCCACTCGTGTTTGGAGCACTTCCAGGGGTGGGCACTCCACTGAAAAATCAGAAATACCTTCAGGATGGGAAGATAAATGGCCTTTCCTTCCCCTCCACCAGAATTCAGGTGTATTGCAGAGAAGATAAAGGAGCAGATATGTGTTTGTCACTAGAAATGGGTGAGGAGTTGGGTGAGCAGCAGGGCAGAGCCTTTGGGGTGCCTGGCAGGAGTTTTAAAGCAGTGATTGTGTTCCCTGTGACCTTCAGGGCTCTGTTCCCAGCAGGAGCCTCAATGGCCCCAAAGCCTGCCTGCTCCAGGAGCATTTCTGCCTTTTAGTTTTGTCTCAATCACCGAAAGGTCAATAAACTGCTCATTTATTTGAGCAACAACGCTTCAGTGGTCTGACAAATCTCCATCTCCGCCGCAGCAGAGCAGGTTTGCTGTGTAATCCCAGGTGCTCCTGCAGCCTGGATTTGTAGCTCTGCAAGTACAACTGATACCAGTTAATAACCTCACGAGGGCAGTTTGACCTTTTTCCCCTTAATTTCCTTATTTTCCCAAATTGCTTTGATTCTGGCGTTCCTGCAGCTCCTGATTCAGTCCAGCTCTGCAGCTTGCAGGTGGCAGTGGAGTTGAGCCACAGCCACTCCTTCAAAAGTTCATCTTTTATGGCTGTGATGGGAGCAAAACTCAGCCCAGCTGCAAGTGAGGTGCTGTAGCTGCATGGTCCAGAAGGATGGAGACAGGGATGGTGTTATTTTACCAAAAAATGTACGTGTCTGACTTACTTTAGAATCCTGCCTCACGGTGATGCTTTTGGATTTTCTTCATATCATCAGGGATTCACTTCTTGGGGAAAAAAACCCACAAAACCACAGGTGAGGTGTGAAAATAATGGGAGAAAAACCCCATGCTGCCCAAGTGTGCTGGGATGGCTCTGTGCCCAGGCATGGCCAGGGCTGCCCAGTGGGTTAAAGCTGAATTTATCTCAAATTTCCTGAAGTTGTGAGAGGATCCCAGGTTATCTCCTCAGTGCCTGGCAGCTGAGGCACCCTTGGCTCTGTCAGACTGAACCACCCAGAGCTGCTGTTCCAAAACAAACCCTTCACACACAGATGGCCAGCGCTGCCTCCTCTCAAACACATCTCGTTTTCCCACCGGCTTTTTGGGGTTTAAATGCCAGAGAACATATTGAGAGTTGCAGAGGCATTAAAAATAAAAGATGTCTTTAAACTCGCAGCAAAAAATAACTTGTGGAGAAATATTACTAAAGATCATTGGTTCATCAAAAGAGATCTAGAAGGGAAATTTCAGCTTTGCACAGTGAAAAATGAGAGTAAGAAGTGGCCAGGAGGGCTGTGCTGGCTGTGGAGAGAGCTGTTATCTGTGGGCAGGCATGGAGATTAAATATCCCAGCCTGGGATGTTTGCTGTGGCTTTTAAAAATGGATTTCTGCCCAACTGCTGCCTTGATTTGCAGCACTTTGGGTCATGTGGAAACCTGATGCTCTTACCTTCATGCTGGCTGACAGGATTAATTGAAGAAAAAGTGAGAATATTTCCGTTAAGGTGCTTCATTTGTGGCTTAAAAGTGCCCAAACACCAAAGCACCAAGAGGGAACAGAAACGAGTTTCACAAAAATGTCTCTTTAAAGGTTTAACTTGGTACACTCAGAGCCAATTCTGAGGGATCAGAGAGTGTGTGGGAAACAAATCTGATTTCAAATAGCGAAGACAAGCCAATAAAACTGATCCTATCAAACAGTTTCAATAGTGGATAAAATGCAGAGCTGCTCTTAACCAATGCAGTTCTGAACACAAGAAAAAAGCATTTTGATTCAATGTCCAACCAGCAGTGGATCAGAGGCTGAATCGGTGAGATTTCAAGAATTGATCTTTAAGGGATTTCAGGAATATTTCCTGATGGGAGGGCAGAGCTGCACATCTGGAGTGCAGCCTGCCTGGCCTGGAGGAGCTGCTGGCTCACAGCAAAAACCTGGAAAAACCTGACTTTACGCCTTCATAGCTGGAATTAAAGTGCTGAACGGAGGAAACATTTCCTTGGTTAAAAAAAGTGAGCCATCCCTGTTTGCCTTCGAAGGTGACACTTGCAGCAGCACAACAATTTCCTCTCTCCGCCACGCTGCCATTTCAAAATTTGCCCTTTTCAAAAATCCATCTAAAATCTCATCTTTTCCTAGGTTTACCTAAAGTGCTGATTCTAACCTTGCTCCAGCCGTGCTGTATTTGTTTGACTTGTGTGAACTGCTATTTTTACAGGTTTTCTTATTGCTGTGTTGTGTGCTTTGTGCCTCTGCACAATCCAACCTTAAACGTTCGTGAAAGTCCTTAAAAATCCAAAAAGTCAGAGTGAAGAAGAAGCCATGAACTGATTAATCTGTTACACCACTTCAGAACCACTGCAAAGGGGGTGAGCAAAGCAGCACAGGGAATACACTGAATAGGATGGGAAAAAGGAGAGATTGAGGAAAAGCAGCTCCAGGTGGAGGAAACAATTTTTGGGGAGGAGAGCAGAACTCTGGGCTACCTGGGCTGGGAAACCTGGGCTGTGCTGTGGGCTCTGCTGGCCATGGATGTTCCCTGTCTGCTACAGGGAGATAAGTCTTTATCTGAGCTGAGGGGAAGAGAGACAGAACTGTGCGTAAAAATCGGTAATTATAAAAAGCTCAGATCATAATAGGCTGTAATAAGGAGGCCTGGGTGATAAATTGAAAGATAAGTGTTCATGAAAATGAAGTAAATTCTTCTCTGAGCAAGCTGGGCTAGTGGAAGGTGTCCCTGTCCATGGTGGAGCTGTGATGAGATGGGGTTTGAGGTCCCTTCCTGGGAATTTCCCAATCCAAACCATCCCATGGCTCTGTCACTGAGACATTGCTGTGTGGCAGGAGTTGGTTTGTGTCCCCTGTGGCTGCAGCTCGCACAGAGGAGCTCTGGGACAGCCTGTCCTGGGCCAAGTGCCACATGCCCACGTCCTCCCCTCGTGTCCCTCCCTGCAGGATCAGCACCCAGGGCAGCCCAGGGCAGAGACCCCAGCCGGGCAGGCTGATGGGCATTCACAGTCCCAGCCCTCCTGCCACTCTGAGAGCATCAACAGCCAGGCAGGAGAGCAGAGAAGGGCTGAGCCTGGCAGCAGTGGTGTCCTTGAGCTGAACGCCAGGGCTGTGCTGGCACACGCTGTGATCAGAGCTCCTGGGGCTGCTCAAGGGCAGGTGAAGAGCACTGCTGCTGCACCTCTGCTCCTGACGCTTGGTTTGTGTAGGGAGAGCAGGCATGCTGCAAATGCAGATGGAGGTTTCTGTCAGCTGGGTGCTGAAATGGAAAAGTTCCAAATCTTTTTCTCAGATCAGAAAGGAAGTAGTTCCTTCAGATGGAGAATAACCCCATGAATAGAACCAAAATCAGAAGGTGCTCTGGGTTATAGCACTTTGGGATTACAGCTAACCCAGGACCTACCCCTAGCCTTTCCCTGTACTCTGGCTTCTTTTCCAACACCTTCTTTAATCTGGAGACCAGCTTGACTCAGGCTTTTCATCTCCCCCTTCCTTGCCCAGATGTATCTTTATTTTTGATCAAAACCCCACAGCTGAGGCCCCTGCAGGTCACATGCCATGGCTGTGGCAGGGATGGTGCTGAAGCCCAGCAGCCCCTCTGGGGTTCACTGGGTGTGTGGAACCTGCTGGGCAAATTCCCCTGTGGCTCCTGGGGACCTGCAGGGTGGGGGTGGGGAATGTCCAGGGAAGGGATGGAGCTGGGAAAGGTCTGGAGAATCCTGAGGGAGCTGGAAAGGAGCTCAGCCTGGAGCAAAGGGGATCAGGGGGACCTTGTGGCTCTGCACAGCTGCTGCCAGGAGGGGACAGCCGGCTATGGGGTCAGGCTGTGCTCCAGGGAACAGGGACAGGAGGAGAGGGAACAGCCTCAGGCTGGGCAGTGGAGGCCCTGTGGATGTGGCACTTGGGGACATGGTCAGGGGTGGCCTTGGCAGTGCTGGGGATGGTTGGACTCGATGGGCTCAGAGGGATTTTCCAGCCTGGATGGTTCTGTGATTCCATGACACAAATTTCCCAAGACTGGACAGATAACGAAGGACCAAAAAGACCCATTTGCTCCCTTTGCTTCTGGCAGCATTTCTGTCCTGTTTCCATGGTGACAGGAGGATTGGCAAAGCCTTGGAGAGCATCCTGGCCATTGGTGTTCCACAGCTCTGGTTCTGCTCCTGCTGATGGGATGCTTTGGCTCTGTGGGATCTCAGCAGCAGCAGAATCCACAATGGCTTGGGTTGGAAAGGACATTAAATCCCATCCAGTGCCACCCTGCCCTGGCAGGGACACCTCCCACTGTCCCAGGCTGCTCCAACCCCAATGTCCAGCCTGGCCTTGGACACTGCCAGGGATCCAGGGGCACCACAGCTTCTCTGGGAATTCCATCCCAGCTCCTTCCCACCCTCCCAGGGAGCAATTCCTTCCCCTCAAAAATGGGAAGTTTCCTTTCCCCTGTTTAAAGAGGACCTGGCCTCTCTCACAGCTGAATTCTGCCCAAGCACTGGTGGTGGTTAACCCAAAGGTTTTCTCCTGCAGCTTCCACACGATGCTGCCTCAGCCCCTTCCCCAGCCTGTGCACACAAATGTCCTTTTCCCCCTCCAGATGGGCACTCCTTCATGCCAATGGGGATTTAAAAGTGTCACTTGATGCCAATACCTGTATGTTTTCAGCCATTGAGGGGCTGGCTGAGCAGGTGGGATGTCTGTGGCTGAGGTTACATCCAACATCATTTCAGTTCAGGTAGAAACTGAGTCATACCCAGAACTGAAATAATACTTTGAATTGTTAGTGCTCCCTGGTCACCTTGCTTGAAGCTGCTGTTCAAACCCAGAGAACTCACAATGGAAAGATTTTCAGTAATATTAATTTTCCTCTTTCGCACAATACAATTTCCTCTAAAACTAAGGATTTTTTTCAAACAAGGCTTCGCAGCATACATTGTGTTTTGTTTCAAAAAACCACCTTGCAGTGTACATGATGTTTGGATTTGCTACAGAAATGAGTTTCAGTAAACTTGTGCTTGAAGTATTGATTGGAAGATGGATAACTGACAAATCCAATACAAATGCAATGTTTTAGAGCTCCAGGTGCCACCTTGAGCTGTTGGGATGTTTTCTGTGCCAGGCCCATGCTCTGTGGTGCAGCATCCTCTCCTCATTCCAAGAGGCCAGCTGACCTGTGCTGCCCTTCTCCTGAGTATGGCTCGGAATTCATTGAACAGTTTATCACTTCATCCCAAGCATCCCAGGTGGGTTTGGAATTCAGGTGTTTGGAGGTGAAGGGATGGAATTTAAGTGTTGGATGATCTGTGTATTAATGTAATGGAATTTAGGTGTTGGATAATCTGTGTATTAATGCAATGGAATTTGGGTGTTGGATAATCTGTGTATTAATGTAATGGAATTTGGGTGTTGGATGATCTGTGTATTAATGCAATGGAATTTAGGTGTTGGATGATCTGTGTATTAATGTAATGGAATTTAGGTGTTGGATGATCTGTTTTTCCTCCTGCTTTCCCAGGCTGAGCTCGTGCTGCTCCAGTCTCGTTTTCCTGGCTCAGTCTCTCCTGCTCTGCCTGCAGCTCATCCTGTGCTCCTTTGTCCCGAGGCTGGGGAGGCACAGCTGGGCAGCTGGTGGCCCTGGGGCTCTGCTGGGGACAGTGGTCACAGTGCAGCTCTGCTGAGAGCCAGAGCTGCAATGTGTGAACTCAGAGGGACTCAGGGAATTAATGTGGAATTCAGCAGGGCTCTGTCCACTCTCCTGCCTGCTGTGGAATATCTGAGAGCTCTGGAGACACAGATCCATCTGGAAATAGAGCCAGGGGGTTGGATGAGGTGATCTCCAGAGGTCCCTTCCCCCCTGACACCTCTGTGACTCTGATCTCCTCCCTGGTCCCTCTGCCCTTTCCTGCAGGGTGCCCCAGGTGACCCCAGGGTGCTCGGGAAGCCTCACTGCTCCACACCTGGAAATCAGAGTTGAAGAGCACTGGGGCTGGAAAAACTCTCTGGGAACATCGAGTCCAGCACTGTCCCCATGCATGTGCTGGGAACATGTCCCCAGCACTGCCAGGGCCACCACTGCCCATGTCCCCAGGTGTCACATCCACAGGGCTCTGAAATCCCTCCTGGGATGGGGACTGAACCCTGCCCTGGGCAGCTCTGCCAGGCTGGAGAGCCTTTCCAGGAAGGAAATTTCCCTAATCTTGAAAGTAAACCTGCCCTGCCCAGCCTGAGGCTGTTCCCTCTCCTGCTGTCCTGTTCCCTGGAGCACAGCCTGACCCCGCGGCTGTCCCCTCCTGGCAGTTTTTCAGAGCCACAAGGTCCCCGTGAGCCTCCTGTGCTCCACCTTTGCACTGAGGCTCATGCTCTGACTCCAAGTGTAATTATAATAGAAGAGATAGTAGCATAACCTCCCTCGTGGGTAATTAAACAGTTACAACACCCATTTTACACTCCTGTTAGCACAGGAATGTTTTTAAACTGTGAGTGCCAGGTGATCTGGAAGGCATTGCAGTACAGCCCTGCTTTGGCATCAACACACAGAAATAAAAGAATGAAAACACCTGCTTGGAATTTTTTTATTATTATTAATCCTGGGTCTGTTTTTTAGATCATTTATTCTTAATAGCTTTGATTGCAAAGGTTACTTGGTGCATTGGCTCAGTAATGTGCTGGTGGGTGGCACTTGCAGGGGATAAATTAGATACAGGATTATTCCCTTCCCTGCTGAGCTTAGGCAGTTCTGTTAGGTTTTTTTGTAATTGTTGTTGTTAGTTTGGGGTGTTTCTCCTAGATTTCTGCCCTGTTTGTCCCGCAGTGCCTGTTGCTGTGACTGGAGCAGTGTCAGGGCACAGCTGCTGGTGACACCAAAGGGTCTCTCCCCACTCCCATCGATCTGTGAGCTCAGAATCGATTCCCATGTCAGCTCTGAGCCTCACCACAGTGAGCCCTGCGTTTCTGATGACTGATTTAAGCTGTCATTACTCAGAACAGAAGGGGTGTGACTGCAAAATGCAGATTGGTTTTGTGTGTGTGATTTCTGGAGCCGAATTGGCAGGTGCTTTCATGAAGATACTCTCAGGAAATGACTCAAATATGAAGATAAACAGTACTTAGGGAGTGCCTAATTAATAACTACAATCATAATATTTTGGTCTAAATATTAAAGGAAGCCTCATTACAGGAATGCAGAGGCTGTGTTTTAGGCTGGCTTGGCTGGGGGAAAGCTGGGTTTGTCAGAATAAGTTTCTGCAGGAGCTTTGGCTGTTCTTAGCATTTGAACACGAAGCAGTGCTGTGCTTCAGTGATGGTTTTCACACCAAATGGGAACCTGAGCAGCAGCAGGAGGGTGAAGGTGCTGCAGCTCCATGGGCTGGAGGGATGTGGCTCCAGCTGATTGCTGATCCCTTGTTCTCCAAAGCCATGGCTGACTGAGGCTTCATTTCCCCTCTACTGCCTGTCCAGCTGTCACTGCTGGTGACACTGAGGTGACAGTGCTCCACACGTCCTGAGCTGGCAGTGGGTGAGCTCTGGCTGCTGCTGCTGCCTGAGCCACTCCCTGCAGTCCTGCTGGAGTCTGGGGCTGATGCTCTTCATCTCCCTCTGCACTTCCCATTTCCAGCTTTCACCTCCTGTTAGCAGGAAAATACTTGTTGCTGTGTGTTTGCTTGGTGCCAAGAGAAACAGGGTTCCCATCCTGACAATCATTTCCAAAATACTCCTTTTGCTTCTGTGCAACAAATTCTGTTATTGCTGCTCCTGCCATCCCTCAGCAGCCTGGCTGGAGACAAGAGCAGCTCCCCCAAAGCAATAACACAGTTGTGGTTTTAGCTTCTTCAGACAAAGCATTCTCTGGGGAATATCTGCTCTGAACAACTGCAGTCTGAAGCAGAGCTGTGTCCCCTTTCCCAGAACTGTGCTGGAGAACATTCCAGGGTGTCTGTGTTGATGAGGATAGAAGAACAAGATCTGGATGTTGAGCTGGTTTGTAAACTTACCTGGCACAACCAGAATAATGGGTGATGTCACTTCACCGACTCTTCCAAAAGCTTGGCAGCTCATGGCACTGGGATGAGCAGCCTTGGGCTGTGCCTGGGTGGCTCTGAAATGAGCCCAAAACTTGTTATTTCCTTCTCTGGCTGTGCTGCTTGGCCTGAGGCTCAGCCTGACCTGGGCTGTGGAGGCACAGCTGGATTCCTTCTGCTCTGGGCTGGGAGAGGGTTTTCCCAAGGGATTCAGAGATCATTGGTGTGTGGGAGAGAAGTTGATGAACTTCCTGTGATTATGAAATGCCCTACTTAGAAAAACACCTATTTTTCAATTTGGAATATTGATTGTTGTTTTACAGAATCCAGGAATTCTCAATATTTCACAGAATCATGGAATGGTTTGGGTTAGGAGAGACCTCAAAGCCATCCAGACCCAGCCTGGCCTTGGACACTTGCATGGATCCAGGGGCAGCCAGAGCTTCTCCCCACCCTCCCAGGGAACAATTCCTTCCCAAAATCCCATCCAACCCTGCCCTCCTGCAGCTTATATTCCATTTATAACAGTTTTTACTGAAAATTCACAGCTCAGTCCCTCACTGTGAACTCCTCCTTCCTTCAGGAGACCCTGGAAGTTCCCACCAGAGCACAAGGGATCCCACCCTACAGCATGAGCTTTCCTTGCAAGGTCAGTCCATGGATGGCTCAGGATGTTCTCTCACACCTCTGGGTACATGAAATGCAAAGCTTTTTTCAGGGATGATTGTCAGAAATTGTCATGGGCTTCAGATAGAGGAGATAATTCTATTAGGATAATATATTTATTTCCTTGTTAATCACAGGCAATTTGCCATGGTTTTAATAACTATGACTTGTCATTTCAGACCCAAGGAAGTAATGTAGAGGAACAGATAAGAACTTTATCTACTAATTCAATATATCCCACGCCTATTATCTCCTTTGTGGCAAGACTCGTGTAATGTGAAGTGCTACAGTGGGAACAGAAGATTCTATGAAGCCATTAGAATTAATTTCCATAAACAGCTTTGTACTGAGCTTTTTGGGAAAAAACCCCTGGAAGAACAGGAACAAAATACTTTCTGGTCCAGGTTTCAACCACCATTTCTGAGTGGCTCCATAATTATAATTTCCTACTTCCACTTGTGGCTTCTGCGAAGAGCTTTGTGTGCATTGACAGGTGACACACAACTGTCCCTAATTCTGCTGGTCTCACTGGCAATTTCACACAAACGGGGAGAGACAAATATTTCCCCAGTCAAATCTTAACATGGCAATTCTGAAAAAAAGGCAGAGGAACAGGAGAAAGCAGAGTTATCCAAAAGTAGTAATAGTAAAATGTGGGTGCAATGAGAATTCTTTATTTAGCACCAGACATACCCAAAAGCCTAAGACACCAAGGGATGAGGCTCAGTCCCTCCTCCAGCAGGCAGGAAGGGGTTTGGAGCTGGTGGGGAGCAATGCCTTTCAGACATGGATTAAATATGGAAAACAAAGGGGCAAAGTTAATTGAAAAGGAATGTGACAAATGAGCTTTTTAATGAGTTAGAAAGGCTTCCTCGCCTGCTATGTGAACAGAAAATAGAAGGAAGAAAAGCATAATTTGCATTTTTCCAATCATGAGCGATAAAGCAGAATTCTCCAAATACCTGAGGACAAACAGTGTCAGTTTTGGATTAGTGGGTGATGATACAATTGTTATTAAAAGTGTGCTTTGTGGGGCTGCACAGCACATTTGTAGCACAACATTCCTGCAGGTACTTTTATGCATATTGAACAGCGAAGAAAACACGGAATTTTATTTTTTTGCCTTTTCTTTTCATGTTATAAAACCTCGATTTGCCCAGTGGTGTTCAGTGGCTGCTCCTGCGAGCAGCAAATATAATTATTTTGACTGCTATCACTGCAAAGGCACTAACAGGCTCCATTTGCATATGACACGGCACCCACTAGAAGTAATTTTGCATGTACTTATCAGACAATTAGGGGATTCTTGTGCTAAGCCAGGCCAATGGGAGGAGAATAAACTTTTAAGGAATATTAAGGCTGTGAGTGCCGCGCTGGTTATTCCCTCAGCGTCCTCTCAGCTCCAGCTGTGTGCAAGGCTGGGGCTCTGATAATTCCCCAAGAGTTACTTCTGTAGCTTGTTCCAGTTTGCAGGTTGGCTCATTTTCCTCCCAGAACTCGCTCGGAATGTGCTCAAACATATTTCTCAAATTAGAGCCCAAGAAATGCACAGCACGTAAAGCTCGTTTGCATATTTCTGTGAATAATGTAGCAAACCACTTAATTATGCATACATGCAGATAACAGATCTAAATTTAGCAGCCTCCTCTGGAGGTCTGTCTGGTGAGGTGCCACTGAAACCATTCCTTCTTATCTCAGGATCTGCCCTGGAAATGATCAAATCTTCCCTTGGCAAAGGTAGCTCCTTTGAAACTCCCAGGAATGCACCTGTAATTGGGAGCTCCTTGCAGGAGTTCAGCTCCTCCAGATGTTACATCAGAGGGAGATCCCATTAATTCATCCCATTGATGGCACTCGTGTGGACTCTGCAGGGTGTGTGGGCACTGCAGCAGATGGTGGGGCGTGAGCTCTTCCTGGCACTGCAGCCTCGCTGTCCCATCCCATCCCATCCCATCCCATCCCATCCCATCCCATCCCATCCCATCCCATCCCATCCCCCTCCCATAAATCCAGTCCCATAAATCCCATAAATCCCATAAATCCCATCCCAGCCCATCCCATCAGCCCATCCCATTATCCCATCCTATCCCATCCCATCCCATCCCATCCCCATGCCTGCTCAAGCCTTTTTCCCCTGCTCTGTTCCCCAGGGCACAGGAGGACAAGGAACATTATTTCCCTTGTCCAAGGTCTCTGTCACTGCCTGTCCCAGCCTGTTTGTCATTAATTCTGCCTTTGAAAAATTCCCTGATTGGACAAGTGGGAGCCCAAACTTTGCTTAATGTGAAATGTCCTTGCATCTCCTGGGCTTTGAAACCTTGAATCCACCTTTTTGGAATGAAAAGCAGCACTCTGACTCTCCTCAGTTCTCATTCTCTAACTTGAAGTCGCCATTCATCTCCCATTTCTGCTCTGGGATGACATGGGGGAAGCGCTGGGATGTCAGGAGTAATTGCTTTTTTGTTAATGTGTGCCTGGCTCTGTCGTTGAATAACTCAAAATTAAAATTCAGGCTTGCTTAGAGCGCCAGGCTCCCAACTATCACAAAACCCCTCATTAAAGTTGCATGCTGCCAATTGAAACAGGTTTTGGCAGGGAAGTGGAATTCCACACAGGTCTGGTTTGGCTTTTCCCACCCCAAGTGTTAAAATATAGATGCAGTTGTACATCAGTGTGGAAGATCCATGACTAATATTGACGGTAGAGGCAGGTCCTGCTGCTAACAGGGGGAGTGGGTGGCCATTCTATTAATGCAATAAAATGTTGGCAATAAAGTGTGTAATTTCAGATGAAAGAATCATTTAGATTCCCCATTCCCAGTTCAACCTTGGCTTTGCCTTGACCTTTCAAAGCCAATTCTAACCCAACACACATTGTGCTCCTGGCACCGAGATGTGCCAGCAAAGCACACCTTAAATATCAAGATTTCAAGTTTTCAAACATCACTGTCATCCTGCCAATTTAGAGGCAAATTGGGAGCTGTTTCTTTTGAGAACACAAACCCACGTTAGTCGTCCTGGCAGCTCTGTGGGGGTGTCAGTGCTTCACAGGCTGCTGGTGTGACTCAGCCTCTTGTTTTGGGATTCAGACAGTTTTTGGTGACCCTGCTGCAGGCTCACAGCTCTCCAGCAGGAGATGATTAGCAGCAAACAAGGAACAAATCTACCAAAATTCAGGGTTCTCAAAGATCACCTTCTAGTAAATCTAGAAATGTATCAGGTAGATTTCTCTCTCTGCCAGGCAGTACTGCTCAAATAAAGTGTCTGAGATGGAAAACTCCGTGCTTGCTTTCTCTGGGACGTGTGTTTGGGTGTTCTTGCTCAATTTCAATTCCATCTGTTGTATTTTCAGCCCTCTGCTCCCTGCAATCCCATTCTGAGCTGCCACTGATCCCTGCCATGTGCTCTGGGCAGTGCTTCCCAAAAAAGCCAAATTGTTCTTCATTTGGTCTCTTTTTACTGCAGACTCAGTGATAAATACTTTTAGCTGCAATGAAAGGTAAAATTTATAATTCAGCAGTGTCTCAGATCCTGCAAAGCCATTCCCACTCCTGTCCATCACACCTGGGCATGAACAAACCCAAGATCTGGGGGTTGGCTTTGCTTTCCTCCTCCAAACCCAGAACTGAATCCTCCTGTCCAGGAGCCTCGATGGGGAGCCTGGAGCGTGCAGACTGCAGGGCCATGGTGGAGGGGAATTTGTCCCACCTGTGGGACCTCAGTGAGTCCTGGCACAGGGAATGTTCCTGGAATGTCCCTCATTCCATCATCCCATGGCATCAGCCCTTCCCTGGATCCAGCATGGAGCTGGATGAAGCTCTGGCTCCTCTCCTGGTCTGAGCAACTCACGAGAAATCCAGGATAAATTAAAGATTAGAGACAAATCAGTGCCTTTGCTGGGTCAGGTCCTGACCTGAGGAAATCCATTATCCTGGGAGAACAGTGCTGATTTCCCCTGCTTGGGCTGTGGTTTCCTGGTGGTTTTGCTGGTTTCTCCCTGCCCTGGTGCTGCTGGATTCTCTCCAGAGGGTGAGGTGCAGATGGTTCTGCCCCACAAACACCTGGGAATGCAGAATGTCTAACATTATTTGTTGAGAGTAAAACACTGATGTACTGCTTCAAACAAATCTGGTAATCTACAAATCAAGCAAAGAACTCTGAATATTAGCTGCTTTATTATTAAATGAGGTATTTAACCACTTATTAGTTACAATAATTAGGGAAACAAATTGCTCCTTAATCAGTTCAGCTGCAAACACTTTTCAAAGTAATTTTTTTTTTTTTGCAACCAGAGCCTGAAGCGTGCGAATTTTTCACTTATTTCCTCTCCCACGTTGTGCAAGACTTTTCATTTCCTGGGTGCTCCCCAGGAAGGAAGGAGGTTTATGAGCTGTGCTAGCAGTTGCAGATGAAGCCCCAGGACTGTGCCCTGGGTTCAGCCTGCTGTGCTCTGACTCATCCTTGCCAGGCTTTGCTTGGCTCCAGCAGAGCTTTGGGAAGGATGTGGGTTGTCTGTTCTGCAGCGAAGATTAACACAGAAATTCTCAGTCTCAGGAGTTAGAATTATATGGAGAGAGTAGAGTGACTTAATGCTTCAGTACGAGTAGCCAACTAGCAGGGGAGGAGCAGAATCCACAGAGAGGAGATCCATGGAGAACAGGATCCATGGAGAGCAGGAGCCATGGAGAGCAGGAGCCATGGAGAGCAGGATCCATGGAGAGCAGGAGCCATGGAGAGTAGGATCCATGGGGAACAGGATCAATGGAGAGCAGGATCCATGGAGAGCAGGAGTCATGAAGAGCAGGAGCCATGGAGAGAAGGATTAATGGAGAACAGGATCTGTGAAAATCAGGATCCTGGGGAAGCAGGATCATGGAGGAGGTCAAGAAAACAGGATCCATGGAGAGCAGGATCCATGGAAAGCAGGAGTCATGGAAAACAGGATCCATGGAGAGCAGGATCCATGGAGAGCAGGATGCTGGGGAAGGGCTGCAGCTGGGGCAGCCTTGGCCAGAGCTGTTGGTTGAGTGTGAGGAGCTGCTCTGGAAGTGTCTGGGACCAGCTGCCCCTGCTCCTGCTCCTGCTCCTGCTCCTGCTCCTGCTTCTGATCGGCTGTCTCCTGCAAGGGAGCAGAAAACGTTTCTTTGGCAGTAAAAATGACGTGAGGAGAATTAGCAGTTCTGGTGGGGTTGATGTAATTTCCTCCCGGCGAAAGGAGCAGCACAGAGATGAGGCACACTGAGAGGTCCCGGCAGTGCTGCCCGGGAATCTGCTGAGCTGGTTCATCACCATGGAGAGCTCCCTGCAAATGCGGGGTTACCCCAGGAACTGCGGCTTGGGGAATTGCAGTGTGAAGGGCAGGGAGTGCTGCTCAGAGTGCACTGGGTGTGTTTGGCAGCCTGGCAGAGCTGGGGATGTTCACCCGGAGAGGAGAAGCTCCAGGGACACCTCAGAGCTCCTTCAGAGCCCAAAGGGCTCCAGGAGACCTCAAGGGACAAGGCATCCCTGCAGGGGCTGTGCAGCCTCCCCCCCTCTTGGTTTGCCTTGGCCCCTCCTGTCTCTAATAAAACATTTTGCCCTTCCTTTGGCCAAAGCTCTGTGCCCTGCAGTGCTCTGGAGGAAATCAGGAATCTCACAATGCATCTCCCCATCCCTGTCTCTGGTGATGGTTCAGCGTCTATTCAAACTCTCATCAACACGAATTCAGCATCATAAATTTGTAATCATCTGCATGTCATTAGCACATTTTAATTGTCAGGGCTTTGTGAACAAAAGGCTTCTGAGCACAGATAGATTTCAGGGTTGGGTTTACAGTGAACAGTCTTAGATATTGTGTCTCAATTTAAAGAATATTTTAGTTTAAATGACAGATGAGGCCCTGATGATTCACCTGAGCAGGAGGAGAGTGCAACCCTAAGACTGTGGAATGTTAATTAAATGGATGTTTTCATACCACCATGCATTTCGTTGTATAAATCAAAGATTTATTGAATGTCTATAATGGACAGAAATAAAACTTGATTTAAAACACACAGATTTACAAGTGAAAAAGATGGAGGAAGCTCATAATTTGAAGTTTATTTTTTCCTGTGCTGCTTTTGAGAACAGGGACAATACAAGAATCGTATTCAGCTCTCAATCCCTCAAATTGTATCTGGTATTGGAACTGAGGGGAAAGTAAATGGCAAGGAAAGGCAGAGTTTCTTGTCTGATGGTCATTAATTTCCTTTGGGTTGGTCCTTCTGCACTGCTGGAAATAGAGATCAGCATCAGGGACCCCAAAATCCATGGAAACATCCTGATGGATGCAGGAGCAATTCCCACCACCCCACCTGAGGCCAAGAGAAACTCTGATTGTTCCTGCAAATATCAAAACAATGAAATTAAATCATGCTTTAGCCTGGCCCAAGAGGAAATGGGTTGAGTTTTCCTGCAGAAACAAAACAAATGTTGTATCTTTTTTTATTTTCTTTTGTGGCGTTTCAAGGAAAGACTCAAATCAATGAAAGGGAAATTCTGAGCTTAAGAACTATTAAAAAAACCCAACAAACCCCCTACAGCTTTCCCATGCTTATTTCTCAGTAATCCATTTTTTAATCAATTGTTGACCCTTAACCAAGATGTTTTTACATCTGGGTTTAAACATTTCCTCTGCTTGAGGTCTGAGATGCATTTCTACATCATCTCTCTGCATCTCCCAAAAAGGGGCAGTGGGGGGGGATTTGGGCACTGCCAGCCTCCCTGTAGGGTGGGGAGATCCATGGCAGGCCATTCCCAGTTCCCTGACGGGTCATTCCCAGTTCCATGACATGGGTCATTCCCAGTTCCATGATGGGTCATTCCCAGTTCCATGGCATGTCATCCCCAGTTCCTGAGTGGGTCATTCCCATTCCATAGAGCCCCGGTCATTCCCAGTTCCATGGCAGGTCACTCCCAGTTCCCTGACGGGTCATTCCCAGTTCCATGGCAGGTCACTCCCAGCTGGGCTCCCCGCATTGCTGAACACAGGAATTGCTCCATGTTGGGCTCGAGGCACCACGAGGTGATTGTGAACTGTTTGACTTTACAGCAGTCTGACTTTTTGCTGGAAAAGTACTAATTTAAAGAATTTGAAGAGTATAATGCAGACGTGAGGAATTCTGGGCTGCCCAGGTTGAGACTGATTATAGGTTCACTGGCAGTTCACACTTTCACAGGCGATTTCATCGTGTCAATGGAATGGCAAGGACATCAAACTGCTGTGACAGGAGACTGAGCCCGGGGTGGAAATGAGTGATCTGGACCAAAAATCTGCTACATGTGGGTCACAGCCCTACCCAGCTTGGTTTCCTTTTCCCTTTAGAATAGAATTGAAGAGTTTTCTGTTGTGCCAAAAGTGAAAGATTTCCAAAAATATCTTCCTCTGGTGGGGATTAACCTCCTGCCCTTCTGGTGGCCTCTGGAGGGGAGGAGGGTGGGTCTGGGTTGGGTGCTGGGTGGGATTAAGGTGAGCATGGAGCACCCTCAGTGGGGGATGTGGGATGTTCCACACGGAGCAGTGCCTGGAAAGAGCTGGGAGATCTCCATCCCGGGGCTGCTGAGGGACAGCAAAGCTCCCTGGAAGGTGAAGATGTCCCTGGCCGTGTCAGGGTGTTGGAAGGAGATGATCTTTAAAGTCTCATCCACCCCAAACCCTTCTGTGGCTCTGGGAAAGGGAAGAGTCAGAGTTGATCTCCACTCTGGGGACTCTGCCCAAAAATCCCTCCCTGGCCTTGGGGAACATCTCACAGAAATGCTTCACTGAGCTCAAGTGCTTCTGTGGAAACTTTTTACTTTGATGAGTGAGCATTTTCTGATGGAAAAAGCACTTTGTGGGGAAATTCTTGATGAGAAATTCTTTGCAGTGTTATTGAACTCCTCCCTTAGAGCTTCCATTCCCAGCTGCTCTCCCTTTGCCGCTGCTCAGACATTCCTCCCTAACAGGCAATGACATTTTCAAAGGGAAAATGAAAATTTAACCCATTTGTAACTTAATCGAGGGCTGCCCAATGTATAACATCACAAGTCATTACATATGCAAATGAGGGTTTGCTCCAGAGCCTTCCATGGGTGTTGTCTGCTCTCTTTGCAATTAGAACCAGGATAATTGCTCTCTTTGCAATTAAAACCTGGGGGTGGCCAGGGCAGCCCCAACCCCCGTGTCTCCTCCAGGTGGGAAATGCTGGGTGTCCTTCCTGAGCTCCACTTGGTGCCCAGGTGGGATCTGGGGGGACAGAGTGATGTCCTGGTCCCAGAGGAGTCACCCGGGGCTGGTGGCTCTGCTCAGCACCAGAAGGGCTCTGGAGGGGTGAGAATCGAAGACACTTCACTTTTTGGAGCAATGTCAGCAAAACTCAGCAACAATCCTTGCTGTGGAGCAGCATGTTGGCCTGCTGAGCACAGGCAGGAGCCGAGGCTGGGGGAGCTGACATCCCCCGTGTGTGGCAGAGGGAATTGTTAACAAAGCAGAGCTATTGGACTGAGGAGTATTTCGCAACCGAATCCCCGTTTAGGTAGAGAAAAACGCTTTCCCATCGAAGCTCGTTTGTAGTCATGAGCTGGGGCTCAAGGATTTTTAACCTTTCAGTCACATCACTCCCTCCTGCAATCACAGCCTGTCCCTGGAGGCAGAGCTCGCATTCCAGGAGTGAATTAATCCCGGGAAATCACCAGCCCCGCGGGATGCAGCCGCTCAGCACACCAATTCCAATCCCTCCTGGGTTTTAACACGATGGGTGTGATCCTGAGATCACCGAGTTCCCCTGTGGGAGAAGGGACGATGGTCCTCACATTAAATCCTGTCGCCCTAAATGAGGCACATTCCAATCAGAGCAGCCCGGCCAGGGGGAGCTGCCCGTGAGACCTGAAATCCTAAAAAAAATTGCTAAAATCGGGATTGTTCTGACAGGAGATGGTGGATTTCCATGCAGGGCAAACTAGTGGTTCCTGGGCCCTGCTCCTGGTGTTTGGGGTCACTGAAAGAGGAGGTTGTGAGTGAGGGATGGAGGAACATCTCCAGGGTTCTCCTGTGACACAGCAGAGCTGCCAATGCCTTCCCTGCCTGCAGCCCAGAACAGGGAAATGCAGACAAACCCCTCCTGGTGCCCGTGGCAATCCAGCAAGATGAAATTACATATTCCCATCATAAACAGAATTGTTTCAAAGCTGTTTCTGCTTTAGGCTGCTTCACTCTGCTTCTCCTTCCCACTGGAGTCCATTGTGGATCACCTCATTTGGGTACAGGTTTTCCCTTTCCCAGGATCAAAGTCCCTGGAGAACAGGCGCAGCAGAGGAGCAGAGCAAGCAGGATGGAAGTGAAGCCAACCCTCGGGATGGAGCTGAGCTGCCCTGGCCACTCCTGTTCCTAATTCCCCACTTTGCTGCCCCAGAGTTCCCAAATCACGGAATTGGTCTAATGGCTCTGCAAAGTTGGTGATTGGACTTTAGAGGGTTTCTGCCTTGGTTCAGCACCACAGTCCTCCATGGGATGCTGGCTGAAGGATGCACATCCAGGGGAAGCAGATTCACATGGAGATGCTGACATTGTCCAGAGGATTTGGGGAATATCACAGCCAGCAGCTCCCAGCCCACCATGAGCGGATTTGGGAAAGCAGAACAGCTGGGGAAGTCTGGGATTACAGAGCCCTGGTGCTCTGAGGTAGCTCGGGATGCAGGAAGCTGCTGCCCTGCCCGTGGGACAGCTGGAGCTCTCAGCCAGCACGGGTGGGAATCCAGGGAAAGGGCTGGATGTGGAGAGCAGCATCTCCTGCTGGAGCTGCCGAGCCTCGCCTGCCCAGCACAGCCCTGGGGGTGCAGGCAGAGCTCCGGGGCTTTGACTGGCACAGTCGCTGCCAAATGTGTTTGTTCCTCTTGAAAAACATGCTGAAAATGTTCCTTTAGAAGCCTCAGCCTAAAAAATCCTCTATTAAACATGGAGACACTTGATTTTTCTGGTGTCACTTGCTTTCCGACAAAAGCTTTGCTGATAAATGGGGAGCAAACCTCACCACTGGAATCTCTTAAATTCCTATTTAATTAAAGATGTTTTTGGGGTTTCTCATAGTTCAGCTCTGTGAGTGCATGAAGTTGTTGGCACCATTTTGTTATATTAATGATACAACAAGAAGATGACCCATAAACATCCTTTCTCTCTGGAATATCCCACAAGTGGCAGTGTGTGTTCAGGAGAAGGGAAAGCCTGGTTTGGAGGGAGCCCAGAAACCCTTCATTGGGTTTAATAAAACATAATGTTGGCATTTTGCTGCACTGATCACTCCTGAAACTTTACATCTCAGGCACTTTTCTGTTTGTGTCAGGGCAGATGTTTGCAATCCTCCCAGAGAAAGAAGGGATCTCAGGGCTGGAGTGGGGACAGATGGCACAGGGGACAGATGGATGGCACAGGGGACAGATGGCACATGGGGTGTGTCACACAGCCAAGTGTCCAAATGGATTTCTTGGCTTCTGCTTTGAGCAGCACTGGCAAGTGAGGAGGTTTAATATCACTGCTCAAGGGAGCAAACTGGCCCAGGGTGCCCAGAGCAGCTGTGGTGCCCCTGGATCCCTGGAGTGTCCAAGGCCAGGCTGGACATTGGGCTTGGAGCAGCCTGGGACAGTGGGAGGTGTCCCTGCCATGGCACTAGATGGGATTTGAGGTCTTTCCAAGCAGTTTGTGACTCTGATAAATTCTTGAAACACTTCCTGAGTCTGAAGTTGTTCCACTGCAGGAAAACTTGTCATTCTGCCCTGGGAACGCCTGGCTGAGGAGAGCAGGATGGATCATCCTGTACCCCACAGCAGGGGGAATTGGCTCTTTCCATCAGGGCTGATCAGCCAAAGGCCATGCAGGGTGATTCTCATTTCCTGCTGTTTGCTGTGCGAAGGTGAGGCAGGGAAATTGGGATATTCAGGCACTCCTTGTTTTGGGGCTGCCCTGCAGGCTGAGCTCCTGGATTGGTGTTTAATGCCCCATTTGGGGGTTTATCCTACACTGGGGCTGTCCCAGGCTGTCCCAAGCTGTCCCAGGCTGTCCCAGAGCTGTCCCAGAGCTGTCCCAGGGCTGTCCCAGGCTGTCCCAGGCTGTGCCAGGCTGTGCCAGGGCTCTCCCAGAGCTGTCCCAGGCTGTCCCTGGGCTGTCCCAGAGCTGTCCCAGGCTGTCCCAGGGCTGTCCCAGAGCTGTCCCAGAGCTGTCCCAGAGCTGTCCCAGAGCTGTCCCAGGCTGTCCCAGGGCTGTCCCAGGCTGTCCCAAGGCTGTCCCAGAGCTGTCCCAGGACTGTCCCAGGCTGTCCCAGGCTGTCCCAGGCTGTCCCTGGGCTGTCCCAGGCTGTCCCCAGTGACCATCTGCCCACACAGCCTCAGAGAGCACCGATGGATCCCCAGCAGCCCTCAGTGACTCCTGATCCACTCATCCTTCTGCACTCACACTGATTCATCAGCCTCTCAATCTCTCCCACCGTCAGAAATACTGGAAAATCCATTTATAAGAGCTTTCTTTCTGGAAAAGCCTCACAAGTTTTTATACCAGCACTGATATGTTTTCCCCCAGAGCACACCAAAACCAGAATTCCATTTTTTTTTCAGGGACAGCCTCTGAGCAGCCCAGCCCTGGTGCAGGAGCTGCAGGAACAGCCCTTTGGCAGAGGAGCTGGGGACTGGAGATGGGATGGAGAACTTGCTCTCCCCTTCCTTCTCAAGCTGTCCTGGTTTTTCCAGTGATTTACATCCTTAATTGATGTTTTTTCACGAGAGAAGGTTTTCAGAAGTGTAACTTGGATCCCAGGGCAGGCTGTGTCCCTCCTGCCTGTTGCCTGTGCTGGGTGGGAGCTCAGGGATCCCAGCCAGGTGGGGAGGAAGGAGCTTTTCCTCTGCAGCCTGGGGAGGCTGTGGGCAAATGTTCTCTTCCCCATTTTCCTCTGCAGGGAGAGCTGTGGAGGCACAAGGAGCTGGAGCAGGATTTTCTCTGGCTGTAGTGAGGAACACAAGTTTCCCCCCAAAAGGACATCCTTGGCTGTGCTGAGCTATCCTGGTGTGTTTTGAGGCCAAGCTGAAGTTTATAAACACCAGTTTGGGATGTGTGGGAGAAAGATGTCATTTGGATGGGATGATTACCACTGTTAGCAGTGATGGGTGTGACTCAGAGTGTCCTGCAGTGGCAGTGAAGCCAACACCGTTATCCACAATATCCACTTTCCATCTCACTTTGCGATTGCAGGGTGTGTTTGCTCTTGGGACTGCAAGTCGGGGATGTTACTGGAATTTTTAGGATTTATTAAAGTCAAAGGAAAAGGCAGTGATTTAGGAATCACTGGAGAATCCTGGTGTTTAGAGGGAGGGCTGCAGCTCAGGATGCATCCTAATGGAAGTGAAGTGGTTCTGCTGATTTTCACAGTGTATATTTAAATACTTGCAACATTGGCAATAATTGTTGGCACTTGGCTGCCTGCGAAGGAAAATATTAAAATATAAAGCTTTAGCCGTTCCTCAGAAGAGGAAAGAGAAAACATGAAAATTCTGTAGAAACAACTTTGGATTGTAAATGAAAATATCTTTATTAAAATAACAGGAAAACATTTGGCAGGTTAAAAAAAGAATATGAACAATATGTCCGTTTGCATGCAGATGTACATATAAACAATAAAGTTAATTTATTTCATGCAGCTACTTGAGGCAATATCCCTCAAAATCTGCCAGCTCAGCTCCAGGTGTTTAACACCAGAACATCTCCCCTGTGTGTAAACCTGGGCTGGAACCACAGAAGGGAGATCAGAAAATTCAGGAATTCTCCTTGCCCTGGGTGTAATAAACCCTGGGCTACCCAGGTAGCAAAACTGTATTTCTTTAAAATAATTTATTTCTTTAAAATCATTAATTCTACTATTAAAACTCGGAGTGTAATTTCATCATGGCTGTGTCTTCATTTCAACCACCACCCAGACATTCCATCCCAGAAGCTCTTTGCACAGCTGTGCTGGGTGGAATCTGTGAGTTGGGTTTGCATCCTGGAGCTGCAGAGCTGTGTCTCTGATAAACAGCTCATCCACCCGCAGAGACTCCTTTAAAGTTCTCTGAAGTGAAGGCAAGAAGGAAAATCTGCACTGAGGGAAATGGAGGCTTGATGCAAATTCATTTTACATTCTAGCACCATTCCCACTAATGATTATGACACTATTTTTCTTTCAGGGACATAAATCCTAACTGATACATAAATATCCTCCTTTTTTCATGTCCTTTGTGGGAAAATTTTTATTCACAGCCACCAGACTTGCTGTTGTTGTTATGCCATGAGCTTTAGTCCTGTCACAGCTCTGTTACTCTCCTCTGGATTCTGCCAGTCACCAAATTTATTGGCTTGGACAGCAGTGAGGGCTGGAGAGAGCTAATAGAGGACATTGAGGGGATGAGGGGAATGGGCTAGAGGTCAGGGATGGATGGGATTTTGGGCTGGAATTGTTCCTGGGAGGGTGGGGAGGGCTGGGATGGAATTCCCAGAGAAGCTGTGGTGCCCCTGGATCCCTGGCAGTGTCCAAGGCCAGGCTGGACACTGGGGTTGGAGCAGCCTGGGACAGTGGAAGGTGTCCCTGCCATGGCTGGGGTGGCACTGGGTGGGCTTTGAGGTTCTTCCCACCCAAACCATTCCCTTAATTCCCTGTTCCCCTGCAGCACAGCCAGGGTTTTCCATGCCCAGCTCAGCTCAGGAAGTTCATATTCCAAACCGAAATTCCAGGGTGAAGGAACTTTGTGTTCCCAGGCAGGGAGGGCTCTTGTTCTCCAGAGCTGTGAGTGATTTATTTGAGACAATCACATGCAGTTGTTCTTGTCAGAAAGGGAAGGAGGAGGTTTTGCAGCCCGAGTGAGGCAGAGCACTGTGCTTTATCTCAGCCTTTGTTTAGGGAAGGGAAAAGCAGATTAATAGCGCAGTGTTTGTTGGCTCTTTGGGCTGATGGAAAGGCATGAGTGCTCTTTCAAGTCTTTTAACTTTATAAATACATATCTGTGTGCTGGGAGGCTGTGCTGAGTGCACTTCGTGGCTGGGAGGATTTCCCAGGTGGGTTTTTGGGATGGGATGGCTGAGAGGGACAGTGGGACCTGCAGGGCTCAGCAGCAGTTCTGGGGTTTTGCTCTTCCCACCCCACAGCTGGGGGTCACAGAGGGATCCTGGCAAATACGAAATATCTGCTTGGGGTCTTCACTGCTGAGCTAGGATTTGCTGTTTCCAAGAGCTGCCCTCACTCGAACCCAGAATCATTAAAGCTGGAAAAGACTCCTGGCTGATGGAATCCAAGCTCAGCACTGTCCCTGTCCCCAGGTGTCCCCAAGTGCCACATCCTCACCTCTCAGGGATGGTGACTCCACCCCTGCCCCGGGCCGTTTGTTCCAATGCTTTACAACCCTTTCCATGATTTTTTTCCCCCTAACACACAGAGGGGTTTGCAGCTGTATCGCTATGTAGAATAAATTAAAACACCTAAACATCACCTCTGCCTGACAGACAAATGGCATAATTGCACAATTAAACCAAGAATACAGATAAATGCAAAGCGCTGAGTAAAAAAAAATTCTAACGATTTTTTATTCAGACGTTTAAACTGCAGGAAATATTCTCACACTCAGTGCATCAGTCGTGGCAAAGGTGGAGTTTTCCCCCTCAGCCTCTGCCCAGCTGGTGTGGGGAGCTGGTTTGAGCAGCAGATTGTAGCTCTGACACAGCCCTGTCTGCCAGGACCTGCCTGGGATCCTGTGACAGCCTGAGCGAGCACTGCAGGATGGGAACAGCTCTGCTTAATGCATTTTTAGCGCTGTAAAAGAGGTGGTGTGGAGCTCGAGGAAGGTTTTATGGCAGAGTTTTAGTGCCTGTCATTAAGGCAATAGAAAGTTATACCCCTTCTCCCATAGGTTAAGAATATTTTGCCATTACTTACAACTGCATTTTCATTGCATTGATGGCATTTTCAACAAACACCACATCAGGGGAGAAGAGTTTTGCTTCCATGGCAAAGATTAAATGTTGTGTGGGAATATCAGTTCAAATGATCACCGTCAGCTCAGGCTGTACAAACAGTTTTAGAATCCCAGAATCCCAGGCTGGATTGGGCTGGAAAGGACCTTAATCCCAACCCTTTGCTGAGGATTTTCCAGCCCTTGCTGCTCAGGGATGCTCAAACAGCAGCAAGGTGGAATTCAGGTGTGAAGAGGTGGGTGAAACAATTCCTGGGGGGTCAAACAGAAGCTCTGTGACCTGCAGCACCCAGCACAGGTCAGGGGTGTCCCGTGGGGAGGGATGCACAGGTTTGGGGTTCCTGCCCACGCTGGATCCCTGGGAATGCCCTGGGAACACTGGGCTGGGACAGGGATTTCTGCAGAAACCCATGGAAAAGCAGCGAGGGGAAAAAGCAGACAAGTGCAATATTCATGGTTCCTTTCTGTCCTGAACATGCTGTTTCCAGGAACAGAATGAGGAATTCACCCAAGTGGAAAACAGGCCAACATGAAGCAGATAACGCTGCTTTTATGGGTTAGCAGGAAATGATAGTTTAAAATACTTGTTTATTCGCTGCATATATAGAGCTACGTGTTCTTTTCCATAAATTTATCTTGTTCACACTTCATTATTCTCAGAAAGATAAACACAAGGAAGCAGAGGAAGATTGGGAGGCATTTAGAAGTGCTGCTGAACCACATCTGAGCGCAGTGAGCTATGCACCATCCTTTAAAGGTTCATTAGCAGCTGATACTCGTGGCACTGCCTGGCTTCCTGTGCCAGCTCCACTCACCCACCGAGGCTGCACACGCTTCGTTTTCCCTGTTTAACACTGATTGGATAAAACCTGCTCCACTCAACCATCCTGCAGCCAGAGCTGCTGCTGCAAACAGCCGAGCAGGAAGCTCAGGAGGGTTTATCCCAACACTTGGAGCCAAGGTTCACACAGCCATGGAGGGATGGAGTGACTGCGGCCGGAGATCTCCTCTCCTGGCAAGAAAGGGGTTAGAATTGCACAGGCAGTGACAGTCTGGGGTCCCGTGGATGTTGGAGACACATTTTTGTTGGCACTGGATGTGTGCAGGATCCTTTCAGGCTTTGGGACTCTCAGCACCTGGTGGTTTCCAGAGGTGGGAAAGTTCATGGAAGCACAGAACCATGGAATGGTTTGGGTTGAAAGGGACCTTGCAGCCCACCCAGTGCCACCCCTGCCACGGCAGGGACACCTCCCAGTGTCCCAGGTGCTCCCAGCCCCATCCAGCCTGGTTTAGTGTGAGTTATCAGTGGGTTCTCTAGGGTCACACAGGGCAGGTAGCTCCAGCACTCTGACCCAGCTCTGCCTTTGGACAGGGAGCCAAATCTGTGGGTGAGGATCCTTCCCTCAGCCCTTGCAGGGGACAAAAAGCCCCTCTGGGGCAATGGCTCTGATCTGATGCCCCTTCAGCCCCAGCAGTGGATCCAGGGTGTTCCTGCCACAGCAACGTGGCAGAAACAATTCCCTGCACTTTGGTTGCACTCAGGGGAGAGCTATTAGCTGCTCAGTACCAGGTGGAAATGAAATTTAAATCCCTGTAAGAGACAATTGCGTAGTTAAAAATACATCTTGTTGTGCTCTTGGCACTTTGAAGATTTTCTTTCATTATCCTTTTTAAGGAAAAGGAGAAATGTGTGTGTGTGTTGTCTGAGCTGCCTCCTCCCAGCTCCAGCCCAGGCAGCTCGCACCTCTTGAATGACATTTATTTACTGCAGAAATACTATTTGTCTCTCATCCTCGGGAAGGTATAAATTTTCCATATGCTTGATCCATTAGGAGGTGCACTGAACGTTAAAAGCCAAAACCACAGAGGTGTGAGGCTGATGGATTGTGGGGGGAGATTCACTCCAGGAGTGAATGCCTGGAGCTGGGGAATGCAAGTTTGTGTCTCAACAGGAGCTGCCTGTGCTGCTTATTTATCACAGATCCCAATGAGGAAATTGGCCCTGAATTCCTTAAAAGCTTTTACCTCTTCTCTATTCAAGGGACTGAATAAAAATTGGCTCTCCACCAATATTTTTTTGATTTTCAATACAAACCCACTTTTGCTGCTATTTGGGGGCTTAGATATGATCCAGTAATTTTCTCTCTTTTGTGATTGTTGTGCTTCAGATGAAATAACTGTTGGTGGAAAAATATTGCCTGATTGGCTGCCTAATCCTTCACCAAACAACCAAATATTGGAGGTTTTATTTTGCACAAATTATTCTGAGGGAGAAATGCGACTCTGCAGCCAACGTATGTAAAAGGGAAAGAGCCATCTGTGACCATCAAAATGAGCACAAATAAATAGCTGGTGGAGGAGAAAGAGTCCTGATAGATCTTTGTGAGCAGAGGAGCTGATGGAAATACAGATAATGCCAATAACTGACAAACAAATGCACTTCTGAGGGAATCTGCAGCCTCTGGGTTCAGCTCTGTGTTTTGTAGAGCGTTGGAATCGTTAGAAGTGTTCACAGAGAGAGTGAATCGTGGAACTCATTATAAAACATTGTCCTGATGTGTTCTCTGGGCTCTGCTGCCCTGGGTGACACTGGAGGTGCTGGGGAGGCTCTGGGCTGCCTTGGGGTGCACAGGGCTGGGAAAGCAGAGCTGCTCCATGCACAGAGCTCTCCTCTCCTCTCCTCTCCTCTCCTCTCCTCTCCTCTCCCTCTCCTCTCCTCTCCTCTCCTCTCCTCTCCTCTCCTCTCCTCTCCTCTCCTCTCCTCTCTCCTCTCCTCTCCTCTCCTCTCCTCTCCTCTCCTCTCCTCTCCTCTCCTCTCCTCTCCTCTCCTCTCCTCTCCTCTCCTCTCCTCTCCTCTCCTCTCCTCTCCCTCTCCTCTCCCTCTCCTCTCCTCTCCTCTCCTCTCCTCTCCTCTCCCTCTCCTCTCCTCTCCTCTCCTCTCCTCTCCTCTCCTCTCCTCTCCTCTCCTCTCCTCTCCTCTCCTCTCCTCTCCCCCTGAACCATCCCTGCAAGGAGGAACCTCCCCAAACAGCCTGACGAGGCTCTCATTAACAACCTCCCTGATTTATTGCTCTGCTCCCATCCAGGTGTTCCCCTCTCTCCTTAGGAGAGATGGATAAATGGTTTTTCCTTTTCAGAGATGGGAACACTGCCTTTCTATCAGCACTGCATACAAGGTGCCTTCAGGAATATTCTGCTGCTCTGTGCAGTGGCTGTGCACTGATTTTTTTAAAACCATCCTTGCAGTTATAGTAGCATGGTGTTATTCTTCCTAAAAATGAAAACAGGTTCTTGGAAAAGCAGCACAGGCATGTTTAGAATTGCAATGGAGGGTTTGCCCTGAGGGGGTTGATTCCTGCTTGGGAAGCACTGTAAGATCCCCAGCAATTCCCTGCAGAAAGCTCCTGCAGGGATCACTGCTCCCTGAGGTGAGGCTTCGTCTCGGAGAGCGCTGAAGTCAGGGGGAATAATCCAATTAATAAGTGAATTTTGTATCAGGCTGAGGAATCCTGATGAGTTCAGCCAGAAAAATCAACTTGCTTTTAAGATCCATAATTGTCCTGCACGTCACCCATCCGGGTGAGGAGCAGAGGCACTTCTGGGCAGTCCCAGGAGCTTTAATGGGGTGGGGACAGGGACAGAGGGGACTCAGACAGGGCCAGAGCCACCCCACTCCACCTGCCCCGTGTTCAGAGCCTCCCTGCCATCCTGCCGGGAGCCCTGCTGGCCCTGAGCAGCTTCCCCAGCACAGCTGGATCTGCAGCTGCCCACAAACCTGCTCCAGCATTTTTGGGGACACGAGCCTGTCTGCCCCGTCCCTGCCAGCCCCAGGCTGCTGACAGTTCCAGCTGAGGATGGATCCACACGTGAGCACAGACAGAGTCTCACCTCCACCTCTGTCCCCCATCCATCACAGCTGCGGAAACTTCCAGATTGCTGCTGACACCTGCTCTCCGTCTGCTGCTCCCTTCTCCTCGGGAAGGCTGGAAAGCTCGGGAGCTGAGCGTGGCAGACTTAATTAAAGCCTCTGGTCTGACAATGCCTCTCCGTCCCTCAGGTCTCAGATGAAACAATTCTCCCCACGCCGAGATCACTTGAAAGCATTGTCTTTGTTCTCGTGTTCAGAAAGATGAGAAAGGCCCAAAGTCCCCTCAGCTGTAGGAGGTGAAATTGTGTTTGGCTTATTTTCCTGTCTCAACAGCGCTGCTCCGTGTTGTGCAGAGCTCCTGCCTGCTTGCCGGGTGTGATCCCTGAGCTCCCAGGGAATGTCTCATTACCTGCAGCATGTGCTGCTGCCAGCTCCTGCTGGGGGCTTGGGGACGGGCTGGGGATGGGGGAATGGGGATGGGAATGGCGCTGGGAATGGGGGAATGGAGCTGGGGATGGGGGAATGGAGCTGGGGATGGAGCTGGGAATGGGGGAATGGGGCTGGGAATGGGGGAATGGAGCTGGGAATAGGGGAATGGAGCTGGGAATGGGGTGAGGAATGATTTTTCCCTTCTGGATGGGTCAGTCCCAGCAGCCTCCCCACCCCAAAACCCACGGCCAGGCCAGCAGCTTCCTCTGCCCCAGCAGTGACCCCAAACCAGGAAGGGAAACACAGACTGGGAATGGGAAAATAAATAGGAACAGATAACGAAGCCCAAAGGAGATGCCCTAAAGACTGAGAGCTAAAAACCACAGGGAAAAGGTTCAAGGAAGGGTAATGCCAAGGGAAGGGCTGTTGTCTGGTTTTGGCAAGGGGAGGTAGAAGCTGCCCAGGTTTGCTGTGCAGGATGTGGAGCTCTGAGCATCCCACGGGAGCCACCCTGCTCCTCTGGACACTGCATGGACAGACCATGGCATTTTGGGAAGGCAGGAGAGGATCCTTGCACTTGACCTCCAGCAGGGAATCTCAGGCAGCTCCAGCTCAGTGCTCTGTGCTTTTACTGCTCGGCACTTTCAGGCAGCACTTGGAGTTTACTGCTGACTTTATTGGGAGATTTTGTTTCTCCTTGAAGTCACCCAGCATTCTCTCTCTTTTTTTTTTTTTCCCTGCAGTTTTGCTTTTCATGTATCCTTGGACTGAATGAGATTTCCAGAACAGGAAGATCCCAGGGCACAGCAGGCTAATCTGGAGAGCTGCACGTGTTCTATATGGGAATATTGCTATTAAATATTGCTGCTGGGACTGGGAAGAAGAAGAAAGGGAACTCCACCTCCCACCAGCCTTTTCCCCCTCTCTGCTCTCTGCTTTCTGCAGCATTGCTTTCCTACCTGCCCCACCTTGGGAGCAATACAAATATTTCTATTTACAACCTGAGGAATGCAGGTTTCTGTAGCCAATGGTCATGAGAAAAGTGGGGCAAAATGAACTTTTATTTTCAACTGGGGGAATGATTCACTGGACCCCTTGTTAATTTAAAAATGATAATTGAAAAGGTCTTTGCTCTGTAAGCACAAAGCCCGACTGTTGGGAGCTCTGGATGTTTAGAGCACACAGAATTTACAGATTTTGAAAAGCAATTATAGTCTCAGGGCCAAAAATATCATAGCCAACTTTAGTGCACACTGCAGTTTTATTCTGAGGGACCAAATGTGTTTCTGCTCAGCTTCTGAACAAAAACCAGTTCCACAAAGCCATGCAGCTCCCCAGGCTGGTGCAGATTCCCAATTCTGCCCAAATTCCCGCAGCAGCTCCCGCAGTGGCTGCAGCCACTCCTGCTGCATCCCCCTGGTTTGGGATGCCCTGGGCAGGGGGATGGGGGCTGGGGAGCCAAACACTCCTGAATGCTGGGAAACCTCAGCTGGGCATGGGAGAGACAAAAAACAACACCAAAAAGTTCAATTTAGTGTCTGCACTGGTGCAGGGGAGGGCTGGGCAGACAGAGCTGGGAGGTTTGCCTGCTGCCTGGGGATTTATTGCTGCCAGAGGGGAAATTGAGGGGAAAACACGGGAAAAGGGATCTGCCTGGACTGCAGGGATGGCAAGCAGGGCTCAGCATGAGCAAGAGAATATTTTATATTGCATCCATTAAATGTGAAACCCCTTCACCTGTTTTTTTAGCTTTTGGGTCAATCTGATCACAAAAGCAAAAATACACCCAGGCCAGGAGACAATGTGGATAGAGCCTGCTGCCTGTGATTTATTGTTTTAATTAAAAGCTTTTTAAGCTTTAATTAAAAAGGTACATCAGCGCTCAGTATTGGAGAAAAATGCCTTTGTGTTTAGGTCAATTGAATAACGTAGAATATAATGAGATACATATTTCTAGTCTGGAGTTTCACATGGAAAAAAAAGCAATATACATAATTAAAAAGTAAATTCGAACTGATAGAAGGGAGCTGTTGGCAGGAGAAAGAAAAGGTTTGCTTTGAATTAACACCAGCAGAGAGGATGTTGGTTTTTTCATTTCCTCACTGTAACATCTCTTACAAACCCCGTGGTGCAAATGGAGTGGATTTCCCTGATCTCCCAGGGTTTGGAGTTTCCCATTCCCCCGAGGGTTTCCTTTCACCCAAAACTACCAGGAAAGTCCACAAAATTGGATCAATCCCTAATTCCTGCCTTGTTGATCCATGTTCTTTCACAGCCACCATGAAATTCCAGTTTCTGTGGATTTACAGGGAGAGAACCTTTCAGGGAAGGTGTAGGCACAGCAAATAGAAACCATTTCTCATCCTGATTTCTTCCTTAGCAAAGTCAACCTTATAAAGTTCTGTGGAGGAATTTATCAATTTCCAAAGAACAAAATATTTTGATACCTTTAGAAAACTCTGAAAAAGTATAGAAAAAAGTTACATTTTCTTCAAAATGCTATGATTTTATCTTTTTTCTTCACTTTTTGAAGTTGCAAATGCTCTGGGTAGAGTTTTCTGTGCCTGTGGTTTTAGTGGCCCAAGGTTCTTATGGCCACAGACACTTTGAAGGTACAAGTCAGAGGTTAGAGGAAACAGTGGGAAAATTATTTCTAATCCCAATTTGTCCTTTGCTTCTATCAAAACATTTTTTTTCAGGAGGGCATCATTATGTGTCAACATTGTAAGCACTAAATGGAAGTGTTAAATTAAAATTATGAGGATTTATTTCAACAGATTTTGGCTCAAAAATCTCATTTTTGGTTATATTTGACTCAACAGTCAAATGTTCCCTGTATGGCAGGTAAATGGAGAGATTTCATCCCCCCATAATCCCCTCGTGCCAAGGTCACTGCCAAGGGAAGGCTGCAGACATGGTTATTTTAATTACTTCTTGATTTCCTCTTTGTGCTCCAAGAGGTAGAATTACAGAGCACAGAGCAGCATCGTTTCCATTTGCATGTTTAATTTCAAAATCCTTCCAGAGTTTTCCCTGTGCTTTTCTTCAATGGGAAAATCCCATTAATTTCATTTGTCCCCATTATTCCCATTAATTTAATTTTCTGTGGGGCCTCTGGCAGGAAAATACCCCAAAGCTGGGGCTGCCCAGCTGGGAGGGTGAGGAGCCAGGGAGAGCTGCAGGCAATGCAGAATTGAGGCAGAATTAAAGGAGGCTGGGGGAGGATTTGTCCTGGGGAGCTTTGGAGGGTGTTGGAGATCTGTGCTGGACAGGGAAAACACCTGGCTGGCCTGAGGAGCAGCTCAGGTAGGTTTCTGTGCCTTAACAAACCTGAGAAATGTGAGAAGTGGAGAATCCCCTCATTTTTGGGTGTGCAGAACCCTTGGAAATGTGTCCAAAAGCCCCTCTGGCTCAGGTTGAACAGCTCACGTTGTTAATCTCCTGCCCACAAGTCCTCTTGGTTAGTCTGTGTTTATTTTTCTTTGCAGCCTTTTCCTCCCCTCTGCTCTACTCTCAGACCCCTTTTACCCTGAAGGGTTTAATTTCCTGGTAGATTATCTGGCTAAGCTGAAATGAGACAACGGCTGAATTAACATCTCTTTATTTTACTGTTAATTGCCACTTGACCAGCTACTCCAAAATCACACTGTGAAGCTGCATAATGAAAGAATCCTCCATTAAGAATGTTAATTCTTTTTTTTTTCTAATTTAAAATCAAACCAGTTTTTCTTATTTGCATTCATGATCTTCACAGGAGCCAAGTGTGGCTCTGGAAAGGCAGTGCTGGGGAAATGTTGGGGTTCTTTTTCCCCCTCCAGGTGCTTTTTATAACTTATTTCAGCCCTTGGATGGATTTGTCAGTGTGTGTTGTGCATTGAGCAGTTGGGTATTGACTGTTGACACCTCTGCCATATTTGGGGTGATTTCTGTGTTATCCTCACAGATATATGTTGTGCTTTGGCAAACCCTCAGTGCTTGGGTTTGGGCAAATCCTCCTTTTCCTTCCCCACAGCCCAGGAGGTGATTTGCACCTTTCTGGCTGAGCTGTGCAGCTCACCTCTGCCAGGAGAGCTCCTTGGGTCTGAGCTCTTGCTCACAGTTCTGTAAATTTGAACTGACTGCCCAGCCTCAGCAATCCACTCCTGTTGAAAGGGAAGTCAACTCAATTTCCCTCTCCTTACAAAGCGCCTGGCTCTCCCAGGCACACAGAAAAACCCATGTAACAACCTTGTAGAGATGGAGCTTGATTTTCCTGAGGTCTCACTTAGCATTGCAAAACCACTCCACGTGAATGCTGCAGAAACCCCAGCAGTGCTCCTGCTCTGCTCGGCTCTGCTGGCTGGCTGCACCGAGTTATTATTAGAAATTAACGTTTCTAGGATTGTTCTGCAGCTCTGTGCTGCTGAGGGCTGTGCAGCCCTGTCCAAGATCACAGTGATTCTCTCCACACAGGCTTTGTGGTTTTTGTTAGTGAGCTGCAGCCCCTTTTCTTATCATTCTTATCAAGCTTGTATCTGTTTCTTGTGCCGTTTTGCTTTTTATTTTTTCCCCCTGTGGCCTGGCCAGGCTGTTCTTATTCAGCTGATCACTAAATAACATTTGGTCTGTGGTGGAAATGTTTCCAGTCTATCTGCTCATCACTTCTCATCTGTGTCAGGCACAAACTACAAGACTACCAGAGATAGCAAGTTGTGGTTTTTGTTGTTGTTGTGGTGGAAGCAGAGAAAAAGTGGCATCTCTGTATTTTCAGTTTTCAAGAACATTGAAAACATTGTCAAGGCAAGGAAGAGGTCTCTGGGTTGTGTTCTTTTGACTTCCCATTTTATTTCCAGTTCCTGCAGCTGAAAGCTTGAACTGGCAGGGATGGAGCAGCAAAGGAAAAGGGGAAGGGCTGGAAAAGTCCAGCCAGGTGGCATGTGCAGCCCAGCCTGAGGTGTGGCATGTCCAGCCCAGCCTGTTTGGCATGTCCAGCCCAGCCTGTTTGGCATGTCCAGCAGAACCTGAGGTGTGGTGTCCAGCCCAGCCTGTTTGGCATGTCCAGCCCAGCCTGTTTGGCATGTCCAGCAGAACCTGAGGTGTGGTGTGTCCAGCCCAGCCTGTTTGGCATGTCCAGCCCAGCCCTGAGGGTGCCTCCCCCCCTGTTTGGCATGTCCAGCCCAGCCCGAGGTGTGGCATGTCCAGCCCAGCCTGAGGTGTGCCCTGCTCAGGACAAGCAGAGGAAAGGAGCAAGGAAAACTGAGCAGCACAAAATGGGCTGAAACCTTCCCCAGAACACTAAGAAAAACCAGGGCAAGATAAACAGTGGGGTGTGCTGAGCCAGGGCTCATAATTAGTGCAAACCCCCCAGAAAAGGACAGCTGGTCAGTGAAAACAGGGCAGCTGTGTGCACTCAGCTCCTGCAGGGTGCTGGCTCTGCAGCAGGAGAGCAGCTGGGAGCACTGGGGAGGGGGAGCTGAGGGCTCAGCTCTGAGGGGTTCCTGACATTTCCTCGTGTGCAATCTTGGTTAAAAGCCATGGCTTAATTCAGGTCTGCTCTTCAGGGAATGCACCACAGTTGTGCTAAAATAGTGCAGAATGTGACAAACCAGGCTCTGCCCTCTCTGGCTCTGGGATCACTGACCCTGCAGAGGTTCCAGGGAGCTTTTCCATCTGCTGGGGCTGAGCTGCGGGTTTGTACCCCCTCAGCCTTGCCACAGCCCTGCTCAGGCTGCTCCCGATGGAGTCCCAGCCCAGTTCCCTCTGCTCTCTCAGCCAGGGCTGGGTGAGGCTCTGACCCCTCAGGTTTGATACAAACCCAGAGCTGAGCTGGATCAGCCCAAGGCTGACAATCCATGGAGCTTTTGTGCTTTTGGAAGTGGAGATGAAGCTGGAAACAAAAACCAGCAGCTAAAATTAAGACAACTTCCAGCTCCTTCACTAGTGGGTGCTGAGGCCTGTTTCTAGGGAAACAGAGAATAAGTTGGTGTAAAAAGAGATGTTCTCAAATACCCAGAGTTATTTGGAGCCCAGTCCTGTTGGGTTCTGCCCTGGGGGCTCCATGGTCATCTCTGCTCTCTTGGGAAAAGGGATGGCAGGGATTTCCCTTGCAGTGCTGAGATCAGCTGGGGACAAAATTTGACACAACTGAACTTTGCCTCACTTGAATTATCTTTCAAACTGACATCATTTTCATGGCTGCTGCTGGTCTGATTTATTGTTCTTATAGCAAACTTGGGGTTTTGTAAAAACGTAGCCAGCAGGGGAGCTGGCAGGGCTTGCTGGAACACCCAAGCTCCTTCTGAAATAGAGACCTTTTGTTTCTATTTTAGCCTGGGCCATCAGGAAAACTCATTTACTTGGGCAACCCCTATTTTACGGGGCAGGACACCCAGTTTGTTGTCAGGTGGAGCTTTCTGTGGAGCAGAGTGGGTTCTGTCCCCTCCTTGCAGCCAGTTTAATTTGTATTCAAGCTCCAGAAGGCTGCAGGGTCAATAGCAGCAGGTTTCAGAGCAGAATTACAAGTGGGGTTTCAGGCAGGCTGCAGAACTGAGGGTGAAGGATTAGCCAGGAGTGGCATGGCTGGAGCTGGGGCAGTGCAGCCTGAGCTGCTCCTGCTCTTGGTTTTCCTCCCTCTCCTCACCTTTGTCCTTCCCAGCAAATGCAGTGACCACAGGCTGAGGGATCATCTGGACATGCAGTCCTTGCTGAGCAGATGTTAACACAGCTGTTGGGTGTTTCAGTGTTTGGATCTCCAATCCCTGCCACTGCACAGCTCCTTCCCTGCCTTGGCTTTAGCCCATCTCTGGCTCCATTGGGTGTTGTGTCTGCCTTGCCCTCCTCATCCCTCCCTGCCACTCCTCAGGCCTCTCTGCCCTCCCTCTGAGCCTCTCCCTGCTGTTCTCCTTTGTTCTCCCAGGATTTATTCCAGACCCATCTCTGCTCGCATTTTCCAGCCTCCAGAATACCAGACACATTTATGGATCAACACAAAACATGGTCCAGGTGATCTTCCAAAAAACAGCCCCAGGCCCAGGGAGCTTTCCTGCAAAGCACTTCAGGGTTAACCCCAAACTCTGCTGCAGGAGGGCTTTGAATGTGGTTGTTTTGTAGGAATAGACTTTAGAGGAGCAGCACAGAAAATATTCTGAACTATGACTAAGAGCCAGTGATCACCAGGGAAATCTCCATCTGGTCTGCAAGATAATTCACACTGCTGCTGGCCAGTGGAACCATTTTCAGAGGAACCAGAGAATCCCAGACTGGTTTGGGTTGGAAGGGATTAAATCCCATCCAGTGCCACCCCTGGAAGTGACTGAACACAATGCCTATTCCTGGAGAGCTGCAGTTTTTCCAGAGCAAATGGCAGGCTGACTCCAGCCTGATCCAGGGATTTTATATATTTCTATCTATGTAGGTTCAACATATGTGTGTAACTACCCAGCTGCTGGGTAAACTCAAACCCACGCTGTGGGTGCTCCTTTCTGGGTGATGGTGTAACTCTGGGAGCACCCAAAACTTGCTGAGAGAGGCTCCAGGGTGGCACTGGGATTTATTTTTAATTTTTTTTTTTTTTATTTTATTTTAATCCAGGGATTTATTAGTGACCTATGTGATAATGGGGAAAAAACCCCAAGGTGTGAAATAACATGTAAATCTCCACCCCAAAACAACCAGCCAAACAGAACCTCAAAAACCCACCTAGAAAAGAGATTTTCAGCTGAGGGAAGCAGAGTGTAAGTGGGAAGCTGTTAGACTTGTCCCAGCTTTGGCAGAGCTCAGGACACCTAATGATGCACGTGGGGAACATCCAGAGCTGCTGTCAGAGCACTGAGCAGAGGGAGATTTAAGGGAGGAAATCAGGACTTGCCTTCCAACTGAACTGCAATACAGGAGACAAGAAAGACATTATTAGAGGTGCAGGAAGGAGTAGGAGCAGATTAGCTGTGAAATATGACATTCTGCTGAAGGGACAGAACACGAGGTGCTGTCAGGATCAGGAGAGTCAGCAATGCAATGAGAGATGAAGCAAAAGGGGTTTTTAAATGATCTGTCTGGGAACATCTCTCCTGCCTTGTCCATGTTTTCTCCCAGAGGAAGTCACTTCTCAGCCTCTGGCTGGCTCTGTCAGTGATGTCCTGGCTGAGCCTCTGGCTGCCCCAGCAGGGCTGTGGCTCTGCCAGGGGCTGGCAGTGCAGAGCTTGTGTTTCATCTCCTGTTGCTCCAGGCCTGGGGGATCTGTGTGATGCTGATGATTCCTGTGCTGTTCCATCAGCTGGGAGTTCTCCCTGTGCTTTTGGGGACAGGAAACTCCTGTTCCTTTGCCCTGCTGCTGGCCTTGCTCTGCTCTCTGCTTCCACTCCTTCAGCACAAATCTGTGTGTGGAGGATCAGTGTCCCCACAGCCCCTGGGAGAGACTTGATGGGGAGATCCAAGAGGCTGCCAAAGCCCTGGGAGGCTGGAAGTGCCTTTTTTTTTTTTTTTTTTTTCCCCTTCTGCTGGAAGTGCCTTTTTTCCCCCTGGCTGGACTGGCAGCCCAGGAGGAGCTGCAGGGCCAGCTTGGGGCAGTGGCAGAGCCCACCCTGGGTGTGATGTGGTCAGGACAGCTGCAGTGTCCCCGAGTGTCCCTGGGGTCTGGGAATGAGCAGGCAGAACCCACAGCAGGGCTGGGCAGCTCTGCTCCAGGGAAATCCACCTCAGGGGAGCTCAGGGAACAGCCTGGGGAGGCAGTTTGAGCTGCAATGCACACAGCTGGGCACACACATTTTATGTATTTTTATATATATATATATTTATATATATATTCTGAAAACATCTGTCTGGACCCAGCTGCACCAAAGTTCAGAGAAGTCTGTGTTGCTTTGGCTTCCTTCTGGCAGCTCCTGGAGCTGTGCTTTGAGCAGAGTGACCCAGCAACGAGCCACTTACCCACCAGCTTGAGCCTGAGCTGTGCTCAAAGCACGTTTCATCAAAACCTGCGAGCTGTGACCCAGAAAACATGACCTCTCGAGAGGATGTGTTGCTTATTTTCCTTCAATTCGTCCTCTTTGTAGCAAAACAGTTTGGTGGTAAATTGCTGAGATGAAATATGGAAGGCCAGGCTGGAAATCTCTTCTGCCTGAGGAGTTTTGGCTGAACACACCTCCCTCCCTTGGGATCTGCCTGATTGTGCACCTGCTGGGTGCTGGGAGAAGGGAACCCAAAAAGGGGATCCCCAAAAGGGACTTCCCTGGTGTGGGGAAGGTGCCAGAGAGCCCTGGGCTGAGGAGAAGCAAAAGGAGGAAATGTTACTGTAATGGGGAGTTTGGGGTTCTGGTCTATTTACATATAAAATATATTACCAGACCTGTATTAAAAAAAATAGTATTTGGCTGCTCCACTTTTCTTTTAGTGTATGTGTTCAAAGGTAGCTCTGAATGGGTGAGAATTTCACTTTCTGGCACACAAATGCAGCTAAGAAATTGGCCCCAGATGGTTACTCTGCCCTTTCCTGTGACTTCTGGAATGAAATATTCTGCCTGTGAGAAAGGAGGAAAAACCCCATTCCCTATAGGAACCAGGACTTTTTCCTTCAGCTTCTCTTTGTCTCTCCCCAATTTCTGTGCCATCCCCACCCCCAGACCTGCAGGGATGAGGGCAGGAAAGTCCTGCATGGAGCTTTTTGGGATTCCTCTGGGCTGCAGATCCCAGAGTCCTGCAGGACATTCCCACACGGTTTTTTGGGATTCCTCTGGGCTGCAGGCTCGAGCTGCTGCTGGGGTTGCCTGCATGTTCAACTGGACTGGGAATCGAGCTGATGTCTTGCTCGTGAGCTTTACAACTAAAAGGACATAAAATAAGCCTTTGCTGAAGTGGAGCAAATGTTTTGCAGCTTGTAAAGCCCCCCTGGGCTCAGATGTTGTGAGGCTGTTGATAATTTCAGGTTCATTTCTTGCTGTCCTCGCGCTGGAGAGCTCAGAGCCCTCTCAGTAGTTGGTGAGCTCGAGCAGATGGAATAATAAGCGTGGCTACGGCAATGAAACTTATAATTTGTGACATTAAAAAGTGGCAAATATTTTTATTCTGGGCATTTGAGGATGATTAATTTATACTGCTGTATTTTCTGCCTCAGTCGTATTTCACTTCAGCCAGTGCTGAGGAGTTGAGTGAGGAGCAGAACGTGCTGTGGAGTACCAAATCAAGTGTCAGGGGACAGAGGAGTGGAGCCTGGATTATTTTGTACAGTCACCTGATGAGGTCAGGCTGTGTTAAAAGAAATAAATGTTTCATTCCCTATCAATTATTCAGTGCTTTAGTAGCCAAAAATCAAATGTGGTTTCCCATGCAGAGCCAGAGCCCCAGGATTTCCTCCTGCTGGAGCAGTGCCAGGCTGGTAGCTGCACTCCCTGGCACTCCCTGGCATTCCCTGGCATTCCCTGGCACTCCCTGGCATTCCCTGGCACTCCCTGGCATTCCCTGGCACTCCCTGGCACCTTTCTGTGTGCTGTTTTGTGGAGGCTGATGTGTTTTAGGGGTTGCTGCAGGAGGAAAGGCAGTGATGTGCAAGTGCCACTCCGTAATTCCCAGGGAACAGGGACAGCAGGAGAGGGAACAGCTCAGGCTGGGCAGGGCAGGGGCAGGGTGGAGCAGCAGCAGGAATTTCTCCATGGAAAGGGTGCTCAGGGCTTGGCAGGAGCTGCCCAGGGAGGTTTGCAGTCCCCATCCCTGGAGGTTTCCCAGGAATTCCTGTCTGTGGCACTCAGTGTTAGGGACAAGGTGGGCATTGGGCACAGCTTGGACTCAATCCTGGGGGATTTTCCAGCCCCTGGGATTATAGGATAAAACGATTGTGAATGATTCCCTATGGCTCAGTCCTGGAAAGCTCTGAGTGCCCATGGCACCTGGGCTGGGGTTCTTCTCCTGGAGCAGGAGGAGCAGGATCAGTGTGGAGCTGAGTCTGTGCCTCCTTCCCAGCCTCCTTCCCTTCCTGCCCTGACAGCTCCCAGGAAAACTTCCCCTCCACCAGGGATACTGCAGAGCCTTTGCCATGCCAAAGCAGCAGTTGCTCAGAGATTTGGTCACAACCTCTTCCTGCTGCTGTTGAGCACAGGGAGAAGAGCAACACTCCCAGTCCTGTCTGTTGGAGAATATTTTCCTGACAGATATTCTGAATTTTGACAAATACTGGAGGGGAAACAAGCATGGGCTCCCTTCACACTCCTCCTCCCAGAGATGTTGTGTCTGCAGCATCCCTGCTGGGACTGGTGTCCTCAGCACCAGCTGGGCATTGCTGTGGGATCACTGAGTTTGCAGGAGTGAATTAAAAGTTCACTTCCCAGTGAATTCCAAGGAGCTCAGAAGAGCATTATTTCCCCAGTGATGGCATTGCAGCAGCTGAGCTCTCCATGGCACCCGAGGGTGGGGAGCTGCAGACAGTGCTGCTCAGCAGATCCCATCAGGAGGAACTCCTTTGTTCCTATCAGAATTGGGGTCAGAACAGATAAATCACAGCGCTCCACAAGCTGCAATAAACACATTACCTGGGTGCAGAGGAGAGCAGTGGGGTGGGCCATTACTGAAGATAAATTATCAGCCTCCACTGGTGAGTGCTAATGCTCCTGAGTCACAGGGGTGTTTTCTGCTCAACTCCTGAAAGGTGGAATTAAAGTCCTTCCAAAGAGCTCATTCAAAACCCAGTATTGGTGTTGCTGCAGCTGAGCTCTGCCTAAAGATGGAAACCTTGATCTCAGCAGTGCTGGAAAGTTGAGGCAGCCCTGGGGAGGGGTGGCTGAGGGTCCTGCTGGGCTGGGGTTCCCTCTGAAAGCTCAGCAGATGTGCTGATCACAGCCCCTTGCACGGCCACCCCCTGAGCTGGGTTAGCTCCCCTGAGTGACTGCAGGGCACTGCTGGAGTGAGAAATGGAAAAGGAAGGGAAGGAGAAGGTCCATGCTCTCCAGGTGAGATGGGATTTATTCCCCTGGAAGAGCAAACCCAGTGAATTCAGTGTGTGCTGAGCCAGGAGCATCCATGCCAGCCATCCTCAGCGAGGTGCAGCACTGGGACAGCCCAGGTCAGTCACCAACCAGGGCAGGAGGGCTTGGGGAACGAGCTGTGTTGGACTGGTGACAGCAGAGCTCCCTGCTGCCCTGCTGCTGGCTGTCTGAGTGAGGCTGCTCAGCACAGGAGACAGCTGAGATACCCCAGGGCTGCCCACCAACACGGTGACAAAGCCCCCCAAATTACCCCTCAGGAGCTATAAAAACACACAGCCTTGGGAGGATAATGAGCACATTGTCTCCCTCTGGGCTGCTGCTCTCTGCTTTCATTTCTGGTGTGATTTCTGAGCAGAACTCTCACCAGCAGCCTTGCTCTGCTGAAGAGACACTGAGACAGTGAGGCAGCCAAAGTGCCTCTATTAATTTTGGAGAGCTTTGCCTGGCAGGTGCTCTCAAGTGTGGGTTTGTCCTGCTGACCAGGAATGGCCCTTGTGGCCTCGGGAGGCTTTGTTCTTTACACTGTGGCTGCAATAGTGTCCCTGGCCGCGGGAGGCACGTCCTTGTTTCTGTATCATCTCCCTCGCTGATTTTCGAGAGAGAAAATCGCTCCATTTCCACAAGTGCTCTGTGCCACCCCAGAGTAGGGAAATCGGTAATTGGGGCAGCCCAGAACGTGGCTCCTCTCATCTTTCAGCAGAGAAAATCTGAAATGCTGCTCAGGCAGGAGCTGAGGGCTGCTGGTGGCTTTGGCTCCACACTCGGTCCAACCCCACAGAAAAATAGAGGTCACTTGGAGGTCATTGCCAAATAATGCTCCTGCTGCAGTGGGGAAATAGACCTTTGACTAATGTGGCATTTCTTTGTGCGTTTAAGTCACAAAAAGCTCCCCTTCCTGAAAGGCTGCTAGGGAGAAGTCAAAATATTGTTCCTCTTTCCTGTAAATAAATGCTGTAGATTTGACAGCCGTCACGGCCCTGACTTCAAATTTATTCTTTGTATACACAGTTTATCAAAAGGGGTTAGAAACAGCATTTTAAAACAATGTGTTGCTGCTCTCTGAAAACACAACGTGTAAATAATATTTCCTCAAGCATTTAATTTATACTTTGGCTTTTGGATCCAGACTTTGGAAACCGATCTCTGTTGCAATGTGAATTCATCTGAGTGACCTAAATTACCTTCACATGCTGAGACTTTCCTTGTCTGGGGGGATGGAAAATTGGGATGAATGTGAGAGTTTTGGTGTTGTCCAGCCCGGGAGGGTGTGGCTGTGTCCCTCTTCTGCCAGGGCAGGGGGAGTCCCCCTCCCTGGAGGGATTTCAGCCCTGGGGATGTGGCACTTGGGGACATGGGGCACTGGTGGATTGGCAGTGCTGGCAATGGTTGGACTCGATGGTCTGAGAGGCTTTTCCAACCTGAACAGCTCTGTGCTTCTCCAGGACTCTGCCCCCTGACTTTTTTGGGTTGTTTGATGCTGGCCATGTACTAAAGGGCTGTGTTGAATATTCCCCTGGCTCTCAAAATCAGATTCCCTGCTCCCTGTGTGACACAGGACACTGGAGAAACTCCTGCACTCAGCTGCCTCCCCAGCAGTCCCTGCACTGCTCACACCTCTCCCTGAATTTCCCTGTGTTTATTCGGTTTTGCTCCCTAAATAATGCAAAAGTACATTTGTGCCTCTCTTTCCCAGCAGCAGAGTATTCTCCTGGCTCTTATATAATGCAATGGAGCTAAAATTATCCACCTGCTGTGGCAGGACTGGGGCAGCAGGAATTCCCTGAGCCCCAGGCAGTCCTGGCAATCACACTGAGCACTGCCTGTGCTTCCCATGACAACTTCTGACAGGGAACTTCCCAGCTTCCACATCGAGGGAGCTGGGTTGATATCTTGTCCAGATCAATCTGGCTGGAGCAGGTTTATTTTCTCCTTTTGCTTAGTGCAGTAATGCAGCAGGTGCTGGCACCACTTGGAGCAAGCAAAATGAAAAAATAATATCTGTAATCTCTTAAATAGGATAATTCCAGTTGAGGAAGTGATTATTCTTAGCACAGCTTGGAAACTAAAGTTGGACAAACTTTGGGTGTGAAATCTTCCAGGTGTATTGAAAGCCAGGGGTTTTTGTCAATATTGGTCTGAATTCTGCTCTGGATTGCTCTCTCTGGTAAAAGGGAAGCTGTGGCAGCTCCAGGGCGTTTGGCAGTGGGAATGAGTTCTCCTCCCCTGCAGCCAGGCTGGTTTTATTCACAGCAAACAAACTGCTCCAAGGGCTCTCACCCCGAGTTTTGGGGGCTCTCCTGGGGGTCCCTGCCCTGCTCCAGGCTGGGCTGTGTGTCCCCTGGCAGTGCTGTGTCTCCTGGGGTGTCCCTGTCACCCCTGCATCCCTCTCTGCTCTGGGTTGGTCCTGTGGCTCTATAATACCCTTGCTTTGGGATTTTCAGTGCTGTGATCTGCCATCTAATACTAATTTTCATATTATTTTATTAATTTCTTATTTAACATTGTCAATGCTTTGAAGGTCAGGAAGTGTCTGCTTTCCCCTGGGACATCACCAGGGTGGCCTTGGCAGCTGGGGATGGTTGGACCCGATGGCTTTAGAGGGTTTTCCAAGCTGTGATGCCATGCTCTGGGAAGCTCCCCACAAGAAGCAGCTCTTGCAATAGATTTTGGGTCCTTTTCCCATGAAATCCCACTGTCAGGCCCTGGCCCCACAGCTCCACCCAGGGCTGTGCTCCCTGCAGCACCCCGGGCAGGGCTGAGCCCTTCTGGCCATTGGGATCCTTCTGGAGGTGTGAGTGAGCAGGAAATGAAACAGCTGCAGCATCTTCCCACAAAGTCTCCTCCCTGCTTTCCCAGGGAGCTCCTTCCCCTGCAGGGAGAATTCCCTGCTGATGCCAACAGCCCCAAGAGCTCCAGTCTGAACCCAGTTAGACAGGGATTGGGAAATCCTCTCTCCCAGCAGGTTAACATGCTGCTTTTTCACTGAATTACGAGCCAAATGCACTTCATTAGAGGTGCTCTTTGGCTTTCTCTCCAGCGTTATTAACTACCTGCTGAACCTTTCTTTCATTGGTTGATGTATTACACAGAAAATGCAGAATTAGCTCTTGGGCAACTCCTTGACATAGGCAAGCCTTGAACATGTGTTACCTTGTTATCCCAAATTGTGGATAATCTGAAATCCAGACGTTTCTCCTGAATCCAAAACTCACCCAGAAATTCAATGTAATCCCAAGTGCTGGTTATCTGGATCCTTCAGCCATCCCTCAAGTCCCACAGCTAATCAGGATCACTAGGATGCAGCCTTTAAGCATCCTCATTTCATTCAGTCAGGAAAACTATCGCTAAAGAATAAACCCCATTGCATGGGAAATCATGTGGATCCTTTTAGCAGGGTTTAACATTCTCATTTTCTCTTTTTTAGCATTTTCCATTAGGATCAGTGGAAAGGATTTGTCTTGAGCACTCATGGACACCTCTCTTTGGCAAGGAGTGGCAGAGTCAAATCCGTGGGTTTCAAAATCTGCTCCACAATTAAATTTTCTGAAAGACCTATTGATTTTGAGCAGGATTTTGGGTTTTTTGGGAGCTGATGGCAGTAAGTATTAGCAGGCAGATGTTATTCCAGGCTGAGCTTTGTTGACTGGCAGCTCATTTCACAGTTTACTGAAATTCTGTGTAGATCTGAGCAGCGCCAGGGAGGGAGCAGTGCGAGGGGCAGAGCTGGCAGAGCCACAGCATTCACCCAGGGACAGTCCTGGGGTGGCACTGTCCCCAGGGAGCCACCAGCCCACCCTGCCAGCCCCATCCTTCCCCAGCTGGTCCCACTGGGGCTGCAGGGCACACGGCTGGGCTGAGCTCACCCTGGCCCTGCAGTGTCCTGGGCTACCCTGGGGTTCCTCTGCTCCCCTGCAAGCCACAGAGCTGCCAGGTGGGATGAGATCCCAGAATCAGGGATGCCTTGGGATGAAGGAATCTCAGGGATCACCCCATGGCTCTGGGCTGCTTCACTGTAGCCCTTTCAGCTGGCAGTGCTTTGCCCTCTATGCTGCCAGGCCCTGTGCTGACAAAGCTCTGTCCTTTGGTTTCTCCGTCTTTGGGTTTCTCCGTCTTTGGGTTTCTCTGTCTTTGGGTTTCTCTAATATGTTTTGGTTTAGTGTTCTCAGCTCAGGTCTCATTAATGTAATCTTCCAGTCTTTGCTGCCACACCTGTGACAGAATTGTGTGTGAGTGACTTATTTGGACACATGGTGTAAATGTAAAATTTGGGACAAGAAGGATGTTCTTGCCCCGGACCAAGTGATGTGTGGATTTATTTTTCCTTCTCTTTCTCCTGTCTGTCTTTCCCTTCCCTCCCTTGTTATTTTTGCTGGGGAATGCCCTGCTGTGTTGAGCTGCTGGGATCACCGTGGTGCTGCTGGGAAGCTCTGGAATGTCAGCTTTCCCCTCATCCCTGGTGCTGCTGGGAAGCTCTGGAATGTCAGCTTTCCCCTCATCCCTGGTGCTGCTGGGAAGCTCTGGAATGTCAGCTTTCCCCTCCTCCCGGAGCCCCCCGAGCTGTGGGGCTCCTGTCTCACCTGGCCACGTGCAGCCCCAGCTCAGCCTCAGCACGTCTGCACTGCACTGAGCTCTCTCAGCACATTATTTAATCCAATTTCTCTGCCGTGTGGTTGAAAGGCAGCGATGGAAAGCCAAGAGCTGGAGATTGGAATAACTTCGAGGCATCAGAGAACAGGAGGGAAGGGGAAGGGAGGATTCACCCAGCTGTGTTTGGCTGTCGTTCCTCTAATGATCACACCTGAATTGCCCCATTATCCATCCTGAAATGCAACTGTGAGAATGTACAATTTCCTGCCCTGCACTGGGTGAGGGACTTGGCCTATTTAAATCTCAGAAGGGGAGGAAGGAAGTGATGCTGTGATGTCCCCTGGACTTGCAGAGCTGCAGAATTCACTCCTGGCTGGGCTGGTCTGTTCCTCTGTGTCACACAGACCTGAACTCACCATGCTCCTGCCCCAAGGATCCATGGGGAGCCAAACCTCTGCCCAGAGACATTCCCAAAATCTCTGCCCAGCTCCTCCATCTGCTGCCACATGGCTTGGGGTAAATCCTGGGGGTTTCCACAGCTGGTGGAAATTCAGATTAGCTGGGAGATGCAATGGGATGGGACAGGGGGTCATGGTTTTAAAGAAAAAAAATTGCGTTTTCTGTTGATTTGGTTATGACTGGAAATTTACAGGAAAGAAAATGGGAGTCTGTGAGGTTCTTTGGGTGGGAAAAAAGAGGAAAAATTAATTCCTAGTCAAGCTGATATTCTATTATTATTTCCTGAGCAGAAAACTCACATCTAGCAGAACTCTCTTTGGCTCCAGCTGTACCAGCAGCACGGAGAGGTGGCAAAGCTTCCCCATTTGTGAGTTCTTTGGGCTGGGTTAAATTTTTGCCAGTGTTCTAAGGGCAGATCATGGAGTTTCTCAGCACTTCCCAGGAGATTTGTATGGAGAACTGAGGAGATGGAAGTGAACATTTGTGTGGTGGAGATGATCACAGATGGGTGGGGACTCTGCTGGGATGGCATGAGGGGGAAGTTTGAAATCACATGTGTGTTAACAGATGGTCCCACCTGACACCAAATGTGAATTCCTCAGTTCAGAAAACAGCAAGAACAATTTGAAAACCGTGTTTTTAGTGATATAACGGAGAAAAACGACCCCCTGCTTGAATTCTGGGTTATAAACTACCCAATTGATGAGGGGCTTTTCCTCAGGGGTAGTTACTGGTCACAGCTCTGGGAACAGCCCTGCCTGCTTCTGCACTGCCAGAGGAATCACCTCCCTGCCTGCACCTCAGCAGCATCTCAAACCCCACAATTAGAATTCCTTTTTTCCCTGCTCTGGAAGTACAAAGATTAGTGCATAATGTTCAGGGTGCATTGTGGCTTTTCCTGCCTTGGAAATGCAGAGCAAACCTGCTTTAAACCCAGCAAACGCCAGCTGAAGGCTCGCATGGTTACACAACCTAATTATAAACATTCTGCACATTCCAAAGGCACCGTGGAGTAAATAAATGTATCACCCAGCTGAAGAATGCATCCCTCAGTGTCAGGCTGAGAACACTTCGGAAAGTAATTAAAAGCAAAGTTTCCATCGGAGTTCTGCAATTTAGCAGAAGTTTAGGTTTTACTTTAGAAGTTGGGATGGAGTGGGGGAGAGCCCCCCCTGCAAACCATAGCCATGAATATTCATTGCTCTGGAGCTGGAAAATGAGCAATTTCTGTTGAGAGGAGAAACCAAATGATTATTTTCCAGTCATCTTTGAACAGGAAAGGCTGTGTGTGTTAAAGGAATATCTGGGAGCAGCTCCAGGCCCTTCTCCTGAATTATCCTCCACGCTGCAGAAGGCATTGCTGAAATATCCAATATTATCCACGAGAAACTGATAGGAGATGATCAAATCCCCTTTATTGGTGGTGTTTGCAGCTCTGCTGTCAGTGTAACTCATTGCCTCAGCAGATCAACTGGGATTTCCCTTTCCCCTGCTCTGCCCTGTGCCCATCCCTGAGCCTGCTGCTGGCATTCATGGAAAACTTATGGAAAACTTGCAGGAAATGACATGTTCTGCCTGCCCTGGAAGGGTTAACCACACAGCAATGTCCTTTATTTCTGCTCCAGCAGTGCATTTATTGTTTGCTGCTGCAGCAGGGCAGAGCATCCCAAACCCTGGGCTGCTTCAGGACGTTTGTGTCACAGCAGGTCCTGGAGCTCAGTGCCCCAGCCAGGCTCCTCCACCCTGCCCTGCCCAGGACAGGCTCTGGCTCTGGAAAAGGAAACATTTGGGATAGGAATGGTTTGTTCATTGAGGAATGCTGATGGATGGTGCTTGTCAGGCTGGACACTGTTTGTCAGGCCCTGACCAGCCAGGGCTGAGTGTTCCTTCTGCTTCTGGGGACCCCAGAAACCTGGGCAGGTGGTGCTGGAGGAACCCACGGGAGGCTGTGCTGCCCTGGATCTCAGCACCCCATGGGATGGATGGTGATACATTGGGATAATACCCAATCCCAGGAGTCTGTTGGAGCTGCACATGCTGGTGACACTGTGTCTGAAGAGCCACATCTCCCCTGCTCCCAGGGAATTCCATCCCAAAATGATGCCCTGGCACAGCTGACCACAGATGGTCACCCATGCAGGAGGTCAGTGCTGCTTTCCAGGTTTCCCCTCCCCGTTTTCTGCTCAGCTCAATGCTTCCCAGCAGCAGGGTTGGCATGGCAGCAAAACCACCCCAAATCTGCCTCTGAACAGCAGAGAAATACCAAGTGCTGCATGCAGGGATGAGCACTTAATTAAAATTACAGCCCAGAGCCACCCACCTCCAGCCTGAGCTCTCACACTGCCATTTGCACTCAACTCCAGAGCTGAAGGTATTATTTAGCTCCAATGAAGCTCCTCTCGAAACACCTCCCTACCTGCTCTGCACAAGCTCCTGATTTTCCGATTTATTTTTGTTGCTAATGTTCCTTCCAACAGGTTGGTGTTAGTTGTTGCTCTTCGAGGTTTGGAAGAAATATGTAGAGATAAAATTTGAAAGGCTGGAAAATTACACAACTTCTCAGAAGGGAAGTGTCTCAAAATGAGACACAAACAGCAGAGCCTGAGTTATTTATTTTTCAGACTGTTCTCCTGTCGTTGTTCAGCCCGTTGCAGTTCAAACCTTTCAGAGCATGTCAGAGTAAATTGGCTCAGAGTTATTGCAGAAGTAGGGTCAGAGTGGGGCTGGGTGATCCCTCCAGCCCAGGATGTTCTGGGATTCTCAGGGTTGTCCTGAGGCTCCCTGGCTCTGGGAGCAGCACACCTTTCCTACTTTCAATGTACCAAACAATGCACAGGTTCCCTGACCTGGCTGTGAAATTGTACAAGAAATTGCAGTAATTACCTCAAACTGCCACCTCCAACCACGCTGTGCTGGGGAGTTTTTTTGAAGTAAATCTGTATTTCACTTTACAAATACCTATGAATGTTTTAATTCTCTCCTTCTACAAAAGAGACATGTGAGCTGACAGAAATTATTCACCATTTGGGACTTCTGCGATCAGGCAAACTATTTAATTTTCTAAGTGTAGATGCGAGGTCTGACTTTGAGGAGCTGAAGTTCTGAATATTACATTATTTCTTTATTTTCCAAGTGCATGCAGGGACAGCACCAAACTGCTGGTAAAAGCCTTCAGGACTTCGTGTGGGGAAAGTCTGCACTTGGCTCGGGGTTATTTTTGAGAAATTAAAACTTCTGAGCTTTCTGCAGGAATCCAGAGATATCGATATTATATATTTATGTGTGTAAGGATTGAAATCTATCTGTGTCTATAACTGACTGAACCAAGGTCAGAGCTGCAGGAAAACTCCTCCCAATTTCCTTCCTTTGTCTTGCAGTTACGTCAATCTAATGGAGGATACCTGAGCCTTAATCTGGAATTTTTTAATGACCTTGGGTTTAAAAAACCTTTCATGAGGAATTTCTCCATGGAAAGGATGTTCAGATGGCACTCAGTGCTCTGGGCTGGGGACAAGGTGGGCAGTGGGCACAGCTTGGACTCTGGGAGAGTTTTTCCAACCTCAGGGATTCTGGGATTGTGATGGTTTTTTGCTTTTTTTCCTCCAGCCCACAGGAATTCTGTAACTCCTGGACGTGCTGGGCTGAATACTGTTGAAATTACGCTTTTATTTTCGAGGAGTTTTGCATTCTGCATCTCATTTTATGGTGAGCATCCATCACCTATTACCGAGCGTGACTCCAGAACTAATTTTTCTCCTATTTCCCCCGTTTTCCCTTCCCTTCACGCCGATTGTGTTTTACAGCACACCTTGTTCGCTGCCCTTTCCTTATAATTTTAGGGGATTGTCACATATTTCACACTCACTTTTCCCGTGTTGCTGGGAGAAAGGTTAAGTAGGTTCTTGATTACTGCTGTAGCTGTGGGGTTTATGGCCCTGTTGAATTAAGTGCACATGATTTGTTGCATGGCTGGAGCACCAAATGTATACACTGAATTATTTCTTTACATCTCATTGGAGCTGGGAACATTCCGGAGGGTAAATATGTATGCAAATTGCCTATATTGAGGGAACTTCCCACACTTTCCGTTTACACAGGATGGATTTATTCCTTTGGAAATATAGCAACCAAAAGACCCAAATCTTTGCAGTTTTTAGAAGCCATTGCAGAGTGCCACAGGAGAGGGGCAGCTTTACAGCCACGGGAGGATGTGGTTTTATGTGAGTTACTTTTTATGTTGTACTGAGCCCAAAAACTCACTTATGCTCTGATCCCTGCTCTCAGTTCATATATTTATATTTATTAATTATTTATGACATTCATTGTTACTCTGTGACTTTGTTCCTTGTCTTCCCTAATGCGCTTTGGCATGTCAAAGCTGGATTTTTTTTTAAAAAAACCCCAAAATTCTAATCAGAAGCTACTCAGTGTGCTGTGAAAATTCCGTTCCCAAGACAGAGGGAGTGGGGGGATGCTTTTTCTGGGTTTCCAGGAGTTACAAAGCAGACTGGGTTGGCTTTTCAAGAATGCAAATGATTGCGTGTGAGCAAGATCCGTTGGTACAAAAATAAGATATTCCACATCCTGCTCGGGAAGTAATAATCCATATCCAAGCAACACGTAGTAGGTGGCTGAACAGGACCCTGGCCTCGACTTGCTGCACAACACGAGGAGCTGTGTGAATTTGGCAGTGATTAAAAATCAGAGTGTCGCTGGTGGCCGACAGAGCTGTGGTCTCACTGCGCTGGGGGTGGGTGTGCCCAACTTGCTCTGGAAGTTTAAAATTCCAGGCACAGCTCCCCGGGAGGTTTTCAGTGCTGTTGTTTGATTAACTGTGTCTCACATGAAGCATTTCTCCTCTAATGTGCTCTTGATGTATTTGATAATGGACAGACTTGTAATGTATAATAGAAGGGTGTTTTTTTGGGTTTTTTTTTTAGTTTAAAGGGAACTTTGACGATTCTTTAACTTTGGTAAGTGAAGAATTCTTTCCTGGGAGGGTGGGGAGGGCTGGGATGGAATTCCCAGAGAGCTGTGGTGCCCTTGGATCCCTGGAGTGTCCAAGGGGTGATGGATGGGGTTGGGACAGCCTGGGACAGTGGGAGGTGTCCCTGCCATGGTGACACTGGATGGGTTTAATGTCCCTTCCCAGCCCAAAGCAGTCTGGGATTCCCTGAATCTGTGATCCCATAAATCTCTGATTCTAAGGCAGCAGAGCCCGACCTTATTCCCATGAGATTTGAGCCCTACAGAGGTCAATCCCAGCATTATTTCCAAGCCAGGGAAAAGCCTGAGGTGAGAGCACAGAGCTGAGCTCTGGGAGTTCCATCCTGAACTTGTTGTTTCCATTTTATTCCCCTCAGCTCTGTAAATCCCCCATCTCCATCTCCACCTGCAGGAGAGCTGTCCGTGCTGTCCCCGAGCTGTGCCCACTGCTGAGCTCAGCTGAGCCCTGGCTGTGCAATAACCAGCCCAGGAATGCTGAGCTGGCTGGGATGCTCTCCACCACCCTGCCCCAGACAGCCTGGGATTCCCACAAAGCTGGGGCTGAGCAACCAGGCCACGGCAAGGTAATTGGTCCCTCTCCAGTCAAGGAAGGAAAATGCCAATTTTGTGCAATGTTTTCCAAATCAAGCCCTCCCAGGAGTGGCATGAGCTCTTCCACATGTGCAGTTGCTCACGCACGGAGCACGGGGGGTTTATTATCATATTTTTGATGGCTTGCCGTTGTTCTCTGTTTACTTTTGCCCAGAAATATGTCCTTACTCCGCTGTAGCAATTGCCAGGTTCCCTAATTTGTTTTGTTTGAAGTGTGTTTCTCGCAGTCACACACTCCAGCATAATGCTGGCATGGAGCTTGTTATTTAGCAACTCATTTAAATGAAAATAGACGTAATTTAAATAGACGGAAATGTCCTTTAATACTATTTTTAAAGACTAATGGAAGAGCTCTGCGGGCTGGCGCGGTGCGCTCCGGAATACCAAATAAACAGAGTTGTTCAGATGCATTTAGATGATTCTTCCAGCCCTTCATGGGGTTGTTTCAACTCCACAGTGGTAAGATTTATCAAAGGGATTGGGAATCGCTTTGATACAAAAGAGATATTTATTTCTCTGCTAGCTGGCGTTTCCAGGAGGTGATGGAAGGATTTTGCCTTTTGTTGAAATATTGCTTTAGCAAATGCCAGTGGTGAGAATCCTTTATGTGTCTGCAGCTTCTGCTCTTTTCTGTGCAGTGCCCAAATGATGATTGATTGTTTTAATTGGGGAGGTTGCTGGATTTCTCTTTGGGGTGGGTGGGTGAGAGGACTGACATAGCTGGGCCAGGAGAGCTCTGGATATGGAATCGTTTCTCTGTGGAAAGGTTTGTCCAGCCCTGGAGGGATTTAGAAGCCCTGTGGATGTGGCATTTGGGGACATGAGGCAGAGGTGGCCTTGGTGGTGCTGGGGATGGCTGGGAATGGTTGGATTTGATGGTCTGAGAGGCTTTTCCAGGCTGGACAGTTCCCTGATCCCGAGGCATGGAGCACCAGCAGCCAGGGCACTGCAGGCAGTGGAGTGGGGAGCACCAGGGGTGGGGTTGGGGTTAGGTTTTGGGATTAGGATGAGGGTTAGGGATCCTGTCAGGCTGCTCAGAGCCCAGGCTCTGAGGGGAAAACTTCCCAGGTGATTCTGAAATATTCCCTGTTCAGAGCAGAGCCATGGATCAGCATCCCCAGCTGAGCTCATCACACCCCACACCACTGACCGCTGGGCCAGGGCTGAATTTGTCCTGATTTTAAAGAGATTTTCTCTCCCCAAACTCTTCTGCAAGTCTCAGTTTCTCCCTTACTGCTGATAGGCATTTTTATTCTGTATTTAGCCTTAATTCCCTGGGAGAGGAATTCCAGTGTGAATGCCCTTACCTCTGCACAGGGGATTTCTGTCTGCCTTTCCCCACAGCTGTCCAGATTTCCTCCTCAGTTTCCCACTGTTCTTCCTCTATAATCCAATTCCAGCCCTCAATCCACAGCTTTGCCCTTTCCCAGCATTTCTGCAGCTATACAGGTTTTTATACTTAGTATCTCTGCATATCACATCATATGTGCAAAAATGAGTTGGGCTTTTAGTTTTATTTCTTTATTCTCGTTTCCAGCAGGTCTTGACCTTCCTGTGTGCTGTGCATTTTTCCAGATTAAACCGTTTTTCCTCTGGTTTATCTTTCCAGGGATCCAGAGCAGCCACAGCTTGTGCTCACCTTTGCCTCTCCGCAGGAAAGAAATTTGTCCCCCTCTGCAGACACGCAGCTTTTAAACCATGACACTCGTAGAAATTAATTTTTATGACCTGCAGTATTTAATCTTATTAAATAATGACTTTAGGAGCTGTTCCCCAGTGTAAGAGGATTAGGCTGCTGCAGACTTTGTTTGTACTGCGGCGTGGAATCAGCTTAACACAAGTTTTATTGAATTTTTCCCCAACTTACTGCAGGAGAAGTGGTTAAGCAGAACTCATTGCCAATTAACCTGCTGAGCTGGGTGGCACTGAGTGCTGCAGGTCGCTGGATCCACCCCTGGCTGTGGCTGTTGTCACTGTTCCAGTGTCCCCTCTGTCCTGCAGCCTCCCTGGGCTGAGTGGCAGGAGCAGTGGGAGGAAAGCTGCTGCTCACTCTGTATTTTCTTTCCCCCCATTCAGCTGCTTCCCTTGGAAATCAAACTGCATTAAAGAGGAGGCATCAAGCTGCTAGAAGAAAGGGGTTTAAAAAAAACCCACAGAAAAATGGCATAAATTAGAGGCATTGAGCGTTTCTATTTCTTTATGCTTGTTGTTAATGTAATTTTTGCACTTCTTTCAGTCTAAAGAGATTGAAATTTCTACCAGGATTGTATTGGCATAATATAATAAAATCGAACTCTTTCAGCAAACTGTTGCTATAGAAGACTTAGATGCAGGAAATTAATGTGCTTTGCAGTGTTGTAATTGTGGTTAACAGAGGGGTACATGGAGGATTAAAAAATAATTCTACTTATTTACTCCTTCCTCACCTGAATTCAGTTTTGAGGCAAAAAGAACATTTAAAACTTCCCTAATGTCTCCAAATTCAAATGCTTCTCTTTGTGTTTCTGGATCACTCTCATGCTGGCTTAATTAGAAATAGAAATAAGGCTGGAAAATGGAAGAGGCAGCAGCTTGAAAAAATTAACTTTTCACAGCAGTGGTGTCTGCTCTCTCTGAAGCTCAGATTTTAGGGAGCCAGGGGTATTTTAGAGTATTAGCATGGGGAGATTTGTTGGTCAAAGGAATGTTTCAAGGAGCTCCAGGAGGGCTGGGGAGGGACTGGGGAGAGGGGTGGAGGGACAGGACACAGGGAATGGCTTCAAACTGGAAAAGGGGAGATTGAAGTGGGATATTGCAAAGGAATTGTTCCCTGGGAGGAGCTGGGATGGAATTCCCAGAGCAGCTGTGGTGCCCCTGGATCCCTGGCAGTGTCCAAGGCCAGGCTGGACATTGGGCTTGGAGCAGCCTGGGACAGTGGGAGGTGTCCCTGCCAGGGCAGGGTGGCACTAGAGCAGCTTTAGGGTCTCTTCCCAGCCAAAGCAGCCCTGGCTGCTGTGAGTTCTGATGAGGAATTAGCAAATGGCTGTTCAAAGCAGGATTTCAGTCCCATGGATCTCACACTGAGCACTGACAGGGCTGGGGGAGCCTGAGCTCTTAGTGACAGTCACACCTTACACTGAATAATGCTTTAGGGTTTTTTTAAGGCAAAACAGAACTGTTTGGTCTCACAGGAGATTTCTGCAGGACATTTCTGTGGCCTTGAAAGCTGAACAAGTGCAGTGGGCAGTGCTGGGTGTGAGCTCAGGCAGGATCAGCTCATCCTTTCCCCACTGTCACCCTGTCAGCTGGATGTGGCATCTCCATGGTTATCCCAAATCCTGACTCACCCTGACTCACGAGGGCAGTGCCAGCGCAGAGCTCGGCACTCGGGCAGTGGAAGGGCAGGAGGAGAGGATTTCAGCTGGAATTCCTGTCTCAGGGAGCAGTTTGCTCTGTTTGCTGTGGCAGCAGCTCTGGGCACGGTGGGCACAGCTCAGCACTGAGCTGGTCTGGGCAGAACACAGAGCTGAGGCTCTGCTGGGCATTTCCAGCTCTGCCAGTCACTGATCCGTGCAGGGTTACAGCCTGGGCAAACTCCAGCCTCACAGAGCTCTACAAACCCGGCAATATTTGCTTTATTCCCTCCCTGCAGTTCCGCAGGGGTGTGAGGTGACATCCCCACAAACACAGGGGTGGCACAGCAGAGCAGCCCTGGAGAGAGCCCAGCTCTGAGAGGATGTGAAATATTTTATATTTACGGATCGGGGCTGCTCCCTGGGCCCTGGGAGGTGCAGGGCTGAGCTGGGACTGCAAAACAACCTCAGCTCCTGCTGCCCAGGGAGAGCCCGAGCACAGCAAATGGGAGATGGGAGCTGCCAGCTCTCCATTTTTATGTTTCTCCCATTCCATTTTGTAGATTTGTCAATTTATTGGCCATTTCATCCAGCCCCGACTGGAGCAGTTGCTGCTGAATCGATATAAAGATAATTTTAGTTTGCTTGCATGTAAAATTTATTAAAATATTGATAGTTCTCTTCACAATATGGCCCACATAGATCTGCCAGGACAAGGCAGCCTATTTCTGAAAGCGATGTTTAAAATTAACTTCAGGATTTCAAAGCTGGACATGCATTACTTGGAATAATTTTAGCACTTCAGGTTTAGAATCAGTAGCCCTGTTTGTAACTGAAATAACCATCAGAAGAATTCGGTAATAAGCACCAAAGTGCCTTGGCTGGTTTTTAAAGGATCTGTGTATTCCTAAGGCAGGGCTGGGGGAAGGGAGGATGATCACCAGGAGGAGGGAAAATTCTTATTTGTATTCATTTTCCTTGTGATTTCCTCTCTTCTTGTCTCAGATCTGTTTCTTTTGTCCTTTTTTCATTCCTTATTGGAGGGTGAGCTGCTTCCTGGGAATTTTTGAAAGTATTAATTCATTTTACAGAATTTAAATTTGAATTCCTGTCTCAAGTTTTACTCTGTTTGCCAGAGCCAGTGTGAGAGCAGTGGGTGATCCTGTTGGATTTGGGGTTTGGGCTCAGGATTATGGCTTTCCCAGCACTCCCCACCTCAAAATTAAAAACTCTGCAGCCCTCAGTCTTGCAGACACAGCCAGAGTTCTGTTCAGGTATTTCCTAGATCTGACTAGACAGAACCAGATTCTTTTTTCATTTCCTTTAATATCCAGAACAAATCCAAATACACAAGAAGAAAACAGGGACCAGTCAGTGTTAGATGTCAGATTAGAAGCTTGAAATAGGCAGGTCTGGAGGGGAGGCAGGAGCACTGCCAGCTCCTTCTGCAAGGAAATCTCCTGGGAGGGAGAGAGATCCTCACCCAGGTCACTCTGAAGCAGAATTACCTTTGTTAGATGGCAGATGAAAGCAGATGTGATGGCTAAAAAATGCTTCTCCTCCTCCCCCCAGTCGTAATTAATAGTTGAACAAAGTTTGTGTGGAATTTCTCACCTTGCAAAGACTCCTCCTTAAACCTTTGTGTGAATATATTTTGAAGGGTTTTTTGACCAACACTGAAAATTTGCTATTACCTGTTATTTTCCCCCAAGTCTCGGTTCCTTAAAGTGAAAATAATGGAAAAAATGCTTTATTTCCTCAGCCCCTTCGGCTGCCCTGTCCAGCACTGAGGGTCCAGCACTCCCGAGCTTCCTCAGGGCTGTTCATTTATTCACCAAAGATCAAAAGGTCAGGCAATTCCAGCTCGGTGAAGCTTCCAGCGAATTACACCATGCATAAAAATTTGCTATTTCCAGGCTAACCAACTTCTCCTGTGAGGATATGTTGCTCGCTTGAGCAGAAAACAGGCTGTGTTAGCAGCTTTGGTGAGCCATGTTCTCTGCCAGCACGAGGACGAGTGGCTCTGCAGCCTGTCCTGGATGCTGCTGTGGGGTCATCACGGGATCATCCCCATTTGTTCTGGGGTCACAGGGAAATGGGACCCATGGGATGATCCCTGTTTATTCTGGGATCACAGGATGATGTGGGATCCATGGGATGATCCCTGTTTATTCTGGGATCACAGGGAAATGGGATCCATGGAATGAACCCTGTTTATTCTGGGATCACAGGATGATGTGTTATCCATGGGATGATCCCCGTTTATTTTGAGATCACAGGATGATCTGGGATCCATGGGATGATCCCCATTTATTCTGCGATCACAGGAAATGGGATCCATGGGATGATCCCCATTTATAGGATGATCTGGGATCCAGCGAATGATCCTCATTTATTCTGGGATCACAGGGAAATGGGATCCATGGGATGATCCCTGTTTATTCTGGGATCACAGGATGATGTGTGATCCATGGGATGATCCCTGTTTATTCTGGAATCACAGGAAATGGGATCCATGGGATGATCCCCATTTATTCTGGGGTCACAGGGAAATGGGATTCTGTCCAGAGGCTGAGTGGGCACAGTGGTGCTGTGCACACAAACACCTCCAGAAAAGACTGGGCTGGGACTTGTGGAATCACAGAATTGTCAAGCTTGGAAAAGGACTCCATCATGGAGCTCAACCTTCAGCCCAACCCCACTAACCCACTAGCCCACTAACACCACAAAGCCCCAGGTCTGCTCACTGGGAACACCTCAGGGATGGGGATTCCACCACCACCCTGGGCAGCCAAGAAACCTTTCCTTTTATCCAACCTGACCCTCCCCTGGGACAGCTTGAGGCCATTTTCCCCTGTCCTGTCCCTTGCTCCCTGGGAGAACAGGCTGATCCCACCTGGCTGCACCCTCCTGTTGAGTTATGAACTTGCTCTGTCTGATTGTCCCAGAATCCCAGATGGTTGGTGTTGGAAAGGACCTCAAATCCCACCCAGTGCCACCCCATTGAGTCATGGGATGGACCCAACCCAGAGCACATCCATGCATGGCTGTGCTTAGGCAAGGCCTGGGGATTGGAAGTCCTATCACTTCCAGAATCCACATTCCCAATTACTGCAAATCTGCAAATCCAGGGGAATTGGCACCCAGCCAACACTAATGAGAAATAGGAGTGGAACTTGTGGTGGAAATGGAGGTGCTGTGCTTGTAGGATCACTCCTGGAGCGGGAACAGTTGCACAGCTTCTTTCTCAGGGATGGCTTTCCTAAACCTCCAGGCTGGATGGGGCTTGGAGTCCTGAATCTAGAAAATAATTCTAAATTAATTTATTTTAAAATGAATTCTGATCAACTTTAACAGGAAAAATTAGCCTTACCATGAAACCATTTTGAACCATAGCAACAGTATAAAAATTATTTTTTGAGGGGGATTTTTTACAACTTAATTCCATCCCTATTTTCTATTTTTAACCTTTAATCAAAGCTCCCGGCTTGTTGGGAAATACTGCAAATCTTTATATCTCCAAAGCTTTTCAAGTGTTCACTGTGCCTGCTGCTCTCTTTCTGACAGGAGATTATCCTTTTGAGTTGGAAATTTTCTATTATTTGTGACTGAAATGGCTGAAAGCTGAAGTGAGCCCTCGTGTCCCATTAAGCAGCCCTAATGAAGGTGTGGGATGGGGAGGTTTTCATGGCAGTGACACTGTCCAGCTCTGCTGCCATGGCTCTGCTCAAAGTCACACTTTTATCCCACAGTTGCCTTTCTTTTCGGTTCCACCCTCGTGTCCTCACTCAGCCCTGTCACAGCAAAATTCACCCCAACCCCACCAAGCCCAACAAACTGTACTGCAGAATTCCCTGTCTGCTCAGTTCTCGAGCATTTCCAGGGATGAGGATTCCACCCCTGCCCTGCCCAAGCTACCCAGTGAAGAATTTTTCCCTGATATCCAAGCTGAGCCTCCCCTGGTGTAACTTGAGGCCACCTCCTGCTCTCCTTTTCCAGGGTCCTTGGAGAAGGGGCCAACTAACTCCTCCCTAGTTTATTATGCATAAAAGAGTTTCAAATCATTCTGAGTCATTAATTTTCAGGCATTGAATCCCAGGATTTCCTGCCTGACTTCTTCTGCAAGTTATTTCCTATCTGCTCAAAAACTTCCCCAAGACTTGGGTTCCTCCTTTTTTCCTCTTCCCACTTAGAAATTAATAGTTCCTGTCTTTCAGTCTGTTGGATGCTCCAGGAAGCACAAGGCAGAGGAACAAACCCCAACCCTCCAGCTGCAGAAAGCTTCATCCAGCACAACTTTCCTTGGCTGGAAGTGGGAAGGTGGAGCTGCTGGAGCCAAGCTCTGGGATGAGGATTGGCATTTAAAGTGGATGTGGTGATGTGGGGAACTTCATTCCTTGTGGTGTCACTTTATTTCCTGAGAAATAGTTCTTTTGGGATGGCTGCTTTTTTTTGTGGTGAGCTGGACTTGAGTAATGCATTTGTTAGGGTATTTCAATGCATTTTGGGATAATTTCAATGCATTTTTAGGGTGTTTTGAGGCCAGGGCTGAGGCACTCCCTGGCTGTCTCCACATGATGGAAATCAGAGCAAACATCTCCTACTACAAAAACTTAGGGAAGCTGCAGATAAACAGGAAATTGTAATCCTTGAGTGACCATAAGCAGTGGGGAGTGGGAGGACAGGAGGCTCTAGAACTGCTCTCATGAGCCACATTTATTAAATCACTTTTATAGCCTGAAAATTCCCATGGAGGCTGTGCTTCATGTTCCCTGATTTTGTTAATGTTGCCTTTAAATTTAGCTTTAAATTCTTGTAACCATCAAGCTTTGCTTCTGGATTTTGAGCACATGTGAATTAATTTCAGACTGTTGTCTCAAAAGTAGGAAAACAATATTTGTACAAGGCTTCTAAAATATTTTGCTCTGAACTCAAACTCTTACTGTTTCATACTCTTACTGTTTCATACAAACCATCAACACTTTGAATGAGTAATTCTCCTGAAAATAACTTCTACCTGAGAGGAAAATGACTCACCTTTTGTGTGACTCAACCCATGGACTGCAGAACCCCCAGGATTCCTTTCTGGCAGAGGTGGGACAGTGTGACCTCTGGTGGTGAGACACAAAATCCCAGGCTGGTTTGGGTTGGAAGGGACCCTGGCAGTGTCCAGGGCCAGGCTGGATGGGGCTCGGAGCACCTGGGACAGGGGAAGGTGTCCCTGCCCATGGCTGGGTGGCACTGGGTGATCTCCAAGGTCCCTTCCAGCCCAAACCACTCTGGGATTCTGGGATCTTACCAAAGTGCAGAAGTACAGACCCATGGCTCCCCTTGGACAGCTCTGACAGTCCCTCTCCTCCCACGGGGATTTGCAGTCCCCACCCCTGGAGCTGTCCAGGGAATTCCTGGCTGTGGCACTCAGAGCTCTGGGCTGGGGACAAGGTGGGCATTGGCACAGCTTGGGTTTGGTGATCTCAGAGATCTTTTCCAACCCTTTGGATTCAGGGTTTCTGGGGTTCCCTGCTCTCCCAGCCTCTCTCCTGCCATCACCACCTTTCAGGTGCACTGATTGCACTTCATATTCCTTCTCTCTCCTTTTCAGTCCCCAAGTCCCTTTTGAATCCTCTGAAATGAAGTTCTATTTTCAATGAAGCTCTTCCTCAGTCTCTCCAGTGAGCAACCTCCTCAGCTGTGACCCCTGGGATGGAGCAGCTGCTGGTTGCTGTTGGGGCAGCTCTGATCAGGGCTGGACCCATCCCGGCTCTGCTGGCTCTGAGGGAATGCCAGGAACCTGGAACCAACCCCAATTCCATGGGGAATGGCTTTGTGTCAGCGCCTCAAACGGCTGTGTCCCACAGCCCTGATTTGTTCCTCACGCAGGACACACAAAGCTCACAAGAGTTCCACGTGCTCTGAACCTCTGGAGCTGGAAATGCTGTGGGAACAGAGTCTGCCTCACGATTTTCTGCTGTTTGCTGTTCTCTGCCCTGATGGCAAACTGCCTCTCTTGCTGGGCTCTGCTCCTGCTCCTGCTCCTGTCTCCCAGGGATCCCAGCTTTGGAGTCAACACCACATGGATTCTCCAGTTCTGATCTCAGACAAGCAGTGCCCAGCTCGGGTCAGCACTGACTCCCTTCACTGCAGCTCTGGCTGGGATTGCTGAGGAAAGATATTCCTGAAGAGCCAAACTCACCATCTCCTCATAAACAGAACCGTTTCACCTTCTGTCCAAAGAAACTCAGGTTTTTCCTCTCTGCCTCCTGAGGTGTGATCCAGGCTGGCCTGAGCGATGGTGCTGCAGCAGCTGCCCAAGGATATGTCATGTTGGACCATTTTCAGATGGATTTAATGGCACCTGAAGGGCTGCTCCTGCGTGGCTGAGTGCTCCAACCCCACCGAACATCAGAGAAACCTGATATGTGACGAGCAGAGCTTAAAGGCAGTGTGATCCTGGGATTTGTTTGTCATGGATCAGTTTAATTAGCGATGGCAGTGTGCCGATTGGAAGCCGTGCTCTGAAGGACTCGCTCACTTTGGCTTGGATGTTAGAAATTCATGGAGTTCCCCAAGGCCCTGCATTGGGAGCGAGTTAATCCTGCTGGTGTAACAAGCACTGCCTTGGCAGCGCGGGGGGAACGCTTGGCCTCTGTGCTCTGGGAGGGCTTTCCCAGCTGAAAACATCCCAGATTTCTGTGAGGATGAACCTGAACTCTGTGCTGGCCCTGCTTTGAGGGAAAGGCTGCAAGGAGCTCACCCTGAGGAGGTTTGAGGCAGAGGCACCTGGAGCTGACAGTCCATTAACAATGAATGTGATGGACTAAGCTGACTCTGCCCACTGGAACATCAACAGAACTGCTGCCAGCAGCTTCAAACTCTCGTGCCTCAAGTGACATTCCCAAAGTAGCAGTTTGGATCTCAGCAATGAAACAATTCCTGTCAGAATGCACAGGAGGAGTTTCCCTGAGCAGCAGGTTTTCCCAGGGGCAGGGTTTGGCTCTGTCCCTGTGCCACAGCGAGGGCAGCGCCTCGGCAAGGATGTGTTTTACCAAGGAACCACATCCCACAGCAGGGGCTGCAATTCAGAACCTGCAGCTTCATTCCAGTCCCAAATTCAGCATTACAACCTGACATTAAAACAAAACTTCAATAAAAAGGGCAAAGCTCCCAATTTTTCCAGTCTGAAGCCTGCAGTGCACTCTCAGAACAGGCATGGGGGGACTGCAGAGGGGTTGGAGTTTGGTTTTGGTTCGTGCTGGTGCCAAAGCTGCTGAAGTTTTCAATGTCACTTGGAATACTTCAGATCCCATTAATCAATACCTTAATGACAGCTGCCCCTTTGTGCAGGCTGAGGTAATTGGGTTGAAATTCCCCAGCTGTCTGGTGCAGATGTTGCTGGCAGAGCTGGGGGAAGGGAGAGGGAAGGAGCAGCCGTGATTCCCAGGGTGGGAGGGGAGCACTGGGAGCTCTGCTCACAGCACATTTGTAAGGCTGTTATCTCAGGTGTGTCTGCCCTCTTTTGTAAAATGTAGGTTATTCAGGTATCACGGCGTGCCAGCACGGTGGGAATGGCTTCCCACTGCCAGAGGGTCGGTTTAGGTATATTGTGATATTGTGGGATGTTGTGCTGTGGCTGCCCCGTCCTTTCAGGAGGTGTTTAGTGGGGCTGTCAGGGCCAGGAGCTCCTCAGCAGCCATGGGAAGAGTGGTTTGATGGAGACCTGCCTCTTCCTTGGCTCTTTCTGTGCCTCCTCAAGCCTGAGCTCGACAGCCTGGGTGGCTTCAACTTGCCAACCACCCCTCGTGGCTGTGCTGATCGATATTGGGAATATCTGCTCACAGGGAGATTTTCCAGGAGCCACAGCTCCTGTTCCCCACTCTGCTGTAAGCCAAGCTGCAATTTTGTGTGGGGATTAGTTTGAGGCTTGAGCTACACAGTATTTCCCAAAGCCCATCTCTCCAGAGTGTTCATTGCCTTTATTCTGCTATTGATTAGTGTTTTTACGATGATTATCCGCAGTCCAGGCAGTGATCAGTGCTGGAAACCCCAGCGCTGCAGTTCGGGTCCGGCTGGGATCAGACCTGAAGGGAAATCAGCACCTTGGAGAGCTGCTCCGAGCAGAGAGAGCTCCCTGCGCCATCCCGAACGGAAATTGAGTTTTCCCGGCGGGTTTTCCCTTCTCCATTCCCACACGGACAGGGCTTGGCAGGATCACTGCTCCCCATCCCAACAGCGGCGGCTCAGGCTGCAGAAACCACCCCGAAACTGAATTTCTCTGCCAAATAAATAATTGTGCTGCACTGAGCAGTTACAATGGGAACTGAATTGCTGGAAGTGTCCAAGCAGAGAAGAGTCCTCTGCTTAGAGGAATTTGTTTCTCAAATAGGAAATTTGCTTTTCCTTGCCCTAAATTATGGAAAGGAAATATCAGTGCCGAAGGATAAATTCAAGAAATGACATTTGTAAATCATCAGACCTATGACAGCCAATAAGGTGAAGGAGGTCCTGCTTTTTGGACATTTCCAGGTGATCTGACAAAAAGCTGCTGTGAAATGTTTGGCTCTACAAGTTATCCAACACCTTTTCTGGGAACCTGCACAGAATTTTTGTGCTTGGTTTAGTACTGACATTTAAAGCTCCTCTATGGCAATTGTTTCTGGGTTTGCTCTGCAACATGAAATCCTTACTACAGCAATTCTGAAAAGACTTTTCTGTTATTTAATTCTGTGATAGCTGAGTGGAGTAACAGGGTTTCACTAGGAGACTTTGGGCACTAATTTTAGGTGAACACCATTTACTGCCAGCTCACAATCCCAGCAAGGAAAACTCATCCCCATAGTGCCACGTAATCTCAAAATGCACCAAGTCTGTGGGAATAGGATTGGTTCTGATGTGTCTCCATTTCAGAGGTGTCTGCAAGTGGAATAAAATTGGTAAAGTTTGTTCTGGGGGAAATGCAGAGCAGCAATGCTGCCATGCAGGGGGAATTTGCAGCTGCTTATAAAACCTCTGGGGCTCAGGAAAACACTGAAACTCAGTCTTAGTGAGAGGAGAAGGCTGGAACAACTCGCCTGGGAGTTGTGGGAATTGCACTCTGGGGCTGAGGCTGGACGAGCTGGGTCAGACACGAGTCAGGAGAGCTTTAGCTGGGGGTCTGTCCAGCCTCCTTCCATCCAAACGCTGAAAGCTCTTCGAGCTCCTCCCGAACAACAATTACAATGATTATAACGCAGCCACAAATCCCTGGTGCTGCCTGCTCACTATCCACGCTCACCCCATTAAAATTCAAATGAAGGTAATTTGGAATTGCCGTTCTAAAGCAGGTAAATAAAAGGAACGCCCGTGTTAGGTGGCAGCCCTGCTCGTTGTTAATGGATTTGGCAATTACTGAGATGGATGGTTCGCAGCAGCGCAGGGGTTGGGCTGAAGGGCTGCGGAATGAGGGCTGCGATGATGGATACTGAGGCCCCAGCTGCCTCTTCTCCTCCTCACCAGCAGCTGTGGCAGCCAGGCTCTGCCCAGCTCCTGCCCTTCAGCCTCGGGGAGGATGAGGAGCTCCGGAGCTCCCTCCTTCCAGCAGGGCTGTCCTGCAGCTCAGGGTGTCACTGTCACCCAGCCCGGCCCGTGGCACACTCGGTGCTGTCCTCTGGAGCCCCTGCTGGTCCCAGGACAGCCGAGCTGACCTGGCACAGGCTGCCCAGAGACGCTGTGGTGCCCCTGGATCCCTGGGGCAGTGGGAGGTGTCCTGCCATGGCAGGGTGGCACTGGGTGGGCTCTAAGGTCCTTTCCCTCCCTTCCAGCCCTGCTGGGTTTGGCCCAGGGCATTTTGGCTCAGCACACCTCGGTGGGATTGGTCAAACCCTGCCTGACACTGAAAACTCACTTGGAGAGACAAAAACTCTCACTTAGAGAGAGTTGGCTAAAAGTAAAATATTGTAGAGTGTGAGGATCTCACCTGTAGAGTTTGTAAGGCTGGGGAATCCATTTAAAAGATGAATTATTTAATATTAACACCCCCTTGCCCTATAAGCAGGAGAAGTGGGTAATGTATAGTCCAGGCAGACTCTGCCTTCCCCTCCAGCCAGCATTGCCAGTATTTATTTATTGCCAATATCATCAGCAATGTCCCGAGCCTGCGTGAGGCTGCTGCTCACAGCCCACTGGAATGCTTCTGGATGAAATAGAAGATGGATAAAAAGGATCTTTATCCTGTCAGTTTGATGAATAATTACAGTATGGGAGCGACTAAAGAGCTGTGCTTGATGCAGGATTCATCACCAGAGTTAGGGCTGACAGAGAAATGGGGTTTTTCACTAGATTAACAAAAGCTGTGTTTACAATCCAAAAATTGACTGGATGGCTCCAGTCCTTTATAGAGGTATTAATGCATGTTTAATTCAAATATATGGCATTGATCTGGGTCGTGCTGAATATAATGGTGCTTCCAGCACGATGAGCTTCTCCTGCAGCCTCAGACTCAAGTATTTGCCTGACTCCACGCTTTGTCAGTCTGTGCTTCTGCAATTAATGACAATCTATGAACTTCCCTCGGCGCAAGGGTTGTCATTGGAAATGAGGATTGTCATTGGAAATCAGTGCCTGTGCTGAAGCTGCTCCACACCCCCAAAGGTCCCTCTGGAGAACACAATCCCAGCCTGTGCTGTGTGTTCCTGGAGTTCCTCCTGGTGATCGAACGCTGAGATCCCAGTTTTCATCCTGGAGATCCCAGCTGGACAATAATCCTGGAAATGGGTGTGTGGTGGGAATCAGTTCTGTCGGGAAGGGTTTTGTGCAGCCAGGGAGTGAAACCCCCCGAGGTGTCCCTGGAGTGTGGGAGAGCCCAGAGCACGTGGGGATGGGACAGCAGAATGGCCTGACTCTGCAGGAGGGTGGTTTGGAGTGTGTGTTGGGAGCAATTCCTCCCTGGGAGGGTGGGGAGGCCCTGAGATGCCCAGAGCAGCTGTGGCTGCCCCAGATCCCTGGAATGGCCAGGCTGGACAGGGCTTGGAGCAAGCAGAAGCCCCAGGGCAGCCCCAGTGTGTGCTCCTGAATGCTCTGACCCACCAGCTTCTGCTCCTCACCGAGCTCAGACTTTGCTCTCAGGGTCCTGAATCTGCCATCGTCAGATTGGAACAAATCTGTGCAGAATGACCAGAAAGCCCTCGGGATGGGTGGATTTACTGGGATGTGCTCAGGGCCTCCTCGCTTTCTGAAGAACATTTAGTGTGGAATTTAGCCCAGAAAGTGCATCTGCCCCAGCAGTTTAGAACTCATTGGCTAAGTCTAAGGAGGGAGGGAATGAAGGTGATTAATTAAGGAAAAATAAATTAGTCGCACTTGGTGTGGACTGGCTGATTTGCCTTTGTGCAGAAAAGCTGTTTGGGGCTGCTCTGGCCTTGGGTTCTGAAATACCAGCTGGGAGTGTGTGTGATGGAGTGCCAGGATTTGCTTCAGGAAGGAAAGTGTGCACTGAGCTCAGGAAGGCTCTTCCCCCGTGCTGCCATTTGTCTTTCCATAAGGTTTTGTTCTCACTTCATTCTATGCTAAAGATGACGATAAAACTGCTATTTTTGACACAGAAGAGTCTAAAGGAAAGTTAATCGCTCCTGAGAGTGGCTAAAACTTTCCTGAAAGTATATTTATTTGGGAAAAAAATCTTCTAATGGTGTTCAGGCTGTGGGTGTGATTTTATTCTTGATGTTGGTGTAAATCAGGAGCAAACCAGGACAAGTCTGGTCCACCCTTGGGAGCTGCTGAGGGGAGGTTCATCAATGCTCTGTATGAATCCTCCTGTTCTGAGTGGGAAATGCAGATTTCAGCAGAAAAAGGAAATAATCCTTTGTAAGGGATCATTTAGTATTTAGATCCTGCTCTGGCAATATTTAGACTCTGTATTAGCAATAAATCTGACCACGGTCATCCCCATCACCAACCATGTCCCACTTCTCAAACCTGGAGATTTGATTTTATTTTAATTGTATGATTTTATTTTATTTTTATTATGTGAATTTATTTTATATTATTTTATAATTTATTGTTTTATATTATTTTATAATGTATTATTTTATATTATTTTATATTTTATTCTTAATAAAGCACTCTCAGCCGTCTTCTTTCAGATTTTACCGTGCCTGGATTCCATTGGTGGCTGGTTATTCTGTGCCCCTCATTACAGGCAAAAAGCTCCTTTTGAGAATTCATCCAGGCTCTCCTTTGTGGGACACCAAAGGTTTGAGTTCATTTTGGTACCTCACAGTCAGAAAAAAGGAAGTTATGAAGATTAAAAGATTTATGAACATCTCCTTTGGACTTTGCTCTCCCTTCAGCAGCAGCATCTTTATTGGCTTCGGGAGGAGAAAAACATTCCCGGAGATAATGAGAGTGGAGAGTTAAATCTAAATATTGTGCCTTCAGCTCGGAGCAGAGATTGCCTCATGCAAATGTGGGCAGCTCCACTGCTGACCCCAGCCTCACAGAAGGTGACCTCAAGGTCACCCTGCGGCGACACTGACCAAGAGATGCCCTGAGATGGGGAAGAGGAGCGAACTTGCAGCTGATCAAACCTTCTGGAATCAGTTTTGCTCCAGCTAGACCCAAACTTGTTTTAAAAGCAGTCAATTAAGGTAATAGGCAGCGCTCTCGTGCTAGGGAGAGCTGTAAATGAGCAGCACAAAAAAGAGAAGTATTTCCTTCTGCGAAGCCACTTAGATGAAACAGATCAATAAAGCACCTGTATCTCGGGGAAAACAGCCATAAATTACTCACAACTGCTGGTTTTGAACCAATCTGTGGGCAGATGGGCAGAGGGAGCTGCTGGAAGCTGTCCCTGCACAGGGCAGCGTTAATGACCCTGAGTGCTGCAGGTGAGGGATGGGAACGAGCACACAGGGAGAAACCCTCATGGGAGCATGGAGTGAAGGTCTGGAAAATACCCCAGTTTATCTACAGACAGCTATCCCAGACCACCTCCAGCAGGGGTGAAGACATCTGGGCAGGAAAGGACTGAGAGGAGAATTGGAGAATGAAAAATCTAATTAACTTCAGAGGTGAGAGGATTTGCTCAACTCTGGCCCAATGAACACTGACCCAATTCTATTCTATATATTTTGACTGTATAAAATATCTGAGAAATCTAGTAAAATCATGTATCCTGGAATGATTCTCTCTGCACAGGCGGGCTGTGTGTGGCTGAGATGATTTCTGTGGTACATCCTGGCCAGAACAACAACCTGGCCAGATAACAAAGTAATGCCTTGACTCTCTAACATTAAAAATGTTGTTGGAGGGTTTTTGTTTTTCACGCAGTTTCGGTGACAAAGGAAGTCACTAAATCGTGCCATGCTGTGGATTTAAAATCCAGCCTCGATTTTGGGTGGGAATGTGGGAAACTCCATCCCTCAGCAATCAAACACTACCATGGAGGAAATGCCAGCTCTGGAGATCCAGACCCAGCTGTCCTGCACCCTGGATATCCAGGAAAGGCGAGGAGGGTTCCTTGCTCTGCCATTGCCAGGCCTGGCTGGGTGCTGAGGAGGGGATCTGGGGGCAGTGGGCTCAGAGCCAGCAGCCCCAGCAGCAATTCCATGTTTTCCCTAGGCCAGCCCATCTCCAAGCACACCTTGGCCAGCTGCCTGCTGCTCCTCCCACGCTTTCCAAACGAGCTAATGGGAATTCAGAGCTCTGAACTCAGCCCTTTGTCCTCCTGCCAGCTCCTGTGGCTTCACAAACCCTCGCTGACAGCTCCAAGGGTTTTCCTGGGCTGGGAATGGCAGGGAGAGAGGACAGTGGTGCTGCAGAAATGCCATGGAGAGCAGTGGGGAAGCAGGGCTGGTTTGCTCTTCTCCAGCTCTCCTCAGCATGACGAGAGCTGCTGTTTGCAAAACAAGGGTGGGAATTCCCTGTCCTGGCAGTTCAGCTTCAGTCCACAGTCAGTCTGGAGCAGAGAAACTCCAGGGAGAGCTCAGAGCCTGCCAGGGCCTAAAGGGGCTGCAGGAGGGACTGGGGACAAGGGGTGGAGGGACAGGACACAGGGAATGGCTTCAAACTGAAAGAGAGGGATTTTGGGAGAAACATATGGAAGAGATTGTTCCCTGTGAGGGTCTGAGGTCCTGGCAGAGGTTCCCAGAGAGGCTGTGGTGCCCCTGGACCCCTGGCAGTGTCCAAGGCCAGGCTGCACAGGAAGGTGTCCCTGCCCATGGCAGGGAGTGGCAATAGGTGACCTTAAAGCATCTTCAAAGGATTCCTTCCAACCCAAACCATCCTCTGGCTCTGTTCCTTCTGCTCTGCAGCCCAGCCTGAAGAGATGCAGAATTTTTTTCCATCTGACTTCTGCTAAATGAAATTTGATGGCAACAGTGCATCAATAAGCTCGCAGGGTTTCTGCTGAAGATGCTTTGCGGAGCTGGATGATTCCTTGGGGGGATTGCTCTGCACTTTGCAGCCTCCTCCATGAATCTCTCCCGTGGCTTTCAGGGGAGAAGCAGCAGAGGGGAGGGTGGGATTCTCCTATCAGCGACTTTATCTGCTACTTCCAAAGCCATACAAAGAAAATGTTTTATAGGTGGCTGCATTATCTGCCACTCCATCTTCATATTACAAGCAATTTCTTAGCAGGATATTTTAATATCACTTTTTCTTTGCTTATCAGAAAGTCTTAATACCGGGCAAACAAGCCCCAGCTGCTCGGTGGGGTTTATCTGAGCTCAGAAATGCAGTGTAATAACAGATCTTTAATAATGCAGCACGGGGCTGTGCCTGGGTGATTTATAAACTTCATAGCCACGGCAAGTCCCTGCTAACAGGGATTTACTGCTCCCTCTGCACCAGCATCCCAGGAATAATGGGGCAGCAGATGTGGAGTTAAAAGAGAGTCACCATTTGTTTCAGCAGAGCTCAGGATAAATCTGTCCTGCCATGTCAAGGAGCTGAGCTTTGCCCAGGCAGAGCTGGGAGATGAGAGACAAAACACGAGTGCTGCAGGGGGAGATGCAGATGGGGAGGGCAGGACATGTTTGCAGAGCAGCTCTGGGGCTGGGGGTGTCTGTTCAGAGCTCAGTGCCCACCATCTCCCCATGTCCATCCTCCCAAACCTCCTCCCTTTTCCATCCTGATGTGAGAGGGTTTGGTTCAGCAGTGGACACACCTGCCAGGACCTGGCTGAGGCACGAGAGGCCATTTGGGTCTCCTGTGCCTTGGTGGCCTGGATGGGAACACCTTTGGAGCCTTTCCACAGCCTGATTCCACCCAAAAGGCTGCCGAGGCTTTGTCCTGGGCCAAGGCCACCCTTCCACAGCCTGACCCACCCCAAAGTGCTGGCAAAACTCCCAGCCCAGCAGTGCCTGGGTGAGGGGAGGCTCTGGGCGTGCAGAGCTTTTGGCTGTGGAGCTCCCAGAGGAGAGCAGGAGGGGTTTGGGGAGGGCAGGCAAGAGGCTGAGGAGCAGCTCTGGTCCCTTGTGCTGAGCTCTGGGAGTGCCTGGAGAGCACTGAGGGCACTCATCTCCCTCCAGCCTCGCTCTCCCCAGTTCCAACTTCCCAGCACCGTTTTCCAGAGCTGAATGTTCTGGATGTGTGCAGCCAGCTGGGCTCTCCCTGGGGAATAATCCATCATCCCAGTGTCACTGCTCCTGACTGCCTAATCGCAGCTCCAGATGGCACAGAGGCACTGGGGGAGTTCCTGCCCGTGGAACGGCAAAAAACTTCACTATTATCTTTGAATTGCCATGTTTAGTCCCTGTGAGGAGCGAGGTGAAGGGGTTAAATGCGATGCTAAGCTGAGAGATCTCAAGATCCTGGGCTTTGCTGTTTTCCATCTGCAGGGGAAGGAAAGCTGCAGTTAGGGATTCAGGACAAACCAGGATTTGGGGGTTTTCCCCCGAGGAGGTTTTAAAACACCTTGGGTTGTGTTAAAGCATTTGTACGAAGTGATGAGTGGGGAGCTTTGTCAACATCTTCGGTCTCAGCTGCCTTCAGAAATCCAAATGTCACAGCCAAGAAAAACACAGTGAGAATTGGCTGGAAACTTTGAACTTTTCAGAGGAAAGAAAACAATGACAACATTATCTACAAATTCCCTTAAAAGAGATATTCCCGACGCTCCCAGGCTTCTAGAGAAGGAGGAACAGAACTGGAACAGAAAGGAGTTAACTGCTGCGGGGATGAGCAGAGCTTTTAAACACTCTGGGAAGAGAATTCTTCATCCACCTCTTTTCATTCTTCAAATGAACAAATGGCAAAAAGCTCCATGTTATGGTTTCTCAGCCCATTATTCTCCCCTCGTTGTCAGGGCTGCTGCTCGCTCGCTTACAAAGCAGGGAAAGGGCTGAGCTTGCTCTAAAGGGCATCCTTTCACTTCTTCTGTTCCTGCTGCCACTTTAAAGGGAGATAAGGGAAATGAGGTGCTATTTTTCCCTGCTGAATACCTGTTTATCCTCGTTGTCATGTCTCTGCTCTGAACCCTGGGAATGCGGTGGGAGGATTTCTCTCGCTCCTCCTCGGGCTGTTGCACAACTAAATCACAGCAGAAGGCACAGGGTTCTGGCACAGCCTCCTCAGCTCCTGGGTGTCTCTGCGGGGAAAAATAGAATCCTGGGACCGGGGAGGATGGAAAAGACCTCGAGGATCATCCCAAGCAGGCAGGGTCCTGGGGAGGAGTCACACTGAGCCTTGGATCCATGGAATCCTGGAAGGGTTTGGGTTGGGAGGGACCTCAGAGATGATCTCATTCCACCCCTGCCATGGCAGGGACACCTCCCACTGTCCCAGGCTGCTCCAGCCTGGCCTTGGACACTGCCAGGGATCCAGGGGCAGCCAGAGCTCATCTGGGCACCCTGTGCCAGGGCCTCAAACCCTCCCAGGAACAAATCCTTCCCAAAATCCCAACTCAGTCCAGTCTCTGGGTCACTCCTCTGTCAGCATTTGCTCTGCCAGCATTTCCTCAAGCACATGCCTGCTCCTCTCCCCTTCCCAGCCCCAAACCTCTCCCCTGCTCCTCTAAAGGCAGTTTTACACCCTTGGCTCCAGCAGGAAGGCTCATTCCTCCTGCTAGGTTGGCTTTTCTCTCCAATCCATGGTTGAGAGCTTTAATCTGCCGCAAGCAGGTGCCACTGCAGGTGAGCTCTGCTAAGAGCATATGTTTAATTATGCTGCCGAAGTCAGAAAAAGCTGTTATTTTAAAAAACTTCCTTTAATAGTCTGGGTAAGCGTTGGCAGTCAAACATTCTCAGCTGCAGATGTATTCAGCTTATTATTTCAAAACAAATTTCAGACTTGCAAAAATATTGAACCGAAGGTGTTTAAGTACAAAGGAAAAACGAGAGAGGTTTCATTGTTTCGTTCAGGGAGCTGTGGTCAGCTCCTGGAATCCCCCAGCTGCCAGGAACTGCACTGAACAGAGAAACCTCAGCCCTACAGAGGGAAATCTGGGCTGAGGAGCTCTGGGCAAGTGGCTTTACGAGATCACAGAATGAAGGTGTGTGTGCTTGAAATCAAAGAACAGTTTCCATGTCCCCACGTGCCACAGCCACACTGTTCAGCCCCTGCAGGGATGGCACTCCCTGGACAGCCTCTGCCAGTGCCTGACTGCCTTTCCAGTGAAGGAATTTCCCAATCTCCTATCCAAACCTGCCTTGGCACAACCTGAGGCTGCTTGCTTTTGTCCTGTTGTTCCCTGGGAGCAGAGCCTGACCCACCTGGCTGTCCTGCCTGTCAGGGCGCTGGGGGGACAGGAGGTGACAGGGCTGGGGGGACAGGACATGCCTCCTTCCAAACCAGCCCACATTTCCCCTGGTTTTCAGGGAAATAACAATTCACAACTGATTCTGCTCAGCCCTTGCAGTCGAATGTGTCTGTGCTTCTCAGGGAGCCTTTGGAAGGAGCAGGGAATGTTTGGAAGGAGCAGGGAATGTTTGGAAGGAGCAGCAGGCTTTGGAAGGGGCAGGGAATGTTTGTAAGGGGCAGGGAATGTTTGGAAGAAGGAGGGAATGTTTGGAAGAAGAAGGGAATGTTTGGAAAGAGCAGCAGCCTTTGGAAGGAGCAGCATCCAGCCCACAGTGGGAGAGCTCCATCAGGATCCCATTCCAGCGGCAGGGAATGTGCAGCACTGCAGACTGAGTGACTTCAGGGAAATTTTATTTACGGGTAAATAATCCTCAGCACGGCAGTCCCGAGCATTCATCTCCAAACAAGGGCTTTGCTTCCACATTTCCTCCCTTTGTAAAATGCATGCCGGGGCTGCACTGGAGGATGCAGAGGGCTGTTCCCCTCTGGAAGTGTCTGGGTTTGCTGTTTACAGGCACAGCTGCTCTCCCAGAGCTCTCCCCGGGCAGATTTCCCGGGAATCTTCACCGTCTCGGAGTTCAAGCCGTAACAACCAGGTGCAAATGCAAGGTGATGTTCCAGCTGTCTCCTCTCCCACTGAATTAGAGCTCTCTAATGATGCAACACTAAATCTGTCCTGAAGGCTTCCAGCCAGCGCAGTTTCACTGGGAACTGTTGAATCTCCACACCAGACAAGGTTTGCTGGAACAAAAATTGGTGATTCTGTCTCTCGGAATGTCAGTGATCTTGCTGCTCTCAGTGCAGACGGAGCAAATCTCTCCTGGGGATGTTGGGAGAGGAATTGCCAGCAGGTCTGGGAGGGGTGGGAAGTGATCCCAGGGAATTCCAGCTGGACAGGAGGCAGAACTTCTTCCCTGGGCAGTGCCTGAGCCCTGAGCAGATCCAGGGAGGGTGTGGAGTCTCCCTGGGGATATTCCCAACCCCTCTGGACACACTGCTGTGCCCTGAGCTCTGGGATGGCCCTGCTGGAGCAAATACCCCACTGGGGTCCTTCCAGCCCAACCCAGTCTGGGATTCTGGGAAAAGGAGCACTGCTGGTGAGAATTCCCTTCTCGTTCTCATTGCCAGGAGAAAGTGTCCCTGAAATGGCTCTGTGTGAGCAAATCTCTCCCTTCTGCCTCGTCCTGTCCTGCCTCCAGGAGCACTTCTGGCTCCTTCTGGGAATTCCCTCCTGCCAACCACTCATTCCCATTCCAAAACCCCATTCATAAATGTGAACACTTCTGGAGGTAAGGAAGTCAGAGTGGACTCCAAACCTGTGTTTGAACTCCTAGTGACAATTCTGGTGTTCCCAGTGCTGCTGTTGAGCAGTTTCATTGATTTTTCAGCCCCAATCAGCAGTGATGGAACAATTCCCACCCCTGGCTCCAATCCATGGGAGGTTTTCATCTCACACAGAGCAGGGTTCACAGCTTACACACCCACCCATCCCTATTTTGGGATTTACTGGGCATTAACCTGTCTAAAACTGGCTTTTAACTATAAATTTACTCATTTACCTTTGTGATGTGATGTGACATTTGCTTGATCCTGGTAAAATGGGGAAGACTTCCAGAGATGAATCGAGCGAGTGGTAAATTATTCATATGCAGCGTCTGGAAATCTTTACATTGGTTTCCTAAATCAGAGGCACCGGGAAAATTGGAAACCTCAGCTAATACCCTTGTAATAATGTGTCATCCTGGAAGGAATTTGAGCTCCGATTTTGTCACTTTTCAGCACTTTCTGGGAGTGCTGCTGCTGCTGCTGGGGAGGCTTTGTGCTCGGGAGCTCGGGAGGGCAGGAGGAGCTCCAGGTGGGGATGACAGACAACCCCAGGGAGGGAGAGCTGAGCTCTGACCCTCTGGAATAGGGTCAGAATGGGGTCAGAATGTCCCCCATCACCAGACAGATCCTGGGGGACAATGCCCGGGGAGATGCTTTGGCTGTTGTCCCAAATGGGGCCCTGCAGTGGCACATGGGTGTTAAACAGGATTTCTGGCTTTGATCTTCTTCTTCTTCTTCCTCTGCTGTTCCCTTTTCACCTTCCTGGACACAGGGGGATTAGGTGGCCCCTCTGAGGATGTTCTCCAGGGCATGGGGACACACCAGGATGTAGAATGGAGCTCGAGGTCTTTCTTTGATCTTTCCCTTGCAGTTCCCTTCAGACTGGGAGTGGGAATTAGCGTGTGGGTGTGATTTCCACAGGAACGTTGTACTGCAGGGATTAGAAACACAAAGCTCCATGTTTGTTACCCATGGCCTCTCTGGGCACACCTCAGGGGTGATTCCAGCCTGGCGCTGGGAGGCACAGGAGCAGCAGGGGCTTTGGGGAATCACAATTCCTTGTGGAATCATCAAATCCCAGCCTTGGTTTGGGTTGGGATGACTCTGAAGCCCTCCAGTGCCACCCCTGCCAGGGACACACATGGCAGGGACACCTTCCACTGTCCCAGGCTGCTCCAAGCCCCAATGTCCAGCCTGGCCTTGGACACTGCCAGGGATCCAGGGGCACCACAGCTTCTCTGGGAATTCCAGCCCATCCCATCCCTCCCCACCTCCCAGGGAGGAATTCCTTCCCAAATGACACAGCTGCAGTGCCTCAGAAGGAAAAGCCTGGCTGTGACCCCCAGTGTCCCCTCAGAGGGCAGCAGTGACCCCGGGCAGGCAGGGCTGGCTTTGGGAGCAGCTGCAACCTTCAAAGCCCAGGCTCTCCCTGCTGCTGCTCAGGAGAGCTGAACCAGATGGAAGCTGACTAGGTAAACATGGAAATAAAAAGCTCAGAAATGGCTTTAATGTTTACTTTGAAGCAAAGTTATTTTAATGAATTCCAATTAACGTTTAGGAAAAAAAAAATCACTTTTGCTGGATGGTCCCTGTGGTTAACAAGGGCTGCAGATGTTTTTTGCACTAATTGTTCTAATCTAAGTGTTTCCCTACTTTGCATTCTGAGTGCACCAGCTCTCATTGCCCCATGGTATTTAAACAGGAAAAAGTGATTCCAGGATGCTTTATTTCCCCAAAAAGCAGAAAAAACCCTGTTATTCTTTGCATTTCAACGTTATCTGGCAAATTTGATGACCTTCTGTATTAAAAAAAAAGAGTCAGTATTTCAAAGATCTTTTGCAACACAGCAACCTAGACATCCCAATTTAGCATTTTGTTTATTGCAGAAAATTTTATTTCACCAAACTCTTGTACCCCTAAAAACACCTCACTTGAATCTCCTGTTAAGTGAGGTCATCAAAGAGATTTGAGGCAAAGAAAAATAAACTCAAGGCCTGGATGTTTAGTTGTTGAAAAGCCGTTGTAAAAAATGGAATTATGGAATTGGGTTGGAAGGGACTTCAAGGCCCACCCAGTGCCACCCCTGCCATGGCAGGGACACCTGCCACTGTCCCAGGCTGCTCCAAGCCCCAATGTCCAGCCTGGCCTTGGACACTGCCAGGGATCCAGGGGCACCACAGCTGCTCTGGGAATTCCATCCCATCCCAGCCCTCCCCACCCTCCCAGGAACAATTCCTTCCATCCATCCCATCCAAACTTGCTCCCTGTCAGTCTCCAATCATGACAACGAGTCAGAAATCCAACTCCTGTGCTGCAGCAGCAATTTCTCAGCTCCACTTGACATCTTCAGTTGCTGCAGACAGGTAAACATTCCTGGGGAAACGCCGCAGGAGTTGGAGGAGCTGGTTTGGCTGCCAAGCCCGGTGAAGCTGTCAGGAGTTCCACTGCTGGAAGAGCCAATGTTCGAATGTTCCCTGCTTTGTGTCACCTTGCTCAGATCAGTGTCAGGAAGGAGCAGCTCGTGCTGCTTCCCTCTGGCTCCCGGAGCTGCAGCCTCTCCTGTCTGTGCTGGATGTCCTGAAAATGGCACTGCTGGGAACGCAATTCCCTCGGGAATCAGGGAGCCAGGGAATGCCTGGAGCTGGGAGTGACCCACAGGGACCCTCTGGGGAAGCATCCCTTTATTTCAGATAATCCACTCTCTGTTCCCTGCCTCTGGTGCCAGTGTCCATAACCTGGTTAGATAACCTATCTTTGTCCGCAGGTATGTATTTATAGGTGTTTATTTATATGTTGTAAGGTGCTGCTGCAATTCTGAATTCTGAAATGCTGGTGACCAGAATTTCAGAGGCAAATCTCTCTGATCACAGACGTGTGGGATGGTTTGGGTTGGAGGATCCTCTGAACCCGCCGAGCTCAGTTCTTGCTGCTCCACGTGTCTATATATATCAAATATATGTCTCTATATATACAACAAATATACATACTGCATCTAGATGTGGCTCTAATATGTGTACACATAAACAAACATTAAATGGGAGCTGCTGGCTCTTTGCACATTAATTAATTGCACTGATCTCTACCATTATTTACAGCAGAGTGTCTGAGCTGGTTAATGACTGCAGGCCTCTGCTCTGCCTCACTCCGTGGGGTTCCTGGCACCCTCAGCTGCCCCAAAAGGACATTTCCAGGAGAGCACAGGGGGTTTTGACCCAAAACACTTGGATTTGCCAATGGAGATCAATGTCAGTGAAGGATGTGCTTGCTGAGGGCAGCAGTGCATGACACCAACCCCAGTGGGAATGAAGAGCAGCCAAAACACACCTCAGAGCTGTCCCTGGCTCTGACCTGGACCCCAGCAGGGACAGGGACACAGGGCCAGGCAGGCCCTCAGCAGGGTCCCCAACTCACTGGGGACACAGGGATGTCACCAGCAGTGCTGCCCAGCTGGGCTTCCTGCTCAGCTCCATGGCATCTCCCACCCAGAAATCCCTTTTTTCCTGCATCTCCTGGTTCTTTATTGTCACCTAACACAGAGCACAGGGACAGGGGTGATTCGGAGACTCGAAGGCATCCGGACATGGAATTAGGAACATGGAGTCATGGAATGGTTTGGGCTGGGAGGAACCTTAAAGCCACCCAGTGCCACCCCAGCCATGGCAGGGACACCTTCCACTGTCCCAGGCTGCTCCAAGCCCCAATGTCCAGCCTGGCCTTGGACACTGCCAGGGATCCAGGGGCACCACAGCTCCTCTGGGCACTCTGTGCCAGGGCCTGACCATCCTGCAGGGAACAATTCCTTTCCAATATCCCACCTAAATCCACTCTCAGTTTGATGTAGCACTACTGTTAACTCTAAAAGCAGGGAATGCACACGGAGTGAAGGTGTATTCCTGCTTTTCCCACTTAAACACCTCCTGTCAGTGCATGAATTGTTGCCATAACTCAGGAAGAAGCTAAACTCACTGCAGAGCTCAGCTTCTGCCCAGCCGGGCTCCATCCAGGAGCTCTGAAGGTTGGCTTGGATGGGGCTTGGAGCAACCTGGTGTGGTGGAAGATGTCCCTGATGGGCTTTGGGGTTCCTTCCCAGGTGGGCAGGCTGTGATTCCATGATGTCCCTGAGACTCCCTGAGTTCCAGGCAGGCTGTGATTCCATGATCTCCCTGAGATTCCCTGAGTTCCAGGCGGGCTGTGATTCCATGATCTCCCTGAGATTCCCTGAGTTCCAGGCGGGCTGCCAGCCCGGAGCTGCAGCCACCCGGAGCTCTGGGTGCGCTGTGCCTCGTTAGCACCGAGCAGCTGCTGGTTCATTCGCTGATAACGGCAGGGCTAATGAGCAACACCCACCGCAGGAAGGGCTCTGTGCCCCAGGAACGGCGTCAGCAGGGCTGGGCAGAGCCAGCAGGGAATGAGGGGGGGGAGAGCAGGGAAATGTCCATGGGGGATCCGCAGGGAATGGGGGAGAGCAGGGAAATGTCCATGGGGGATCCGCAGGGAATGAGGGACAAGCAGGGAAATGTCCATGGGGGATCCGCAGGGAATGAGGGACAAGCAGGGAAATGTCCATGGTGCTGATGTGCAGCCCTTGGCCACACAGCGCAATTAACGGGCGAGAGAACAGAGGGCACTGCGGGCGTGATTTCCAATATCGAAACCTGAGAGATGTACATTTATATAGATATTTATATATATGATGTTCTTCATGCTTGAGACAACCTGACTCTGCTGCTGCTGCTGCTGCATCAAAATTTTGCCCTGGGGAATATTTGGGAAAAAAACCCAACCTCCTGAAATGAAACTCACTTCATTTGTTTTCCACTTCTGAAAATATAGGAGAAGAGTTTACAATTCCTTAACCATTTTTCTGCCTTTTAAGAATGCCGAAGGAAACAACAGATCAGCAGGGAAGGTGTTCATTGTGTTTCAAGCCCAGAGAACATAAAAGCCAAAGCAAAGTATTTGCTGCAGGAAATGAGGTTTTATACAAACGACATATTTTATAAAAATTACAGCTTTTAAACAAATTACAACTTTTATGCAAATTACAATTTTAATTCAAATTACGAATATTTTGCAGAAATAAACAGCGATGGTGCTGCTGAACGGAGGGAGGGCAGGAAATCCGAGCAGCAGCCTGGGGTGAAGGAGAAAATGTCTGTAGAGAGGGGTGGGGATGGGGAGGAAGGAGATGGAGCAATGGAGGTTGGCAGTGCTGCACAGGCTCGGGGGGCGCTGGGGGGCTCGGGGGTTAATTCTAGAACCAACCAAAGGTTTCAAATGTCTCAAAATCATTTGAGATTCAGCTGTGCAGAACGATTCTCTCGAGGTCAGACCCCGGGAGAGCATTTCCCACCCCTGGGACACTCCGAGCTGTGCTGGCCTTGGGCTCAGAGAAACGTGTGGGTTGTTGGAAGCACAAGGAGCAGCAAACAGCTAAAGAACCTTAGGAAGGAAAGCTGCAGAGGGATAAGATGCAGGCTGCACGAGCACAGCCTGGTGCCACGCTGTGCCCCAGAGTCACAGTGACCATTGTCACCCTGCCTGCCGCGCTGGGCTCTCAGCCCCTCCCGGGCACTGACAGCTGTCACACCCCGTCAGGGACAGCGAATTAAATCAACAGCGGCTCTGCCACTCGAAACACCCGTTCTGAACAGACAGGGGGCTGGTTTGGAGGTATTTTCTCTGTCAGCTCCTCAGCACAAGCAATTAAATCCTCTCCCTGCTGCAGGAGCTGAGAGTCCCTAAGGCAGAACAATTTCCTCGGGCAAAACCTTCCCACCTTGCCCTGCCAGGGGACAGCCAGGTGACACCCGCAGGTCACCGTGCTGCTGGTTTCCTGCAGGATTCCATGCGGGAATCCCGAGGGAAGAGCTGAGTCCAGCAGCACTCCATGGGCTCTGCTCAGCAGCTCTGTCCCAGCACGGGGCTGGCTCTCAGCTCCCCTGGCTGCTGAGCCCACAAACACCAGGAGGACAGAGAGAAATTGGTCCTTGAATGGCAGCAAATACCTGGGGTGGGTTCGGTTCAGAGCCTCCCTCTCCCCTGCTCTGTCTCCTCACAGGGAAGCTGCCCTGCCACCTCCAGCCAGGGCTCCCCAGCTCTGCAGCACCGAGAGAAAAACACTTGGGGAAGTTCTCATTGGCAGGATTTTAGGGGTTTTTCAGGGACTGACTGCATTTTGGTCCAGCTGTCAGCACAGCACCCTCAGATTTGTGCCCAGAGCCCCTGCAGGGTTCAGCACCAAAGGGATGTTTGGACACAGCAGAGATCCCATCGTGCCCCAGGGCATCAGGGTGGCACAGGACCACAGAGTGCCCTGGGTTGGGAGGGACAGCAATCCCATCCAGTGCCACCCAGCCATGGCAGGGACACCTCCCACTGTCCCAGTGTCCAACCTGGCCTTGGACACTGCCAGGGATCCAGGGGCACCACAGCTTCTCTGGGAATTCCATCCCTGCCCTCCCCACCCTCCCAGGAACAATTCCTTCCCCTGGAGTTCCCAGTCCCACCCCTCAGGTGTCCATGTGCAGCTTTCAGCACAACAAACCTGGGGCTGAGCCTGGCTCTTGGCATTCAGAGCCACTGTGGGTAATTGAGATAAAGCAAAAACTCTCTGGGTAGAGCAGAGAGCTGAAGGGACTGAGAGTTGTCATCTATTAAAGTTAATAATGGGTGCAGAGTTCTCTCTCTGTGCTCCTGCAGAAACCTCAGCCACGTTTCATGCAGGGAAATCCTGGGGAGTTCTGTGGATTTAAGAATTTTGGCCACTCGGTGAGTGCTGCTTGCTTTTCCTTTTGGGTGCAATGCTCTGATGAACTCATTAGCATTAACTCCAGCCACATATTTTGTGACTAGCACAGGTTTTTCCCGTGGGAACATTTTGCTATATTTCATAAACAAGATAAAGTTTGGATGTTTTGCAAACAACGTCTCCAGATTAGGTCAGTTCGGGCTTGGCCAGTTGGGCCTAGGGGGAGGTCTCGGGCTGACCAATCTGGGTGACCTCTGAAGACTCTATATATATGGAAATCAAAACAATAAAGCTCTCTTCTCTTTCCTTGTCTGAGAACCTGGTTCAATTCTCAGCTAGCAGCTCAACAGCAACAACATTTTATGCAAATACTGGATCAATTTATAAACTGCTCCTTCTTTTCAGTTTAGGGTGGGATAGTTATAAATACTCAGACCAAAAATAGGCTTATTACCAAAGCTCTGGGCTCATCAGGAGACTCAAAGGTGTGTTGATTTTTCCTGTACATATATTAACTTGTCTGGTTTCATTGATTCCTGGGGAGTAATGTTATGGCTGGTCTCAGACTGGGGGTCACAAGTGATGGTGGTGAGGAAAACCCCAAATTTCTTCTGTGTTGTTAGTATGATAAGAAATTAGAGGGCAATTTGAGCATGCAATGGGTTTTTCACTTTAGTTTTCTGTAGCTCTGTGCCTTCTGACTCCTCAAACCCCTCTGGTTGTGGGAGAGGGGGTGAGGTGAGGAGGATCCTTTCTCAGGTTGTGTGTTCAAGCTTAGTGAAAAACAAAGTTCCAAATGAGGATGATCTTTGCACTGCTCCAGGTGAAGCGTTGACCCCAATGTACCAAATTTTATAGTAAACAATGCAGATGTGGTAAAATCCTTTTCTGCTGAGTGTGGGGAGGAGCAAGGCTGGCAGGAGAGCAGTGGGAATGGCAGGATGAGCCAGGGGGAATCCATAAAGGTGGTGTTGTGTGGAGGAACTGCACAGGGGTGATGCCTCAGCAGCAGCTGGTTGGGGTTTTGTTGGCACAAGGCTGGAGCTGCCCTGCTCAGGTCAGCCTGGACCTGGCAGGGTGTGGAGAGGTAAAAAAGCCAAAATACAGTGAAAAGTAACACTTGGTCTCTGTGCTCAGGGGTGCAGGACATGAACCCCTGGATCCCTGGCAGTGTCCAAGGCCAGGCTGGATACTGGGGCTTGGAGCAACCTGGGACAGTGGGAGGTGTCCCTGCCATGGCACTGGATGGGATTTAATGTCCCTTCCACCCCAAAGCAGGGTGTGAAGAAAGGCACCAGCAGTTCAGATGCTGAGCCACAAGTTTCCTAAAGGTACCCAGCGTTGGAACAGGACAGGAACTTTTAAATTGGCCATTTCAGGACCTTCCTGGGTTTCCCTGCTGAGCACAGCCTCGTCTGGCTCAGGCTGCACTGCTGAGGAGCTGCAGCCATGGCTGGGGGGCTGCAGAGCAGATTCCTCTGAATCAAACACAACCAGGTTTGATTTCTCTGCTCGAAGCTCCACGTGAAGCCCCACAGAGCCTTCGTTTGCCGCTGCCATTGCTAATTAGGTGCCATCAGGTAATTAGCAGAGAGTGATTTGTGCAGCTGTGAGGGGTGCAGGAAATGCAGCACCCAGAGGAGCCCCCGAGGTGAGCTTTGCTGGGAGCCACAGGAGCTGCCTTTCCCAGGGAAATCAGTTCCCTGTACAGGTGTGTCCAGGTGATGCTGTGCCTGATTGACCTGCTGATGTTCTGTGCCCGCTGTGGGGCAAACCCTGTCTGTCCCCAGGATCCTGGTGCTGTCCAGCTGCCAACAGGAGTGGAGCTCTCAGCAAAGCACCCACAAATAACAAAAGGCAGCAGCAGTCATGGCGTGCAGGAGACAACCTCTGTCATGGTGGAGAGTCCTGAATGGCACAAGTTCCACAACACAAATGGCTTTTTATCGATCCAGGGCCTGTTTTACTCATCCCCTGCTGTCTCACTGTGAGAGCCCTGCTGCAGTGTGAGTCTGGATGTGACAGTTTGATGGCTGCTCTGGAGCCTGACAGGCAACGGGGACAGGCAGTGGGGCCAGAGCTCTGTTCTGTTCTGTGGGATTGCCAGGGCAGGCAGTGGGGCAGGCCTGTTCTGTTCTGTGGGATTGGGCGGAGTGGGGCTTGTTCTGTTCGTGGGGGGGGCAGGCAGTGGGGCCAGAGCTCCTTTCTGCTCTGTGGGATTGCCAGGGCAGGCAGTGGGGCCAGAGCTCTGTTCTGCTCTGTGGGATTGCTGGGGACAGGCAGTGGGGCCAGAGCTCTGTTCTGCTGTGGGATTGCCAGGGCAGGCAGTGGGGCCAGAGCTCCTTTCTGCTGTGGGATTGTCAGGACAGGCAGTGGGGCCAGAGCTCCGCTCTGTTCTGTGGGATTGCCTGGGCAGGCAGTGGGGCCAGGCTCGTTGGGGGAGGGGGGGGATTTTTGGGGTGGGTGTGTGGTTTGGGGTTATTGGTTGGGAGATCGTTCTGCTGTGGGATTGTAGAGAGGGGCCAGAGCTCCGTTCTGTTCTGTGGGATTGTCAGGGCAGGCAGTGGGGCCAGAGCTCTGTTCTGCTCTGTGGGATTGTCAGGGCAGGCAGTGGGGCCAGAGCTCTGTTCTGCTCTGTGGGATTGCCTGGGCAGGCAGTGGGGCAGAGTTGTGTGGGATAGGGGGGGGATTTTTGGGATTGAGCAGGCAGTGGGGCCAGAGCTCTGCTCTGCTGTGGGATTGCCATGATCTCTCTGCACACAGACACCCTACTTAGCCTCTCTGTTAGGACGAGGCAAAGAAAAACAGGAAATAACAAAGAAAGAACAGGTACTGTGCATCCGTGCTGAGAGGGACTCCAAAAACTCTTTCTTTACATAGGAAAAGCAATCCCTGGGCTCGTGCAGGTGTTGGGATTGAGCCATGGGTGGGTGGGATCTCTTTGGGATGGAGAATTCCCTGGGCACAGGAGTTGTGCTGGCTGCTGGAGGTCACCTCTCACTCCCTCCAATTCCCATTTGTCACCCACAGCAAACAAATCCCTCTCTGAGTGTTTATTGCCCGTTTGTGCTCTGCTGTCTCGCCTGCTTTGAAAGGCTCTGTGTGTCCTGCTGGTGTTTGCTGCTGTCTGCTGGGAGTTAAACAAACTGTGGCGATGCTCGGGCCCTGGGGCATCCCCAGCTGGGAGTTCCCTGCCGCTGTTTGTTCTGCTGGCTTGCCGAGGATTTCAGGGGCTGGAGAGAGCAGAGGCAGGGCTGAACTCACAGGAATCCTCTGGAAGCCAAAGCCTCACGAGTAAATAATTCCAGTGTTGTCACCCCGAAGGAAGGTGAGGGGAGCCTGGGGAGCCTGGCAGGCTGGGTTCCTCCACCTGTGGATGCTGTGTGCAGATCCTGAGGAACTGTCTCCCAGGCTCTGTGTGCAGATCCCGAGGAATTGTCTCCCAGGTTCTGTGTGCAGATCCTGAGGAGCTGTCTCCCAGGTTCTGTGTGCAGATCCTGAGGAGCTGTCTCCCTGGGCTCTGTGTGAAGCAGACAGCAGCACTAATGAACTGTCTGCTATCAGGGTGAGAACATCTCCCTCCCAGCTCCTCAGGCAGTGAGGAGGCTTTACAAACCACAGCTCAGGCGGTGATTACCTGAGTGCTGCCTTCCCCAGCTCTCTCCAGTGTCTAATGAACTCGTGGATGATGCTGATTGCAATCAGCTCTCTGTCCGCAGCTCTGGAGTGATGGCTCTGTTCTCCTGCAAAACAGCTCCGAGATGTGAGCATACATCTGCTGCCAACTGCCCAATGAATATTAATCTGCTCATAATAAACTGCCTCATAAATAATTCCGGCTCCACAAAATGAGGGAGTTTAAGATATTGCAAAGTTAAATGAACCATTAGTGGTGTGTCTCTTCTAAGTACCACCGGTGATTGGATGTTGTTTCAGAGAGTTTTCCATCATGTACTTTCATTCATTTATGAACATGTGACAAAGAACCCTTAGCTTTTGTTCCTTGTCTGTCTTTTTATTGTTTCTGCTGAAAGGTGAGATGGATTTATGTTGGATTACAGTGGTTATTGCCCATTTCTAAGGATGAAAAGGCTGCAATGCTACCAGGCAGTGAGGAACACAAAGCAGGAGATGACAAAACAACTTCATAAAATGAAGGCTGAGGGTGCCTGAGTTGAGATTTTTGGATCTTAAATTCCTTGCCTTAGCCAGGAGAAGATTTTCAACCTCAGTTCCCTGTATTATAAAATAAGGATGACATTCCCTATTTTGTTTGAAAAACCCTTTCTTGGTGAGAATTCTTGGGCATGCCTGACCTTCTGCATGAGTGTGGGAGAACTTACCCAGGGGAGGAGGTTCTGGTGTGTGATTCTGTTAATACCAAGGAGCTGGCCAAGCTTAGTCAAATACAGCTTAGATAAGTAACTAATAAAATAAAGTTAGAATGGTTTGTGTTGGAAAGGACCTTCAGGACCACCTTGTTCCATCCCTTCCACTGACCCAGGTTGCTCCAAACACCTTGGGCACTCCAGCATTCCTGCCCTGCCTTCCCATGAAGAGTTTTTCCTGTTCTTACCATGTTTTCATTGTTCTCTTATTTTGAAATACAACACGTTGTAGGTGAGCGTCAGGTGGGCGAGAAGAAGATTTGCCTTTGAAATCACAGGAAGAGTCAAACCACATGAGCTTAATTATCAATCACTAAAACTGCAGTGGAAAATTTGTGAAACTACCTCCTCAAAATAAAAGGTCTAATAAACTGTGGGAAAAGCAATTTTAAGGGAAATGTTTATCGCAGTGAGATGATTTATTCCCTGGGAACCACTCTCAGCTTGACTTTTTGGAAGCTCTCAGTACAAAACAATAAATTGCTACTTTAAGCCATGAAAAATTTTGAAGTAGACAAAGTCACAGTGACAGTGGCCTACTTTAATCAGCCATTGAAAACAAATTAAAAGCTACTCTATCTGGAGGTGTAGTTTCCAAAGCTATTGGCATTTCTGTTTCTAGGAACACCTGCAGGATTTCTGGGATTCTCCACTGTATTTTCTGGAAGGACACAATGTCCATGCAGGGAAGGAACTGCTCTGGGTTTGTTTGCAGGGTTTGATCCTGGATGGAGAGAGGTTTTCCTTGAGTGAGCAGGGAGCAGGAAGGTGCTGTGTCAGCACATTCCCTCCTTTTTCAGTGCTTCCTGGGATTTCCAGGAGTGCCAGAGCTCTTCACACACCTGGAGAGTCGATATTGCCGAGGGTTCATCAGAGCCAGCCAGCCAAGAACCTCGCTGTAATTAGGAGGCAGCTGTACAGTGGCCATAAATCCATTTCCTCTGGGAAACGAGGTGAGACACGACTCTCTCGCCTTCCAAACCGTGAGTGCTCAAGGAATTTAGTTATTTATAAAAATATGCAAGCTGCACCGAGAGAGATAAGCCTTGCTTATGAATAACATTACCCTAAAGTGCTCAGCTGAGCTCTCGTCCCTTCCCTGCCACTGCGACGCAGATTGGAGAGGAGATAACAGCCATTTGTAAGCCCGAGGAAAGGGTTGTAGGAATTATTGTAACATTCCCACTTGGCTTTTCTTTGCCCACTCGGCGTTAATTTGGACCTGGCCTTTTCCCATCGCTCTGGAGAGGTGCCCAGCTCTTGGTGGCACTCCAGGTGACACTTGTTGGGGTGCCACGTGGCCAGTGGGCTGCTGGCAGTGACCATGAACAGCAGCTTGAGGGTCAATCCCTCTTCCCAGAGGATTGTTAGAATTTATCTGCGTTACTCCTCCCTGGGAGGGTGGGGAGGGCTGGGATGGAATTCCCAGAGCAGCTGTGGTGCCCCTGGATCCCTGGCAGTGACCAAGGCCAGGCTGGACATTGGGGTTGGAGCAGCCTGGGACAGTGGCAGGTGCTCCTGGGATGATTTTCCAGGTCCTTTCCCACCCAAACCATCCAAGATTGGTCTTGGGGGATTCTGGTGCTGCAGAAAGAACATAAACTCCATAAACTCAGTACAAACCCAGCCCTGCAGCCCAGCTCTGACCACTGCCCTGGCATGTCTGTCCATCCTCCCTGAGCAGCGCTGGGAAGGGGCAGAGATGGAGCTGGCTGAGATTTCTGCACTTTGTTCTCTCACAGAAATTAATGAGGCCATTTTCAGGAGCTCAGCAGCAGCAGGTTGCCATGTGGCTCTGGGGTGTGTGGGTGGAGTCCTGGAGGTTTGCTGAATCTTTTAATTACCAGCCATGAGTGTAGCAGAGCCTGGAGGAGATTTGTGCCCGTGGAGGGAAATATTAGCTGTCTGGCTGGGGGCTGTGGGGATCTCTCAGTGCCTGCAGCCCAACCTGCTCCAAACGGCTCTGGGAGGAATCAACCAGAGAGAACAATTGCAGGGCTTTGAATCATCGCTGCAGGAGCAGAGGGATATGTACATTCTGCTTTTAATTTCAACAATCCTATCAAGTCTGCCCTCCACGGAGCGGGTTCACAGGGCCCTGAGCATTGCCAATAGTTTTTCTCCATTAAAAGGAAACTTTTCTGTGTTTCCTCCTGAAAAAAACCCAAAAAACCAAAACACCCTGGGAAACCCTTTACCAGTCTGGAGTGAGGTGCTGCTGAGGGCTGCTAGGGTGAGAAATGAAGGGTTTGGTCCATAACCTGTATTTCTATATTTATTTCTATATTTCTAGATTTCTTTCTAGATTTCTTTCTATATGTCTTCATTTCTATATTTCTATATTATTTCTATATGTCTACATTTCTATGTTTCTATACTTCTATATTTCTGTATTTCTACATTTCTACATTTCTATATTTATTTCTATATCTCTATATTAATTTCTATATTTATTTCTATATTTCCATATAAAATAACCTCCCCCAACCCCAGCAGATTTCCTGGGTGGCTTCCTGGGTGCAGCTCCATTGGGTGGGCAAATAAAGCATCTCCTGGACCTTGGGACACCAAATTTCCTTAAAAAAAAACCCAACCAAACAAAACAAAAACCCCAAAAATCCAAACCAGTGTCCAGCCAATTCCCGTGGGGTGAAAAAGGGGGATAATGGGAATCCTAGTGCACAAAACTGCATGGATTTGGGATTTTGGACCTTTCCTTCTCAGAAGAAAATTCCAGTGAATAATTCAGCCCCGAAGTGGAGAAACCCCAAAGCACTGAGTGTTTTGTCTGCAGCTTTGAACAACAACGACATTTCTGGATCTGCATTCCCCTGGATCCCTGGAGGTGTCTGAGGCAGGCTGGACAGGGCTTGGAGTATTTTATCATTTGCCAAAAAGTTTGTATAAATTGGTGATTTTGAGCAGAGTTTGCTGCACTGATACTCCACCAGCTCTTCTTGTTTCGTTGCAATCTTCAGATCATCCCTGTGCAGTTGTGGAGAGAAATTGCTGCATATAATTTTTATTCTGAGGATAGGCGTTAGTTAACAAAAGGAATGAAAAAACCTCATCTAATAGCCTGCAATAACTCATAATGTCAACCCCTAAATTGTGTTTCTGTGGCATTGAGATTGGCATTGAGATTACACAAAGGTTTTCCTCCAGCAGAGGCTCTGGGAGACCTGAACATTCCGTTGTGTTGATGAAGACAAATCCTCGCCGTGCTCAGTTGCATTAGGTTAATGTCTGAGTGTGTTTGCTGCGGAATATGATGATAAATTAAGGGGTTGGTGTTGGGGATGTGTGCAGCTGACCAGGGCAAGGCTGCAGGATCACACAGAGACCGATCTACCTGTAAATATTCTGTATGTAATGTGCTGCTGCCATCACCTCTGCAGGATCACACACAGAGCACTCTACCTGTAAATATTCTGTATGTAATGTGCTGCTGCCATCACCTCTGCAGGATCACACAGAGCAATCTACCTGTAAATATTCTGTATGTAATGTGCTGCTGCCATCACCTCTGCAGGATCACACAGACCAATCTGCCTGTAAATATTCTGTATGTAATGTGTGTGCCATCACCTCTGCAGGATCACACAGACCAATCTGCCTGTAAATATTCTGTATGTAATGTGTGCTGCCATCACCTCTGAGGATCACACACAGACCGATCTACCTGTAAATATTCTGTATGTAATGTGCTGCTGCCATCACCTCTGCAGGATCACACAGACCAATCTGCCTGTAAATATTCTGTATGTAATGTGCTGCTGCCATCACCTCTGCAGGATCACACAGACCAATCTGCCTGTAAATATTCTGTATGTAATGTGCTGCTGCCATCACCTCTGCAGGATACACACAGACCGATCTACCTGTAAGTATTCTGTATGTAATGTGCTGCTGCCATCACCTCTGCTGCTGTTCCTCCCCACTTCACTGTGGGGTTTGGAGCTTTCCAGATCTGCCTTCACCCAGGAGTTGGACTCGATCCTTGTGGTTCCCTTCAAACTCAGATATCCTGAGATTCTGGGATTCAAATCTCCTGTGCAGAACTTCAGCTGACTTCCAAAATTCCTCTGGAACTTTCCAGTTCTGTCCAACCTGGCTTTCCTCGTGTAAGAAATGTTCATTTGTGAAATGCTTTAAAACTCATTTTTCTTTTAACTGAGTTTCCTTATTTTTCATTATTTTCTTCCCATCATCTCTTCTCATATGTTTTATTCATTCATCACCCCCCATGTTTTACTTATCCTTCTTTCTGTTTCTTATCCCTTTTTAGGATAGGGCAGGACAAGGGGGGATGGCTTTAGGTGAAAGAGGGTGGGACTCGACTGGATTTTAGGAGGAAATGAGGATGGGAGGATGATGAGACCCTGACACAGATTCCCAGAGAAGCTGTGGCTGCCCCTGGATCCCTGGCAGTGTCCAAGGCCAGGCTGGAGCAGCCTGGGACAGTGGGAGGTGTCCCTGCCAGGGCAGTGTGGCACTGGATGGGATTAATGTCCCTTCCAACCCAAACCATTCTGGGATCTTCCATCACTCCTCTCTCTCTGCCTTTTCCTGTCATTACTCCCTCTGCATTTCCTTTTTCCACCCTTTTTCCAGCACTGCTTCCTCGACACACATTTGGAAAAGCTGGCAGTGTGCCAGAGTGGAGGGAGCTCCTTGAAATGAGGACATCACTGCCTATTTTCCATCCATGCAAAAAGCCAATTTCTGCTGCCAGCCTTGAGTCCAGCTGTGCCTTCCCCAGCCTTGCAGTCCCATCCAGAGGCTGAATCCAGAGATGAACCTTGCTGGGAGTGTGGGAAACTTCCTCCCATCCAGGCTCCTGTGGGGTTGGGAGCAGGAAAGGTTGCTCTGGTGCTGCTCCTCTGCTCCAGCCAAGTGCTGGTCGGATGTCGATGGAATAATTTCTCCTAATGTCATCTCCTACTCCTGCAGTGCCATCAAAAGAAGGGAGAGAGGGAGAAAGAAAGTGATTCAGAATGGGTTTGACTCAAGAGAATGCCACTCCTGCATCAAACACAGCTTGGCCATCTATGGAAGAATTATGATCTATTTAGTTTAATATTTCAGCCTTCTTCCCTTTCAGCGAGTGCAGCAGTAATGAGTCACTGACCCTGGAAAAATATCACTGATTTGATTAATTAGCACTTGAAAAGAACTCCTCAGAAAGGCAACTTTCAAAGGTTGGCAATAATGCTGGTATTTTATTTGTCCTTTCATTAGCTGGAGCACTAAGAAATTCTGACAGGACTTTTATGTGATTACTTTCCAGTTGGTGCAGTGCAACCCCTGACGAGGCCACTTTGAGCAGAGATATTCCTACATGTAGATCAGAAGGAAAATTCAAAGGGAAGAAGGTTGACTTTCTCTTTAACTTTTTAAAGTGAGGAAGCAGGGGATCATTCAGGGTGGGTGATGAACAATTTTCTGCTCCACAAACCTGGGGGTTTGTAGCTTTGTGGAGGATTTGGGTTTGAAAGGACCTCAAATCCCATCCAGTCCCACCCCAGCCATGGCAGGGACACCTCCCACTGTCCCAGGCTGCTCCAAGCCCCAATGTCCAGCCTGGCCTGGGACACTGCCAGGGATCCATGGGTCACCACAGCTGCTCTGGGAATTCCACCCACCCAAACAGCCCAGCCCAGCCCTCCCCACCCTTGCTGCAAAACACTTCCCTGAAGAGTTCCCAGAGTCTCATCAGTGGATAATTAATCCAATGAGGTTGGAAAATCTTCCTTTGAGTGCAACCTTTGCTCTGCTGCAGGGAGTCCAAAGCCCTGGCACGAGCAGGAATTTGGGGATGTTCCTGAGCAGGGAATGGGGTTTGGTTGGGATAACGCTCTCCCAGCAGGATGTGGGGTGTTGGTGTGTGCAGGAGGCCGTGGAGGGTCACGGGCAGTGGGGTGGGACAGTGCTGGGTGCTCGGGGTCAGCATGGCCCTGCTGGGCACAGACACCCAAAGGAGGATGCAGAGCTCAGGGAAAGCTGCAGTGGAATTGCAGGAAGCAGCATTTTGCAGCCTCCCCCCCGCTGTGCCCTGCCTGGCTGTCACATTCTGTCCCCTCTCCCTGCACGCCGTGCCCTGGCTCTCCCTGCCCTGGCACACAGCCTGCTCGTGCCCAGGCGGATCTGTCACAGCATTCCCACAGAAACGGTGTGACAGGGCAGGGAGCACAGCAGGCTCTTCCCCCGGGCAGGATGGCTGGCCTGCAAGTGAGCTGGAGGTTTTTTCCTGCTTTCCAGTGGAGCAGAGCAGGATTGTAACCCGTGTGTGACACGGAGGGAAGGGCTGGCAGGAGAGGCTCTGCTCGGCTGGATGTGTCTCATGGAGAATGGGAAGGAATTCCTGGTTGCTGTGAGAACTGGGAGCCTGGGGCTCGGTGCTGGGCTCCAGATAAACTCCATGGCTGGGAAAAGAGCTGAAAGAGAGGTGTCAGAAATGGTGGCCAGCTCCTGTGATTTGGTTGCCCTTTAGGTCACCAGACGGATCAGGTTTGATCATCCATGGGATGCACCAACCAGGGAGGGCTGAGCCCTTCACCGGGCCTGGGGAGGATTCCCATGTCCAATCCCAAGCTCTTGGATGATTCAAGAAGCCCACAGACAGTCTGGGATCAATCAGCACCTCAGGATTTCATGAAATCCATAAACCCACTAATGAATTCCGATTTCCATCCTTCTGCCTGTGCCTGCTCTTGGAAGAAGCTGGGAAGGAAAGGAGGAGAGCAGCTTTCCCTTTGATTCCACCCAGGACTGGCTGTGCTCTGCAGCAGTTCAGGATTTAATCTGAGAACATGCTCAGCATTAAGAACTGAACTGAATCTAATCTGAGGACATGTTCAGCATTACCACTGTGTGATGCAATGTTATCAGGTGTTAATTAATTAATTAATGGCAGTGCTGAGCTGGGCACTCCAACAGGACATTGCGTGGGGACAACGGGGCACACATGTCCTGCAGATCCCCACCTCGGGCTGCTGTGAGCAGGAGCAGCCCTGGCATTTGCTGTGCTGAGCTTCACCCGAGCGTTGCTGTGCCTCTGGGGTCTCCTTTGATCCGTGCTGTTTATGTTTGATTGGATTAAAACTGCTTTAATAACTGCACAAAGCCCTGTTTGGATTAAGGAGCGGAATTAATGCTACGAGGAAGGAAATAATGAGGCTGATCCCACGCCTTGTGCCTCTGCCTGCAGCCTCCTGCAGCACTGGCGCTGGGGCAGGGATGGTTTGGGGGACTGAGGGGTGCTGCTGGGTTGGGGCTGAATTTGGGGGGCTTTTCTGAGCTGAGCAGCTCCCTGTTCTCTGCCTGGCTGGGGCAGCCTTGCCTGGCTGCTGCAGGATATCTATCAAACGAGGGGTTTGTTCAAGTTTCCTGAGCTCTGATGGCAGCTTGTCACTCGTTGTTGGGGCAGGAGGGACAGCAGGACCTCAGTGCAGAGCTGCCCTGAGCCCTGCTCTGTGCTTGGGGACAGCAATGGGGACACACCTTGCACAGTGCTGGAGGCCAGCTTCTCCAGAGTGGAGCTCAGCCTGGGGAACAGAAGGCTCTGGGGACACCTCAGAGCCTCTGCCAGGGGCTGCAGGAGAGCTGGAGAGGGACTGGGGACAAGGGATGGAGGGACAGGACAAGGGAATGGCTTCCCACTGCCAGAGGGCAGGGATGGATGGGATATTGGAATGGAATTCCCAGAGAAGCTGTGGTGCCCCTGGATCCCTGGCAGTGTCCAAGGCCAGGCTGGACACTGGGGCTTGGAGCAGCCTGGGACAGTGGGAGGTGTCCCTGCCGTGGCTGGGGTGGCACTGGATGGGATTTAATGTCCTTTCCACCCCAAACCATTCCCTGCCCCTGTGGGTTTGGAGGAGCAGAGTGAGCTGGTGCAAAAGCAAGGCTGAGGTGGGATGCTCCATCATGGGATCCACCAGGATCAGAATTCTGGGACAAACTGACCCCACATCGATGGCCAGCAGGACCAGCAGAGGAGCACTGGTGGGAAATCCTCCTGCTCCTCCCCATCCCATGGGAAAAGCAGAATTCCTTATCATGGTCCATCCACTCTGCAGCAGGCAGTGAAAAGTGTTGGTTGGGGTTTTTTTAACGCTTTTATTGGTATTCAACAAACAATAATAATGTAATCAGAGCGATCAACTCCTCAAGTACTGTCAAATTATTTCTGGGAGATGAAAGCATGAAATGTTCAGTGCTGCTGGCAGTTTGTGCTACAGAAACGGAGCAAACGGGAGGGTTTGATAATGCATTAATGGGGCTGGTTTGAAGCAGAGCTGTCTGAAATGCCACATTTCCCTGTCACTGGGTGTTTTCCTGTCGTTTGATGTGTTGGGGTTTTTCTCTCCTGTCTCTGACCAATGTTCTCAGCCCTGACAGAAATCCCTGCATGTTCCCAGTCAGAGAAGCACCTCCTGCTCCCCTTGTCCTGCCCAGGGCAGGCTGAGCTTCACCCATGGACTGGGCAGGTACAGGAATTGCCCCTCACAGTGACACCTGAGACATCTGGGGACTTACAGATCTCATGGTGACACCTCAGAGATTTAGGGAGCCAAACCCCACTGCGGTTAAACGTTTGGGTATTTTTTGTATTGAGTTTTCTCTGAAAAACCCCATGAAAAACCTCAAAGAAACCAAGAAAAAACCCAAGTCAAAGCCCAAAAGAGCCCTCAAAAAGCTGTGATACCTCAGGGATCTTCCCCCCCACTTTCTCAAGGGTCACAAGAGACACAGAACTTCATTACCAAGAAGAATTCCCGTGGCAGATAAATTGTCATCTGCCAGTAGGACCCTCTGGAATTGATTCCCTTTTCCCTTTAGGACTTTGCTCATCAATTGAGCTTTGCCTGCATTGAAACACTTCTTTCTTCTTTCAATTTTCATCTGCCCAAAAATATCCTAAAAAGAAACATCGTTGGGCTTTTTTTCCCTCTCTAGTAGAATGGCACTACCAGCAGTTACCCAGGTTATTTTTAAATTAAACAGAGCAGAGGAATTTTCTAATAGGATGGGAGGATTTCAGTCATTATCAGTGCCCCTTAAAGCCCAAAGCAGGCAGCTTTTCCTCTCCCTGGCTGGTGTTTTTTTGAGAAGGAAGGGACAAGTCTGTTGTGTCAGGAATGGGGTTGTATTTTTGGTTTGGGTTTTTATTGTAAAGCTTCTGTCTTGAATTTGCAGTGTTCAAGGTGTCTGGAGAATCCAGTGCCTGACAAGGTCACTCATGAGCCTTTGCTGAGCAGTGACAGTGATTCTTTAGTGTTATAAGGGGATTTCCTCAAAAAAAATGCAGTAGTTGTGTTTTTTAATGTTATTTAGAAATTACAGAATCAGAGAATGGTTTGGGTTGGAAGAGACCTTAAATATCATCTCATTCCACCCCCTGCCAGCTGGAACCCCCAGGGATCCAGGGGCAGCCAGAGCTGCTCTGGGAATTCCATCCCAATTCCTCAGGGGGTGGCTGAGCACTCCCATGTGCAGCCCTGAGCTGGGCAGGGGCCTGGCTGTGACCCTGTCCCGGTTAATTAATTATTAATTAATTAATTATTAAATAAGTATTCCCTGTGTCCTGCAGCCCATCCTGGCACTCTCCAGCCCCTCCAGGAGCGGCGGGACAGCTCTGGAGCAGGGGAGGCAAAAGGCAGATTGCAGCCCTGCCCTGCCCGAGGGAGTGCCAGCCTGGACTGCAGGGGATGGCACTGGATAAATGGCCTGCAGCAGGGCCGACTGCAGAGGAAATCATCCCTAATTACCAGTGGGTAATTAGGCAGGGAGGAGAAGGGGCTGCAATGAGGGGAGAGCGGGAAGCTCCATCCTGGGAACGAGCAGAGCCCATTCCAACCCCATCCCAGCCATCCCGGAGCTGCAGTGCTGGGAATGAAATGGGAATGAATTCTCCATTCCTGCAGATGGGAGAATGAATTCTTGGTGCCTTTTCCTGTGACCTGACTCTGCTATTGCCACGCTGGGCTCCTGCAGTGCTGCTGGTGTGGTGTGGGATTTGGGGCTCTGTCTGCCCCAGCCCAGAGTAATGGTGATGTTACTTAAGAGCCATAATCTGCAAAGGGAAATAATTAGGAAACAAAAGTGTATTAAAGTTACTGCAAAGAGGATAAAGCCCATAAAACTGTAATTGCTGCGCTGATAAAGTGAAGTTTAAAACTTGCAATCAGCTTTGACATAATTGCGCTAATGTGGGGAGGTAAAAACACCTAATTAAGGAGCCAAAGCCATGTGTTTTACCTTGGGATAACACAGGAAAGGCAGAGGTGGTGATGATTTCCTCTCTGTGAGACAGGAGTGCCCAAAACTCCCTCCCTGCCCTGGTGGATTTAACCCCTGAGGATGGGTTTGGGATCCTGGGACAGCTCTGGAGAGCCCTGAGGGGCTGGAGAGTGTCCAGGGAAGGGAATGGAGCTGGGAAGGTCTGGAGAATCCTGAGGGAGCTGGAAAGGAGCTCAGCCTGGAGCAAAGGGGGTCAGGGGGACCTTGTGGCTCTGCACAGCTGCTGCCAGGAGGGGACAGCCGGCTATGGGGTCAGGCTGTGCTCCAGGGAACAGGGACAGCAGGAGAGGGAACAGCCTCAGGCTGGGCAGGGGAGGGGCAGGGTGGGCAGCAGCAGGAATTTCTCCATGGAAAGGGTGCTCAGGGATTAGGAACTGCCCAGGGAGGTTTGGAGTTCCCATCCCTGCAGGTGTCCAAGGAATTCCTGGCTGTGGCACTGAGTGCTCTGGGCTGGGGACAAGGTGGCCATTGGGCACAGCTGGGACTCAGTCCTGGAGGGATTTTCAGAAGTTCTGTGATGACACAACCATCCCTGAAGAACCAGCAGTCCCTGTCCATCCTGGAAGCAGCAGGATGTTTGGAGCTCCTCACACACAGATTTTGCTGAAATTCATGAAACAGTTAATTTCCAGACAAGTCGTTTGGAGTGAACTCATTGATCTGACTTCACTGAGAACCTGCAATGCTCAAAATTTCTTCCTTAGCTCCCTGAGGTTCCTGGAATGCTTATGAGATGAGTGGTGATGCAGAGGACCAGATCTCCAGGCTTCCAGGGATGGCTGAGGAATGTCAATGAGGAAAGCATCCCTGGGAACACCCGGGGCTGGAGCAGCTGCAGACCAACTTCTCCTCAAACCCACGAGTGTCTCGGTGTTTTGGAGGGCTGAAAGGTGTAATTCTGACTCCGAGGATGCTGGGTTTCTGCAGTGTCTCCTTGGAGATCCACGGAGTCTCCAGACAATCTGTTGGCTCTGAAGAGATGGGAGGGAATGAGGAAATTAGTGTCTCTGCTGTGGCCAGCAGTGCCTGCCAGGAGTGTTCCCATGGAAAGGAGAAGTGTTGGCCTCTAGGAAAGCTCTGGGGCCCTTCTGGAGCAGCCCAGGGAGCAGATCCACGGGATCAGGGAATCCCAGACTGGATTGGGTGGGAAGAGACCTCAAAGCCCACCCAGTGCCACCCTGCCCTGGCAGGGACACCTTCACTGTCCCAGGCTGCTCCAAGCCCCAGTGTCCAGCCTGGCCTGGGACACTGCTGAGCTGCTGCATCTGCTGATTGCTCACCCCAAACTGGGCATGGAAATTGTTCTGGAGTCTTTCCAATGCATGCCCAGACCCAAGAGAGCTGTGTGTGCTCTCAGGAGAGCTCTGTCCCAAAAACGGGGCAGAGGCAGATATCTTTACCCTGGTTTTGTTTCATCCTCCTGCTGCTGTGGGGTGGCAGTGGGAGTGAGTCCCTGAAAGGGTTAAACCCCTGGACTGGAGGTGTTTTCCAAAGAGCTCCTCACACAGCAAACCCTCTGTGCTCTTTATTCTGCCATTCACAAAGAGAATGTTTCCAGCCTCTCCATCTCTCTCACTTGCCTTTTCTTTTTAATGTTTCTATTTTTTTTTAATTTCTCTTGGTTTGAATGTTTTCTGTTTCTTTTCACAGCTACCTGAGGTGATTTTCCTGTGGAACCTGCTGGGCCTTACCCTGGATCTGGGCTGGTTTTAAAGAAGAAAGGCATCTTTGACTTCTGCATCCAGCAGGATTAGAAGAAATTCAGGATCTGAGTGGACAAATCCAGATGTTGCCCAGCTGTTGTGGTGCCCCTGGATCCCTGGAAGTGTCCAAGGCCAGGCTGGAGGTGAAATGGGATAAACTTTAATGCTTTTCACACCAGTCTGTGGTTCTGCATTTGCCTCTTGATCTGCTTCCAGCTGACCACGAACTGAAGGGCAGTGATCCCTCGTTTGTTTTTCCTTAAAAATAACCAGAGGCTGAAATTTTGGTATCAATAACTCCATCTTCGGATAGAAACAGCTTGTGAATATTGTATAAATACCAGAAAACAAATTGATTGAAGTACAATAGAAAGGAAATTATATTTTACAGGCAGAATGCTGCTCCATTGTTTTCTCCACTGAGTTTGCCAGAAGTCACCTCCTGCCAGAGAGGTGGGAGAGCCTCCTGAGGAGCCCAAGGCAATTCCCACCATCCCAGAGACTGAAAAAGGCTCCTGGGAAGGCTGAACTCCTGCATCACAGGTTTTCCTGCAGTGATTTTTATTGCACTGAAGCTACTCTTCATTTACCGCTTTTTTTAAAATTATTTTTTATTTGATAACTCTTAATAGGGTTGAGACAGGGCTCATGGAAATCAATGGAATTCAGCAAAAATCACATCAAAGAGTGGGTATTTCACATGCCAGGGGCTGAAACAAGGGGTCATTTTATGCCTGGGTTTTGATTTGATGTGTTTGTCTGGGGCTCTGCTTGACCTGTGCTCCGAGGAGCAGTGGGAATTCCTGCACCACCCACAGGGACACCCTGAGGAGCCTTGGGATCCTCTGGGAACCCCGAAATCCCATGGGAACCCCGAAATCCCCTGGGAACCCCAAAATCCCATAGGAACCCGCTGTGGTTTGGGATTTGGGCTTTAATCCCAAAACCAAAAAAAGGGAATTTGTCAAAGCTTCTGATGAGCTGTGCAGGAGGATGAAAGCAGCCGCTGTGCTCGAGCTGGAATCACAGCCTTGGGACAATCGATTCCCTGGCTCTGGGGCTGCTGGTGGCCTCGGGAGCTCGTTGCCTCCCTCGATGGCTTTGCAGTTAGGTGCAATGTGGGTTTTTTGGATACATCCTGGAATCTCAGCTCCTCAGCGCTGCTGGGAACGAATGAGTGAGGCAGAGAGAAGGATGGACCCAGGGATGAAACCCATCAGTGTGGGCTGGGGAGGGAAAACCCGATGGAAAAATCCCCCCGGGGTGACCCTGCTGAGCTCTCCCAGGTGCCTTTTTCCCCCCATGGCATTCAAACCCAGCTCGAGCACCACTGCAATTTATAGGAAACAACCTTTTATGTGTTAGTTGGTTTTTCTGTGGTTGATTTTGTCACTGTGTTTCCGTTCCTCTGCTCCCAATCACCAGGATGTGGGTTTGAGTTCTACAACAACCACACACTAAAACATTTAGCAGTGATCCTGTTCATCTGATTTCTGTCACTTCGTGCATTACTCCAATCTCCATTTCCCACTGTCTCTCGGGGTAATTCCAAGGAATGTATTTCCCTGATCTCGTGTTTAGCCACAGATGATCATCGCTTGATCCACACTTCCTGGGTGTTACCTTTCCTGAGGTTATTCACTGCCACGGGAGATCCAGCCCCTCTGCAATGACTTTAAGCTGTGAAACTGAAACATTTGTGTGCTCTGCGAACTCGGGCTCGGCCCGTTTTGCTGTTATTCATTCCTTTAATTTCTGCCGGAGCTGCTGGAAGCTGCGCTGCCGTCAGCAGAGGCTTGCTCAGCTCCTTCATCTCGCAGCAGGGAGGAGAGGCAGCAGAAACAAACCCACAGGTTGTGAGGGAACGCGCGGATGGCCCTGAGGGGGTTTAGCCCCAAATCACCTGCGCTGGGCTGCGAAAGGGACATCTCTCCCACAGCAGCAGCGGTGCCAGGCTCGTCCCTCTTGTCTGCCACAAAATTAATGGGATCCCAGCCTGGTTTGTGTTGGAAGGGATGGTAAAGCTCATCCCATCCCACCCTGCCCTGGCAGGGACACCTTCCACTGTCCCAGGCTGCTCCAAGCCCCAGTGTCCAGCCTGGCCTTGGACACTGCCAGGGATCCAGGGGCACCACAGCTTCTCTGGGAATTCCATCCCAATATCCCACCCTCCCAGGGAACAATTCCTTCCCAGTATCCCATCCCTCCCTGCCCTCTGGCAGCTGAAATCCGTGTTATGTTCCGTGCCTCAGAAGGCTCTCAGCTGAGGGGCACAGTGGGTTTCCTGACCCTGCTGTGCTCTGATCCGCCGCACTCGCACGGCCTGGGGAAAGGGGAGGTTGGGGGGTCGGGAAGGTTTGGGGGCTGCGGCGTCTGGGGACAGCGAGGAAACTGGGGACCTTTGGGGGTCGGAGGTGTTGAGGGGTTGGGGGGTCTGGGGTCTTTCCGGGCTGGAGGGGGCGAGGGAAGGTTGGGGTGCCCGCCCAGCCCAGCCCAGCCGTGTGTGCCACCGCGCTGCCTCCCGCAGTGACACCGCCAGCGCCACTTGTTCCTCCTCCGGGCCACGGCGCTGGCCGCGCTCGCACCGGGGGCTGCACGGCGCCCCTCCCTCCGCCCACCGCTCCCCAGCCCTCCCCCTGGCCGGGCGCCCCCGCCCCGCTCCCCCGCGCCGGGCGGAGCCTGTCCGCGCTGCCGCGGGCTCGGAGTTGCGCCGGGCGGCGGAGGCGAGCGGAGCGGAGCGGAGCGCTCCCGGCCCCGGCCCGGCCCGGGCCATGCAGGATGCTCCCGGCCGCCGCCCCGCGCCCGCCGCCGCTGCTGTGGCCGCCGCCCGCCGAGCCCCCCGCGCCCCCCTGGGCCTGGGTGCTGCCCGCGGCAGCGGGGCTGCTCCGGGTGGGCGCTGCCGCCGCCGGGGCTCCGCACCCTCCCCACCCTCCTCACCACCCTCCGCCGCCGCCGCCGCTGCTGCTGCCTCCCCCCGCGCTGGTGCGGCCCGGCCCGGGCTGGCGAGGCCCCGCAGAGCCCCCGCTGCTGCCGCTGCTGCCCGCCGCCGCCGAGCCGCTCCTGCACGGCCAGGTAAGGACGGAGCCGCCGGGCGCCGACACAACTTTCCCGGAGCCGCCGGCCGGTGCTCAGCGCCAGCCCCGGCACCGAGACCCCCGCCCGAGGTGGGGACGGGATGGGGGCGGCGGCGGGACAGACCCCGCGGGGCGGCGGGGACTCCTCGGGCGCTGCATCCCCCTTTCCCGAGCTTTACATCCCTTCCTTCCCGGGCTCCGCATCCCGCCTTTCCCTGCTTCTACATCTCCCCTTCCCGAGCTTTACATCCCTCCCTTCCTGGGCTCTGCATCCTCCCTTCCCCTGGCTCTACATCTCCCTTTCCCGGGCTTCACATCCCTCTCTTCCCGAGCTCTGCATCCCTCCCTTCCCGGGTTCTACATCTCCCTTCCCTGAGCTTTACATCTCTCCCTTCCCCGGATTCTGCATCCTCTTCCCGGGCTCTCCATCCCTCCCTTCCCGGGCTCTCCATCCCTCCTTTCCCGGGCTCTCCATCGCCTCCTCCCTTCCCGGGCTCTCCATCGCTCCCTTCCCGGGCTCTCCATCGCTCCCTTCCCGGGCTCTCCATCCGCTCCCTTCCCGGGCTCTCCATCCCTCCCTTCCCGGGCTCTCCATCCCTCCCTTCCCGGGCTCTCCATCCCTCCCTTCCCGGGCTCTCCATCCCTCCTTTCCCGGGCTCTCCATCCCTCCCTTCCCGGGCTCTCCATCGCCTCCTTTCCCGGGCTCTCCATCCCTCCTTTCCCGGGCTCTCCATCCCTCCTTTCCCGGGCTCTCCATCGCTCCTTTCCCGGGCTCTCCATCCTCTTCCCGATGCTCTGCGCCCCGCGGGCTCAGTCGCCGCTCCAGCCCCGCGTGTGTCGGAGCGCGGCACTTCCAGCGGCTCTGCAAACGTGCGGCGGGGATGTCTCCGGGAGCAGGAGGGCTGGCGGAGGGGCTGGCGGTCCGTTCGGGGCGGTCGGGTCCCTCCGGCGGGGCTGGGCTGTCCGCGGATGAAGGCGGAAGGCGGGGGATGCTCTAGGCGCGCTCCGGCAGCATCGCCGCCGTGCGGTCTTTGAATATTTATAAAGACGAAAGTTTTGAGCCGTGTCACTGGAACCAGCGTGTCGCGCCAGTGCTTCCCCTGATGAATATTTCAATTATTAATTGCTGCCGTGAGGCGGCTGGCAGGAGCGAAGCCTCCAGCCGGGGGTTCGCCCCGTCACAGCGGAGGGCTCGGAGCTGCGCGCTCAGTTTTGCCTCGGCTTTATGCTTTTTGGGTAGACAGAAGTGCAAATAAACGCGAGCTGCGAGCGCTGTCGTGTCCGCTCGATTCCGTGGGATGATTTCCAGCCTTTTCGAGCTCGAGCGTCTCTTGTGGTTCGCGAGAAAACAGTCGGCGCTGCTCTAATGAAACGGGAGCATCAATTATTCCCCGGCGGGAGCCCACTCGACGGACCTGCAGAGGTGGTTTTGCTGGGGGAGCCCATCTGCCAGGCGAATTTCAGTTGAGAAAAACCACATTTCTGCCGTTCCCTTAGCTCTCACGCCGCGTTTTGAAGGCACTTCGCGGTGCTGTTTTGGGTTCGTGAGATTCAGTGTGAGCACAGAAAGCCACGCTTGCCTGGCCACTGCGGCCACTGCCGGTGCTGCCCTGCTCCAGGCTGCTGGTTTGTGCCTTCCTGAGCCACGCTGTGCCGCCAGGGCTGTTTGCTGCTCGCCCCGTGATGCCCCAGGAAGCACAAACCCTTGCTGGGCTGAAGGGATGTCCTGAGATTTTCCATGCTCATCTCTCACATAATTAGGAAATCATGGAAAGCATCGCTTACTCAGGATAAAATCCCTTTGTTAACTCCTCCTCCTGTGTTTTTGTTTTTGGGTTTTTTTCCCCTCTGAAGTGGATATTTGGAGGTCATTCCCCGGTCGTGGGATTTTCCCCTTCTTCCAGCGTGGAGTTTGTTCCCGTTTTCCCTCCCGTGTACACAGCCACGGTGCCACCTCACGCTGCCAAAAGCTGGATTGATAAACGGCTGCCCAACTGCAAAGTAAGTGTGATCCTGGCGTGCTGAGGGGATTTCAGGCTGGAGGACGTCAAGTACATAGCTGAGGAGTGGTGTGGGCTGAGTGGATGGGGAAGGGGTGGGAGAGGTTGGTGTTTGTCAGCAAAACCCTGCGGAGGAGGAATGCTGGAGGGGCAGGGGATGGAGCAGCAGCTCCAGCTTCTCTGTTCCCAAGTTTTAATAAGACTAAAATATCTTTAGTATTTATTCCTTTGAGTAGAATGTCTTTGTGATGTGGAATGTGATTGTGGGAGTTTTCCATCTTCCTCTCCCCCTGGTTTTCCTGCTGTGTGTCCCACAGGGGTGCCGCAGGCAGCGCTGGCAGAGCGGTGTCACTGTGGGCACTGCCACGTCCCCAGGTGTCCCTCGGGGTCCCCAGTGCCCATCCCACCCCTGCTCCCCACACTGCCCACTGTCACTGAGTGCTGGCCACCCGGTTCTGTGCCCTTGCCCTGCCCTGTCCCTCATCCCCGTGTCCTGATCTGGGAGGTGACCGCTGTCCCCAGGTGCCAGTGGGGTCACTCGGGGTGGCTGTGTGGGGACAACGCTGCCTTCAGTGATTCCCTGCTCTCTGCTGCTGCAGCAGCTGATGAGTCACGTTGAAGGCAATTCAGTTTGAAGTGGTTGCTTCAATTCAGCCTCAGCGCTGAGGGAGCAGAAATCCATCTGCTCTGGGAAGTCTGTCCCCAGCTGAGACACTGCCTGTTGCAACACTGAGTTAGAGACGCTTCATTCTCACTTGTATTTCTGAATTTTGGGTCTCAAACTGTCATATTTTTCTTTCTTCCCTTCTCTTGGACAGATCTACTTGAACAATGCCTTCGCCCTGGATTCAGCCTGGATCCAACCGGAGGAGTCCAGGCTGTTGCAGGGGGCTGAGAAGCCTCTGCTGCTGAGCAATCAAGTAGCCATGGCTGTAGCCAGGCCAGCTGCTGCCTCCAGGCCACTGCCCACGCTCTTCTTGGCCCCTCAGCTCATCCCAGGTCAGGAAATAAGTGCATCAATAATTAAGTACTTGCTGGTTCTCCGTGCTTTTCCCTTAATGCATCCCCCAGAGAGGCAAAGCTGCTCTCTAAAGCAAAGTTTGCTTTCATTCAGCTGAAAATCTCTTGCTTGAGCAGAACCTTGGTGGCCAAATGCATTTCATCCTCTAAATGACTCGGAGAGATAGAAAAGGCCATGTGTAACCACAGCAGATTGTGCCAGGCTGTTCTGTGGCTGCCTGGTGACCTCTGCGAGGAAGGGACCAACCACTGCCCACCTACTGGGTTTGTTTTTCAAACAAGAAATCGCTGACAGCCTCAGTGATTCTGTGATCCTGTGCCACAGCCCAGGCAGGATTCTGCTGGCTGCTCATTTGAGGGGTTTGGTGGGGTCTGTGCAGAGAACCAGCAGGAGAGAAGAGCAGGAGATCCATCATCTCATCAAGGCTCAGTCATTTGTGAAATGAAGTCCATTAATCTGCATAGCTTAACAGAAGAAGTATAAATAGAAATATTAACTGTGCAAATATTCCGTGGTGCCTCAGGCAACTAAGATTTATACCTGATAAAGGTACAAAGAGGTGCATCAGGTTTATACCAGATAAAAAGAACATTTATCCTTGGGCAAGAACAGACCACTCATTCCAGTCGGGCTGAGTCTCTGTTTTGTCACTGCAGTAGTAAATTAAACTAGCAGTTGTTTCATACAGGAGGTTGAGGAGTAAAGTGCTGCTGATGTTTTAACCCCTGAACACACTTTTAAATGGAGAATTGGAATTACCGGCTTGCAGCCCGGAGTTCCTGCCTCGCTCGGAGCAGAGGTGCTGTCCGTGGTGCTGAGAGCAGAGCTCCCCTCTCCGTGGCCGCTCCCCAAACGCAGTTTGCATTTCAGAGCTGTGCAGCACCCAGCAGGTAGTGTTTGCCATCTCTGCTGAGGCCCAGAGTGCTGGAAGAGCTCCTCGCTCCTGGGCTCGTTTGCCAGCCTGATTAATTAGCAGGGAATGCTCTGGAAGATGTTGGCTCAGTCAGGCTGGTCCAGGTTTGGGTGTTTTAGCAGAGCTGTGGCTCAGCTGTCCTCTCCTCCTGCCAGGACTGCCCAGTGCTCAGCTGGAGTCACTGCGGTGGGGAAACGCTGGTGTTAATCCATTTCTATTTATCACAGTGATGATTTGTATTTATTCCCAGCAGCTGCATGCCCAGGCTGCCTGGGCAATGACCCAGCTGTGCCCCAGGCAGGAGGCAGAGGGGCTGCAGGATGGTGTGATGGGAGGGAGGGGATCTGGGCAGGGCAGCCACAGCCCCTCCTCTGTTTCTGCATGTTTGAGAGACTTCAATATTTTGCAATATTTCAATATTTTAGAAGTGCATGAGCACATTTTAGCCCATGTCAGATGTCAGACATGAAGCAGGAGTGTTCCTGGGAGTGGCTCAGGGGATGTGCCAGGCAGAGCAGGGACATTGCCAGCCTGGTGTCACCTCTGTGGGCTGCAGGGAGCACCAGGAAGGGTTCCTCCCCCCTGGCCAAGACATGTGGCCATGGCTGCTTGCACTGCAGACCTGTGCAGCTCTTCCTCCTGCAGCAGCCTCAGGCTTGGCTGCACCCTGAGCTCCCTGGGTGGGAGAAGTGCAGGGAGCAACACAAATCCCCCAGACATCTCTGGGGATAATGGGATCTGCAAATAATGGGGTGGAAGGGATGTTAAATGCCACCCAGTGCCACCCAGCCATGGCAGGGACACCTCCCACTGTCCCAGGCTGCTCCAAACCCCAATGTCCAGCCTGGCCTTGGACACTGCCAGGGATCCAGGGGCACCACAGCTTCTCTGGGCACCCTGTGCCAGGGCCAGCCAAGAATTCCTTCTCATCCTTCTTGAGATCTCCTTCCTGGCTGCTGTGCTTGGTGCCAATCCATCACATCCCAGGCTGGGTGGGAACTCCAGAGCTCACGAGGGATGTGTGGCCATTCCTGCAGGGTGGCTCTGTCCCTGGCTCTGTCCTTGTCCCTGTCCCAGGAGCTGCTTCTCCAGCTGTCATGGCAGCATGGGAAGTATTTCCTATATAATCTTTACTCTTAACGTGAAGAGTAATAAAAATCCTGGGAGCAAATTGCTCAGTTAAGTGGGCTAAAGGGGAAGTTAATCAGGTTTCTGGCGGGGTTCATTCCAGGAGCTGCAGCTCTGCCTTCCCCAGTTATCAGTAATGATATAATTGTTTTCTCAATGGAGCTGCAGCGCTCTCAGATAAAGCAGTGAGCAGGGGCTGGCGAAGGTAATGTGCATAATTTAACAGCTGCAGCTCCAGCTACTCCAAGGTGTTATTTGCTGTAAGGAGCAGCAGTTACTGCTCTCTCACAAGCTGCAAAACATGGATTTATGGGCTCTGTGTTGTGTTTCTGAGGAGAAGGGTGGCCTTTCCTTCCCCCCAGCAATGATATGTTTTATGTCTGCAGGAGATTCTTTGGGGAGGAAGGTAGTGTTTAGATGTTTCTGCAAAGAGAGGATTGGTGGTTTTGTAGAGAATGGACTCGGATTTCTGTCCCCTGCACTGTGCTGTATTTGGCATTCCTGGCTCTCAGCAGCATCACCAGCAGTGCTTCCTTGCACTTCCTGAATAGCGTGTTTGGGGAGGTTCTCATGGAATCAGGGCATGGCTTGGGCTGGAAGGGACCTTAAAGCTCATCTTGTCACATGTCTGTCCTGCCTGGAGACAAGGATGTTGTGTGGGACATCCCAAGGAGATCTTTCTCATTCATGTCTTTCCTTTCCCTCAATCCCAGTAACCTCTGCAGAGCTGAGCTGGTGTTTCTCATCGCCACTGCCAGCATTGGCATCGATGTGCAGATCCAATCCCAACCCAGAGCCAGTCTGATAGGTCATTTCAGCCTGAATTTCAGCTCCCACAAATCTGTGAATTAAAAAGGGCTGCTCTGAGTTGAGTTTGGGTTCTCTTTCCTCATGAAATGCCCAACCCAGGACCTCAGCCTCTGTATTTCCTAAGCACAGCTCTGTGTTTGCAGCACACCTGCACTCACAGGCACTCAGGCTTTGCTTCCTAAATTGGATTATCTTGTATTTACCGTGCTTGTGCTGAGGCTCCCTGCTTGGGGAGCAAGAATAGCACAGCAGGACCCCATTCATGTCCCTGGAAAGCCATTGAACCTCTCTTTGTGGAGCACTCAAGCACTTTATTAGGGCTGGGAATGCTTGACTTTAATCACAGCCCTCACAAAGTTTTTCTTTTGCTTATTAAGTTTATGGGGTTTTGGTGCTTTTCCTGTTCTCTCTCCAAATCAAGACAAACTTTGAGTGAAGGTTGTTTTCCCACTTCAATTACAGAAATAAAACTGTGAGCAATGTCTTTATGGGCAAGGCTGGTGGTTCTGACCTTTTCCTAACACCATCCTACCTGACCCTGAGACCTCGTGGTGAATAAATCCAGCTCTCCCAGAGACTCTGGGATTCAGCAGAGCAATGTCACCTCACTGCAAAAACAGATCTGGGGAAAACACCATTGCTAGAAAAAAACTGCATTCCCACCCCTCCCCTTTGATATATCAATTAAAATATTTTACTCCTATTTTCATGGCATTTAACTCTTGAAATTCTCCCTGTAAATGTGGGGTGATCAAGGATGGCTCTAAAACCTTTCAAGGCTTTTTTTTTGTAAAAAAGCTTCCAGCAAAATCTGCTTTGCTTCTGAGGAGAACTTCCCAGCTGGAAGCTCTCAGGGAGTCCTGGGCCAGCTTCCAGTGGCTCTGGCAAATCCAGTGCTGTTTGGGGTGGATGAACTGGGAGGGTTGTGGGTTGAGGCAGAGCAGCAGCCTGGCTGGGCTCTCTGTCCAGCACTGACAGCCACAGGGATGTCCTTCCTCCTTGGAATTATTCAGCAGGAGAGAGAACTTCATCAAAGGAGGGGAAACCACCCAAACTCCTCTTTCGACTGGCTGATGAAACTTTAATCAGGGACTGATGAAAGTTTAATAAGGAAGCCCAGCTCCAGGAGAGTTACTCATCCGGCTGGCCAAGCAGCCCAGGCTGACATTATTTTCCTGTTTTCCTTCTTTGGGGAAATCACATCCTTTTCTCCAGAACAAAAGAATCAGACGAGAAGTAAACAACCTTTCTGCTCGTGTGCCCTGCAGGAAGCCACAGGAAAGTCGTGTTTCCAGCCAGCATTAGTTTTCCTGAGAGCTACAGGAGATGTTTGGTGGGTTTTTCCCAGCAGCAGACAGCTGGAATTGGCAATGAGCACAGGGAAGGGGTTTGACCTCGCTGAAGGGCTGTTCAGGTTCCCAGGTGAATGAACAATGAGCTTGTATTTAACACCTGGGTTAGTTGGACACTGAGAGTTCTTCATTTGGTTTTTTAATTTCCATCGTTGCTCTACCAGAAAAGTTTTTTTATTTATCAATTGTTTAATGATAAAAATTTTAATATTTGTGGGGGATTTTTTGGCCTGTATGCCTGTTAGCTGGTGCCTCTGCAGGTGTTTCTTGGCATGGAGGAGCACAGTAGAAATAATGGACTTTCTTTTGGTGACACTGAAAATATGAAACTTCTGTTTTGGTTATGCAGGGCTTATTTCACTGGGAAATAATTGTTTGTGAGGGCTGGGACAAAGCTGGGAGAGCTGGGGGTGTTCACCTGGAGAGGAGGTGAGCTCCTGCCAGTGCCTAAAGGAGCTCCAGGAGAGCTGGGGAGGGACTGGGGACAGGGATGGAGGGACAGGACACAGGGAATGGCTTCCCACTGCCAGAGGGCAGGGATGGATGGGAGATTGGGAAGGAATTGTTCCTGGGAGGTGGGGAGGGCTGGGATGGAATTCCCAGAGCAGCTGTGCTGCCCCTGGATCCCTGGCAGTGTCCCAGGCCAGGCTGGTGTCCCTGCCATGGCAGGGTGGCACTGGGGGATTTCTAAGCTCCTTTCCCACCCAAAGCATTCCCTGATCCTGTGATCTTTCCCAAGTTCCCTGCTGTGGTTCTCCTGCCTGGAGCAGTAGAACTGCTGCATCTCCCACCCCACAGCCGCCCTGCCCAGAGCCCCATTCCCTGTTTTCCTTGCCGGGATACCCCTGGAAAGAGGAACCCTCGGAGGGAGGAGTGTGTCAGACAGGGATTTGTGGAGCCACAGTTGTCTCCTGCTCCCTGCAGGGTCTCACCCCAGCCCAGAGCTCTGTGAATGCCACCAGAAGCTGATGATTACTTAATTTGTGGATGCTGAGCTCGGCGTGGAGAGAGGAACAGCTGCTGTTTGTCAGATCTGCTGTGCTCCTCGGGAGGTTTACGACTCCTGTTCTTGTTTATTTAACATATTTGGCCAAGATGGAGCTCTGAAGGTCTTCCCTGCCACTGGCAGATGGGAGAGAGAAGGGTGGAAGGGCTAAGGGGTGTTTGGGCTTTGATTTGGGAGAATTGGATTTGGCAGGAGCTGCCCAGGGAGGTTTGCAGTGTCCAGCCCTGCAGGTGTCCAGGGAATTCCTGGCTGTGGCACTGAGTGCTCTGGGCTGGGGACAAGGTGGGCATTGGCATAGCTTGGACTCAGTGATCCTGGAGAGCTTTTCCACCCTCAGCGATTCTGTGGAGTCTCCTGTGGTGTTTTTGGGATGAAGGAGATGAGGTGCAGAGCTTGTCAGACTCAGGGGGTTGTGTGCAGCACATGGGAGGGCAGGGGGTGCTTCATGTAGCAAGGAATAAATTCAGATTTAGCATCAGACAGTTGCACTTAGGAAAGTTTATAATAATTGTGTTCCATGTGTTCAAATATTTGGCTTCTTTATTAAGTTTTCTCATGTAAATTTAATAACTCTGCGCAGTTTGTGTGAGTCACTGCTGCCTCCTCCCTTTGGGTTCTGGTGATGTGTTCTCATCTGGGGGTTTGATGGCTGGAAATGCTGCAGCCACGAGCTGGGACTGTGGAATCCCCATGAGCAGAGGGGCTCTGGGGGTCCTTGGGAAACATCTCACAGCCACCCCATAGCTGGGGCTGGAAGGAACCTCTGGGGATCACCCAGTCCATCTCCCTGCCCAGGCAGGGTCACCTGGAGCAGTGACACAGGAGCACGTCCAGGAGGGTTTGCATGTCTCAGGAGAGGAAGGTTCCAGCCCCCTCTCTGGGCAGCTGTTCAGGGCTCTGTCCCCTCCTTGGGAAGAAGTTCTTTTCCATGTTGGGGTGGAACTTACTGCGTTTCAGTTCGTGGCCATTGCTCCTTGTCTTGTCTGTGGCACCTTGCTCTGACGGTGGATAACCCTTGGGGATGTTTGTGTGGATTGATGGGATTCCCTCTCAGCCTTCCCTTCTCCAGGCTGACCAGGCCCAGCTCCCACAGTGTCTGCTCATCCCAGAGATGCTCCAATCCCAAACTCCTCTCTGTGGCCTCTGCTGGACTCTCTCCAGCAGCTCCTTGACGTTCTTTCTTTGCTTCTTCTCCCAGGCAATAGTGACAGGATGACAGAAAATGGTCTCAAGGTGGGAATCTTCAAGGGCAGGTTTAGGTTGGACAAAAGGAGGAATTTCTCCATGGAAAGGGTGCTCAGGATTGGCAGGAGCTGCCCAGGGAGGTTTGCAGTCCCCATCCCTGCAGGTGTCCAGGGAATTCCTGGCTGTGGCACTCAGTGCTCTGGGCTGGGGACAAGGTGGGCATTGGGCAAGATTTGGACTTGGTGATCCTGCAGGTGTTTTCCAGCCTCAAGGATTCTGTGGTTCTGTGATTCTTGAGCTCTGGAGGTCAAAACCAAATACAATATACAGATATTTTCCGTATGCTGGAGCTCTGGTGTCCCTCTGAGGGGCTGTGCAGGGCCGGGTGGGCTGTGCTGTGTTTTGTTCCATTTCCTGTCAGCATGCAGAGTACTGAACTCACCATCTCCCAAAGCCCTGCTCTCCCCTCAGCTCACCCTCCCTGTCTCTCTCCCACAGGTGGTTGCCAGAACAGCCTTAAAGCAGCTGGTGGCACTCAGAGCCTGTCCCTGGTGTCCCTGGAGCCCGAGGGACCCAGCCTGCAGCCCTGCCACCTCCTCACCTTGTCCCCCATCAAAATCCCACTGCTGGCCTCGCCCTTCCCAGGTAAGGACCCTGCTGTGGCACTGGGCAGCTCTGGGCAGCTCAGGGGTTCTGCCTGGGGTGATGGTGGTGAATGTTGGGGGCACAGGGGTTCTGTGTGGTGAATGTTGGGGGCACAGGGGTTCTGTGTGGTGGTGAATGTTGGGGGCACAGGGGTTCTGTGTGGGGTGAATGTTGGGGGCACAGGGGTTCTGTGTGGTGGTGAATGTTGGGGGCACAGGGGTTCTGGTGGTGGTGAATGTTGGGGGCACAGGGGTTCTGTGGTGGTGAATGTTGGGGGCACAGGGGTTCTGTGGTGGTGAATGTTGGGGGCACAGGGGTTCTGTGTGGTGGTGAATGTTGGGGGCACAGGGGTTCTGTGTGGTGAATGTTGGGGGCACAGGGGTTCTGTGTGGTGGTGAATACTGGGGGCACAGGGGTTCTGTGTGGTGGTGAATGTTGGGGGCACAGGGGTTCTGTGTGGTGAATACAGGGGCACAGGGGTTCTGTGGTGGTGAATGTTGGGGGCACAGGGGTTCTGTGTGGTGGTGAATGTTGGGGGCACAGGGGTTCTGTGTGGTGAATGTTGGGGGCACAGGGGTTCTGTGTGGTGGTGAATGTTGGGGGCACAGGGGTTCTGTGTGGTGGTGAATGTTGGGGGCACAGGGGTTCTGTGTGGTGGTGAATGTTGGGGGCACAGGGGTTCTGTGTGGTGAATGTTGGGGGCACAGGGGTTCTGTGTGGTGGTGAATGTTGGGGGCACAGGGGTTCTGCCTGGGGGTGAATGTTGGGGGCACAGGGGTTCTGTGGTGGTGAATGTTGGGGGCACAGGGGTTCTGTGTGGTGGTGAATACTGGGGCACAGGGGTTCTGTGTGGTGGTGAATGTTGGGGGCACAGGGGTTCTGTGGTGGTGAATGTTGGGGGCACAGGGGTTCTGTGTGGTGGTGAATACTGGGGGCACAGGGGTTCTGTGTGGTGGTGAATGTTGGGGGCACAGGGGTTCTGTGTGGTGAATACTGGGGGCACAGGGGTTCTGCCTGGGGGTGAATACTGGGGGCACAGATGCTGCAAACTGGGATTAGCTGGGGTTTCTGGCCCCGTTTGGGGCTGTTCTCTGGGACTGTGTCAGAAGGTTCAGAGCTCTGTGGATGTTTGTCACAGTTGTGTCCCTGGGACATCTAGGGACAGCCAGTGAACTGAGCTGCTTCCTCCCTCGTCTGATGGGTTCTGTAGGAAACTCTGAGCCCCCAGGGCTGTGCAGCACATCCTCAGCTGCAACTGGTGCTCACAAGGACTCTGCTCAACGTTTGATAAAGTCCTGACCAGCTTCTTTGGGTGTTCATAGTTATAAACGTGCTGGGAAGGTGTAGCCTGGATGTTCCCCAGAGGCTGAGGTGTGTTGATACCTGGAAATGTCGTTACAGAAATGGAAACTTTCTGGAGGTGGCAGCTGAGGAGGTGCTGGGGTTCCCTGGCTGGGCAGCTCTGGCTGATTGGAGCTCTTCAGGGTGATGTTTTAACTGCTCTCCCAGTGCTTGAGGCTATTTTTGGAACAGTTATATGCCAATTAAGTTAAAAATGTAAATGAGGGTGCCTTTTCCATCTTTTTGGTGATTGAAGTGCAGCACAGCAAGGCACAGGGAGATTGAATTCTGCAGGAGGTGCAGCTCTGGTTTGCTGTTCCTGGGAGATCTAATGAGAAATGGATCCCAGGGATTCCTGTTCTGCTGAGCTGTCCTTGGAGCCCCCTGGATAAATCCCAGGGGGTGAGCAGGGATTTGGGATTAGGGAAGAGCAAACTGCCCCAGAGGAGTGAGGGTGCAGGAGAAGGAGGCTCAGGGGGTCCTGTGGCTCTGCACAACTCCTGACAGGGAAGGCACAGCTTGGACTCAATCCTGAAGGGCTTTTCCAACATCAGGGATTCTGTGGAATGTCTGAAAGTGTTCTGTGCTTAGTCCCAAAAGGCTGGAGCTGAACTGAGGGCAGAAAGCAGGATTAATGCTGTAGGGCAGGGAGCTGGAGCTGCTTCCTGTGGAATATCCTGTTGGAAATATCCTAGAAAGCATTTTGCCTGTTTGGGAGTATTTGAGAGGAGAAACCACAGGAGGAAAAAATCACTGCTTATTTAAAAAGTGGGATTTCATTTGAGGATTCCATCTCAGTGGGGCTGGGGAGGAGCTGATGTGCAGCTGGGGGAGCTGAGCACTGCTGAGTGCTGCAATCCTAGGAATCCCAGGAATCTCTGTCCCTCCAGAACCTCCTGTGACAATAAACACACCAGGCCATGGGAAGTGTCCCCTTGCTGGGCCTGGCTGTGTGCTGGGCTATCAAAAACCACACTCAGAATGCCTCAGCATCATCCCAAATCAATCACTCATGGCAAAACCTCACTGGGGTGTTTCCTCCTGCTGGGTAGAGAGCAGCTTTTTGGGAAAGAAACCTTGGGAATGCCTGATCCGTGAGCAATAACCCTGAGACTCAACTGCCTGTTTTTCTCCATTATCCCCATCTCTGGAGGGAAGGCTGGGGCCTTGGCAGAGCTCCCATAAAACATTTTTATGGGATTCATTTTACTGGGCTGGAGGAGGAGAGGACAAGAGGTGTCGGGGTTGGATTTTGTCACCACCAGCCTGAGAAACATCTTCCCTGGCAGGGTGGGAAGGAGCCTTGGGATGTCCCTGGGGTGTCCTTGGCCTGGCAGGTCCAGGGAAGGACCTGGGAGGAAAGGCTGAGAGTTGTGGAAGGGCTGAGGAAGAGACTTTGGATAGGGAGGGAAAAGGGAAAGTTCCTCCAGAAACCTTAAATGGAGCTGAGCTGCATCCCACAGGCAGTGCTTGGGACAGGGGGGAAGGTTTGAAGCTGCAGGATGGTGCAGTTAGCTGGGAGATGGGGAAGGAGTTCCCCCTGTGAGGGTGGGGAGGATGAGTTTTCCTGGATCCACGTGTGACCAAAACAGTGACGTTGGAATTAATGAACTTCCCACATTTCCTGTCTGAAGTTAATGAAAGGCCATGGCCACATAGTGGCAATGAACCTAAAACCCCAAAATTAAATGATTTCCAACTTCAGTGTCCATGTTTATTGGTGCCTGGAGGGCTGAGCATTGTGTGATTATACCTGTTAATTGATTATACCTGTTAATTGATTATACCTGTTAATTGATTCTACTAGAGACCAGTGTCCTATTCCTACCTTGTGTAGTCCTGTGTCTCCAACCACAGGGATTTGCTCAATCAATAGCCTTAGAATTGAATATTTAATTTTTTTAGCCCTTTGATTATGGTTAATTTGGCAGCTTTACAGTTAATTAGTAACCTTGGGAATAGCAGCTCAGTGACAGGAGGTGGGAGGTGTGGGGAGAACACTGGGCAGGTAAGGATCCAGGGTTTGCTGCCTTTCCCTCCTCACAAAGGGAATCCCCTGGAGCTCCCTTGCAGCAAATCACCAGGAATTTGGGAGCTGACAGTGTGCAGAGTGCAGTGGGCATTTTTACGAGTTCATTTTAATACCATCTATTTTACATTTTGTGCAGGAAAATCAGAAGGAAAGCTGTGAGACAGCACAGGATATTTAGGGAATTCAAAGCCATGCCCAGCCTGTCCCTGGGCAGGATGCTGTGGAGGATCCCAGCTGGGAAATGGGGCAGAGCAGGCAGGGCTGGGAGTGCTGGGTGGAGCAGCTTGCTGTGCCTTGGCTCTGCAGCCACTTGTGCTCTTGGGGATATTTTGTCACCGTGCTGAGCTCAGAAAAAACTGTAACAATAAAATAAATGTGTGGGAAAGGAGCAGCATAAAACCCCTGGCTTTAATAGCAACATAAAACAGTGGTTTATACAGGATAAAATGTTGAAGCTTGAGGAACCTGTCCGTGGAGGGATTTGTGGCTGGGCCACAAAAACCCCTGAAAGCTCAGGTTCTGTGCAGTGAGAGGATCCTTGGCCCAATGTTTCTGTGCTCTCACAGCAGGGAGGGAAATGGAGAAGGTTCCAGCAATGCTGTCTCAGCCCCATTCCGGGTTAGCATTGCTTTTATTTCCTTCCTTCATTTCTCATCTCCTGGTGGTGCTGCTCATGCATCTCGCAGGCAAATGTTCCCTTAAATATTTGATGGCAGCCTGGCTGTGCGAGTGGGTTTGGTGCCAGCTTTGACACAAAGGCTAAACAGGAGCTTGTGGAGAGGCAGCTCCTTGCTGGGCTGAATCCTCGTGTGCTCTGCTGGGGAGAAACTGCATTTCCCAGCCCTGCCAAGCCCAGGCCTGCAGAACTGCCTCAGGGAAACCCTAAATGCATTAAACTCTGCAAATTTCTGCACTTACCTGCAGTAATTGAGGGCTGGGATGTCTGCTAATCTCTAACACCACTTTTGCAGCCACTGCATAAAGAAGTGGGTATTTATTTTCCTAACGTGAGGGTTTTTAATGGTTGGAGTGAAGCAGGTAAGGGATGAGTCTGTGGTTATGGACTCTGTAAATTAGCAGCGAGCACAAATATTAAAAAAGGCACCATCTGCCATGGAATCCATTTGCCACCTGTTCGCTGGCTTTCAGCATTATTTAAGGGTTTAAACGTGGTGGGTGAGGCTGCCACACAGCAGCTGGGAAGTGCCTGAGCCTTTTTGCTCCCAGCACCTCAGCGTGGTGAGCTCAGCCAGCTCTCGGTGCCAGCTCTGTGCCCAAACCCTGCCCTGGCTCTGGCAGTGCCCTCGTTAGCAGGGCTGCTGATTGGGGATCAGCTCAGAGCAGCAACTGGGGATTGCTAATGGGGGGCTGGAGAGAACTGCTCCTCTTCCAGCAAATGGAGTCCCAGACTGTCCCAGAGTGGCCACAGAGCCTGGGAAGGGTTTGGTGCTGGGGGAGGTTTGGGCAGTGGAATTACTGCCATCAAACCCTTGAGCTCAGCCTGAGATCTCCAGGGAATCACCAAGTCCCAGGATGGGCTGGCTGGGAAGGACCTTAAATCTCATCCAGTGCCACGGCAGGGACACCTTCCACTGTCCCAGGCTGCTCCAAGCCCTGTCCAGCCTGGACTGGATGTTCCCAGTGTTTTCCCAGATGTTTCCTGGCCAACCTCTTCCCTGCCAGTGTGTTACTGGGAGTGTGGGCTGAGGACATTTGTCCAACCTCTGTGCAGACTGCAAACTCCCTTCCTTTCCTTCCTTTCCTTCCTTTCCTTCCTTTCCTTCCTTTCCTTCCTTTCCTTCCTTTCCTTCCTTTCCTTCCTTTCCTTCCTCTGCTGCTCTCACTCCATCCCTAAAGGATCCACTCTGGGAATTCTCCTTGGGCAGTTCTTAGCTCAGATTAGTCCAGCCCTTCTCTACACCAGAGTGCCAAGATATTAGGTGAGCACAAAATACCAAATTCGGGGAAATTGCCACTATTCCCAGCAGGACTGTGGTGTTCCTCTCCGAGGAAGCTTCCCCTGGCCTCGCTGGGTGTCCCACATGTCTGCCAGTGAAGCAGGCTGGGCTGGCAATGCTGAGCAGCTCTAACAAGCTGGTTGTAAATGATCTGCCCAGCTCTAATGCTGTGTAATGAAGCAAGTAAATGAATGTTTATAGTTATTAAAGTGATAACTTCCTACTCCGGCTAATATTCAGCATAAAATCCCTTTTTGCTTCCCTATCTGTGTTGGCAATGCAAGGCAAGGTGAGCTCATACAGGGTTGAAAAAATGTCCAGAGCCACCAGAAATGCTCTCCAGTCCCTCCTGCCCTGCACAGGGAATCTGCTGGAAGCTGGAAGTGCTCAGCTGCCAACCAAGACCCTGCAAGGAATGGGCTGATGGTTCTTTCAGTGTGAAATTCCAGCTATTTCTGGTCAGTGAGGCACAGTGCAGGAGGAGGATGGACAGAGTGAGATCAGGCAAGGCTTTCTGATTTTGCACATTTCTGCACCTTCTGTGTTAAAAACCAACCCAGTCACGGAAATTGCTGGAAATGTGAGGATGGGTCAGCCTGGACTTGTGGATCGTGGGGCACTGGGATGTCTGGTGAGCAGGGACAGGAGCAGAGGGTGAGCTGGGCATCAGGGAAAGGTCACAGCTCAGCCCTGCTCTGTTCAGCCTCACTCATGGTTGAACTGCTGCCTGCATGGTGTGAGCCAGGGGAGCTTCTTCAGTGCCTGGGATGGAATAGGAAGGTATTGACAAAAGGAAAAACATCAATACTTCACGTGGCACTAGCAAAAGACAAACAGCCCAAATCCTTGCAGTCGTGCCCAGCTCCTGGTAAATGTCATGGAAGGCAGAGTTAATTTACTGTATCTGGAACTGCCTGTTAAAACACTGAGTTTGGGGTTTTCCTCGACATTGCAGTGCTGTGGAGTGTTTAAATCAGGTTTCACTGCTAGGAGCAGCAATTCCACTGCTCCAATCCCTGCCAGGTGGGTTTTCCCCAGCCAGGTGTGCAGGCTGGGGCTGCTATCCCTGCTGGCACTTGGAGGGTTAACTCATCCAGCAGTTGATCATTTTCCCTCTGACAAAGACAGACTAGACTGGGCAGGTTGGGCTTTTTTTCTGTTGCAGACTCAGATTTAGTTGAGATTTGTGTAGCTTAAAAAAGCCTTCACTGAACTGGACAGATTTGTTGTAAATGGAGCAGAAATCGTTGAAGGAAAAACCAAATTGAGTGAAACAAAGGAGTAAATCTGGGAAGGATAGAGGAATCACTCCAAGAAGAGTCCTTGCTTGTCCCTCTTTGGGAGAAGATGGATGAATGGGAATTCCTGTGAGAATTCCGGGAGTTTTAAACCAGAGCTGAGGGAACACCTTGTTTTGGTGGCTGCTGCTGCTGTGTCCTTCAATTTATTTCTGCAATGAAACCATTAGGAGCTTTGTATGAGTGGCCAAAGCTTAGTGCAGCTGGCATGCAAAATGATTCCCAGTGGATGATCAAACCCAGTTTTTGGGGTGCCCAGCAGGAATATTGGGTACCTGGAGAGGGGAACAAGGGGGCAAATCTTGCTGAGGTAAAAGATGGAGATGCCACAGGAGGGACATTGCTCTGTGTGCATTTGTCTTGCTCGTTATCAGGGAGAAAACAATGCAGGTTTTGAAATGATTGTGTATGAGTTCAGCTGACTCTGTTTCTCAGCTGTTTGGGGATTGGTTTGGGTGCTGAAAGATGAAGCCACAGAGTGGATTTCAACCAACGTGTTCCCAAGGTTGGGACTGAATTTGCAGTCTGAATCAGGGCTGGATGGGAGGGGAGCTCAGTGCAGAGCTAAACCTGGTGGAGGAGGAAATTCCACAACCCCAGTGGGTTCAAATCATCCAGATTTGCATCTGCAGAGTGTTTTACCTTCTGCTGGGGTAGGCAGGGGAATAATCTCCCTGGAGCAGAAGGGCATCCTGGAAGGCTGAGGATCCCATTTGCTCCAAACAAATCCATGTCCTCCAAAATGGGACAAAATCCCCTTTTGTCTGATGGGATTGAGAGCTGAGCAAACCCTGGGCCACAAAACAGCCTTTAAATAATTCAAAAATACTGCTACACTTAATGTTGAAATTAAAATTAATGCAGACATACCTGATTGGGAGTTTATTATGAAGGAATAGAAATTCCAGGCATGACGTGGGGGGGAGTGTGGTCTGCAAGGCTGAGAGCTCAGGGTTTGGTTTACTATTATTATTACAATTACTGTCATTATTTTATTATTTTATTATTTTATTTTTATTATATTATGCTATTATTAATGATAATAATAATAATGTTGCAGTCAAACAGCTATTCCTGTTCATCCCCTTGGATGGTGGGAACCAAATTTACAGGGATTTTCCTGCTGTTTGTAGCCAGTCATGCTTTGCAGGCTGTGGATGTTTTCTGGGTGACTTCCCCTGCTCCTCAGCCAGGCCTCACTAAAGTGCAAAGAAATGCAATGAGGTAAAATGGATCTTCCTTCCTAGCCAGAATATAAATAAGGGAAATTAATTACATTTCCCAGTTTTAAGTGTGCCATCGAGGCTTCCCCAGAGTACTAAAGGGAATTTCATTGATTTTATGGCCAAGGCAGCTCTGTTGGCTCATGCAGGATGAGGTGATGGTGGGAGGGAAGAGGAGGAGGATTTGGGGTGTTGGTGGCTGGAAGTGCCCAAGGCCAGCCTGGAGCAGCCAGGGTGCTCCTGCCCAGGGTGGGGTGGAATGGGATGGGTTTAAGGTCTTTCCAACCCAAACCCTTCTGGGATCCTGCCAGAAAATTCCCAGAAATTCCCAGAAAATCCCCCCTGCCAGACCCTGCTCCATGCTGAAGCTCCTCTGTGATTTCCAGAACTGGGAACCTTCAACCTCAGCTCAGAAACCACCACGAAAATTGAGCATGAGATTCACATTTCTGGTTTCTACTTGACTGGTTTCCAAATTCCAACCCTAATTTCTGACTCAAACCCTCACAGAAATGAGTGCCTGAAGATTTCTCTCTGAAACACAAAGGATTGGCTCATGCAGAAATAATTACTCTGCTGCGATGGGGAGCGAGGGGAAGTTCGGAGGGTTTGATGCTGCATAATTCAGTGTATTCTCCCAGAATTACATCCCATTCAGCCAGGAGATTGAAATTTGCTGCTGGAGTTTGCATGAGGCTGGAAATAATTCATGGAAGTTTGGGGAATGGGGCTGGATGGAGCAGGGAGCAGCAGTGTGGAGGATGAGGGGTGTGGGGTCTTTAATATTCTTGTATGTCATTGAGTTTGCATGAGTGGAAAAATTATGGAAGTTTGGGGAATGGGGTTGGTGGGGGGGGGGGGGGGGGGAGATGAAGGGTGTGGGGTCTCTCATCATCATCATCATCATCATCATTCCCTTTTCTCCTGGCATCATCCCTCTCTCTTTTCCCCCACCCTGGGTGCTCCCAGGGCTTGGAAAAGCTCTGTGCCACAGCCCACCAGACTCCCAGCCCCTGCCAAAGCTGCCCAGCCACACTCAGCTTCAATCCCTGCTGTGCCTTTGGGCTCCTCCACCCTTATTTTCCAATTTTCCCTGCTGGATCCATGAATAATTCAAGCGGAGTGTTTAATCCAGCGCTGGCTGCTGAGTTCCCTGCTCAGGAGGTCACCCAGGCCAGCTGCTGCTGCTCTGACAAAATGCCCCAAAATCCAGGATGGAATTTCCCCCCCATTTTGGAGACTGTTGTGGTCTGGAGTGCAGCAGGAGCCAGCAGGGCCTGCAGAGATCTCATGGGGTTTTACACACCCAGGAGTCAGGGCTGGAGAAATGCTGCAGTGGCTGCTCTGAGCCCAGGGCTGTGTCCTGGTTGGGTTTTGCTGGAGAGGGAAATGCCACAGCTGGGCCTGGGATAATGGGAATTGGGGTGGAGGAATCCTCCCAATGAGATCCCAGAAAAATTCTGACTGCTGAGGCTTTGATACCAATATGAATAATGATTTATTTTGCTCTGCTGCCTGTGACTATGACTGACAGGACCCAGGGAATGGCTGGAGCTCAGTAACTCAGAGAAACTTGTCCTAACTCAGACTAATCCCAAAGTGCCCCGAAAGGAATGGTTTGGTTGTGTTTCCCATATTTATTTCGGTGCCTGTTGCTCTCCAGTCCCTCTCTGCACAAACCAAGCTCAAGTTTTGGAGCCTCTCTGCTTTTCCCTGGGCAGGGAGAGTTTCACAGCTCAGTTTAATATCAGTGCAGTAAAAACTCAGTGAGTAAAGGTGAGTTTTCCTGGTATCACAGCTCTCAGAACACCCTGAGCTGCTCACAGAGCAGAAACACGAGCTGAGGCTGGCAGGATTTGCATCATTGGCTTCTCGAAGCAAAGCCTGCAAGTGGTGTTGGATAGTCGTGCTATTTCTGTTGTGAAACGTGTCGGCTTTAATTCCGTCATTGAGAGCTCTGCTCTTGCAGCCCTTGTGATGAGAAAGCTCATTAAAAATTGGGAAATGCTTTCTGTCAACTTTTGCTGGTCGCTGAGTTTCAGTTTGGGGTTTTTTTTCCAATCAAAGCCCAGGCTGGGATTTGGCACAAAGGGGGGAATTCCTGCCTGGGATCTCTGGGGTGCAAGGAAATCCCAGAAAGTGCAGCACAGCCAGGGTGGGCAAGGCTGTGTTGGGGTGAGAACAGGGGCTTGAACAACCATTTCCCCCAAAAGAGGAGAAATGAGGGTGCTAAACCCCATTTAAAAGAATTCCTGTGAGGAATTTTTCAATCGAGGCTCTCCAGCTTTGCCAAAGCAGCAGTGAGGCTTTGAGGAGCAATCAGAGCTGTGATTTCCCAGGATTATCCTGTCTGACTGCAGAGCCACGGTGGAGAGGGGAGCAGGAGCTCCCAGGGTTTTTGGGCTGTTTTGTGCCCCAAACGGGGCAGGCTGGGCTGTCTGGCTGTGCTCACTGTGCCTGCTGCTGTCACTGTCACAGAACCACTGAGCAGTTTGGATTTTGGAGGTCATGCTGTCCAAGCCCTGCAAGGTGTCCCTCAGGGCAGGGAGAGTTTCCTTGGCTGCTCGGAGCAGAGGATGTTTCAAGCATCAGTAGGACAGAACTGTAAGAAGTGGCTGAACGTGACACCTCAGCTTTCGGGGGTTTGACTTGTTTTGATTTCCCTTTGCTTTTGAAGCCACTGTGGCTTGCCTGGTTTCGCTGCTCATTTGGTGGGAATTGCAAAAAACTAGGTTGTTAAAGGAAGAGAAGGCGGAGAGGGAAATTTTCCCTCATTGCAGAAGGTGCTCATTGACACTCAGTCCTGACTCTGCAGATTTTCAGGAATTCTTGCTGACTTCCCATCTCCCCTTCCCGCTCCAATAAGCAATTTACTCCAGCATTTCCCAGTTCCTAAAGTGGTTATGGCAATGCATATTGAAATGAAACTCCACATTATCCTGCAGGAACAGAAGTGCAGCTCCCGCTTTGCTGGGGGGAGGGTGCAGGGCTGGGCTGGGAGCCAGCAGGAGGTTGGGTGTGCTGGAGAATCCTGGAATGGGTTGGGTTGGAAGGACCTTAAATCCCATCAGTGCCACCCTGCCATGGCAGGGACACCTTGCACTGTCCCAGGCTGCTCCAAGCCCTGTCCAGCCTGGCCTTGGACACTGCCAGGGGTGGGAATATCCTACAGAACAGATTGGAGATAACTCTCCATATTGTCGTTCTGCTGTACACTGATTTATCATCCATCTGCAGCTCTGTGCCTCATGCTTCTATTTGTCATTTAGCCAAAGAGAGCAGACCCTTCACTCATTTTCTGACCTCGTTCTAGGGCAATTTATTCACCTTGGGGAATCCAGTGGGGTGACTTGGCTTCTATGCCATCAGTTTTAATCTAAGAAAACAAAACATTTCCATGCCAAAATCCAGCAGCAGCTCCTGCTTCTCCTCGTGTCCCCTGTGGCAGTGCCAGGCTGAGCCACCCATGCTGAGAGCTCCTCCTTTCCCAACAAACATTCTCTCTGGGGTCACCCTTCAGCTCATTGTCATTCTGTGCTCCACCCTGGGTCACTGAATGGATTCACTTTGTTTCTTGCCAGTAGAGTAGAAAAGGAGCTCTTCAGCAGAAATTTCCATACTCTTTTTTTCAATTTGAAAATACAAAAATTCAAACAAAAATGAACCCCAGGAAATATGGATGAAGAAGAGCAGAGCAGTTGGGGTAGTTCTGCCAAAATCAGTGATGCTGCCAAAATTCTGAGGGTTGTTTCTCCTTGGATAGAGAGACAGAAATGTTTGATTTATAAAATTCTGCTCCTTTTTGCTCATTGTTGATGGAAGTGGCTCAGTGCTGACATGGACTCTCCATCCCTGGCAGTGTCCAAGGCCAGGCTGGACAGGGCTTGGAGCAGCCTGGGACAGTGGAAGTGTCCCTGCCAGGGCAGGGTGGCACTGATGGGATTTGAGGTCCTTTCCCACCCAAACCAGGCTGGCACTCTGGGATTCTGTGCTGTAAATGCTGTTTGTGCTGCTCTGTCCTTTCCAAGCAACCAAAACTATTCCTGCCTGCCCCTCACTGTTACATTTGCTCATTTCCCAGTTTCCAGCTGGGAATTGTGGTGCTGTTGGCATTTTCCAGGTGGGACAGAGCTGTGCCCATCATCAGCACTGTGGGGTGAATCCCAGGGGAAAGATCAGCAGGGATTGATTGCCATTCCCACCCCGGTCTGGCTGGCTTCGGGCTGTGAGGTCCCTGAGGGCTGAATTTGGGGTGTGGTGAGGGCAGGGCAGCTGTGCTGAGCCCCCAGCAGCTCTGCCAGCTGTGCCAGCTGTGCCAGGGATGTTCCCCCCCAGCCCCCCTGCAGGCAGCCAAGGGCAGCTGCTGCTCAGGAAGCTCCACACGTTCCGAGGGCTGAGGCACAGCGAAGGGCATAATCAGATTCAGAAAGTGCTGAATATTTTTAATGAACCTGCCTGGGCCTTGCGAAGAAACAGAGGAAGGAGGAAAAATTCTCAGAGGTGCTTCTGGGCAGCCTTGTGTTTACCCAGCAAGGAGTGCCTTGAGGAGGAGCCTGGTGTGTCCTTGAGGGGCTGAACGAGGTGCCTGCTCGGCGAGAAGTTGATTTTGTTTTTGTTTTATTACTGCTCAAGTCTTCCTTTTCTTCAAGCAAAGCGCCTTCTCTTGTCCTTTGCAGATAGGCAGAACTGCCCCAAATTATCTCATCAGGACAGGCTGATTCTGAACTCAGCAAATTCCTTTGCCCTGATCTCCAGTAACTTGTGGGGTCAGGACTTATGGCAGCAATAATAACATTAACAGGGGTATTTCTGTCCTGGCTTTGGACACAGCAGCTGTGGTTGCTGATTTCACTGCTCTTTGCCATTAAACTGCCTGTTTATATCCCAGGATGCTCCAAACTGCTCCTCCCTGGTGCTGGGGATGATTTGGTTGCACCAGGATGAGCACAGGAGGCTCCTGAGGAGCAGGGCAGGTTAGATCAGATATTAGGAAAGGAAATTTGTTCACTGGAGGAGTTGTAAAGTGATGGAACAGTGAATGGTTGAATCACCATCTCTGGAGGATTCTGAAGCCCTCTGCATGTGGCACTGGAGGACATGGTTTAGTGGTGACCAGGGTGGTGGTGCTGGTTGGACCTGATGGGGTTAAAGGCTTTTCCCAGCCTCAGTGACTCTGCGATTCCCTGATCCCAGCTGGTGCCACTGTCACCCCCTGGCTGAGCATCCTTGGGGCTGAGAACAGGCAGATCCTCCAAATTAATGTTCCACTAGTGAAAAACTGGGTGAGGTACAGATTTAGTGTGATCCTTTCTCCCCAAACCATCCTGTATCCTGGTCTCTTCCACCCGGAGCATCCCCCAGCAGCACAGAGCTGGATTTCCCCGCTGGCCTTGGCTTGTATCGGGCAGCAGCTCTGTGCTGATGCTTTTGCCCGACCTGCCTCACCCTCATCACACGGTGCTCAAGGTTATTATCTGCTCCGGCAGCAGCTCTGAACTCTACCCCGGCTCTTCCTCTCGGTTCAAGTCCGAGTCCCGCGGGAGACGCGGAGAGGCGGCAGGAATGAGTTAAGTGGGAAATGCTGGCAGAGGCTTGCTGAGGAGCTGAGCTTTCCCTCCAGCACCGGGCAGGGCATTCTCACTGCCGGCGCTGCCGCCCGGAGCTCCCCACGCGGAGCTGGGGTTGCAGGCACTTCTCACATCCCACACCAGCTGGGGGAAGAGCCCAGCGCCAGATCCCTCTCATGCCTTGAACCCAGCGCCAGCGGTGGCTGCAGAGGGGTTGGAAAATAGGGCAGACAGTGGAGTGACCCGGGGATAAATGTGTGCTGAGCACTGAGCTCCTTCCCCTCCTGCCTCCTCCTGGCTCTGCTCACCCCTGGGCTGAGCTTCTCCACTCCCTGCTCACCCTGTCCCTCTCACCTCTCCTGTCCCTCTCCCCTCTCCCATCTCCGTGTTCCTACAGGGCAGGGCAGCATCTCCCAGGTGCAGGGTGAGGCTGGTTCATCCAGCCATGCTCGTGCCCTACTGCTGAGGGATTGATCAGTGCCTGGCTTCACTCCTCTCCTCGATGTTCTGTTCCTTCCAGCAGTTTCCAGGCGTTTGGAGGAGATTCCTTAGCAGAGCAATGCTTTGCTTGATCCCACTTTGGTAATTTGGTAGTTAAGGCAGAGGCACAGAGTCAGAGGGTGGTTTGGCTCAGAGGGACATTAAACCCACCCAGTGCCACCTCAGCCATGGCAGGGACACCTCCCACTGTGCCAGGCTGCTCCAACCCTGTCCAGCCTGGGCTTTCCCCATTCCCAGCTCGGCCAGACTGGTGTCCCTGAGCTGCCCTTTCCCGGGAGCAGGGAGGGGACATTCCCTGGGGCTCCAGGAGCCCCAGCAGCCCCTGGCTGAGCCTCCTCTCCCTGTGGAAGGGTTTTGCTGCCAGAGGCACACAGGAGTTGGGCTGTGGAGCTCCAGAGCCCAGATGTGCCCTCTGGATTCCCTCAGGCACACAGGTCAGGGCAGTGCATCATTTGCAGTAGGTCTGTTCAGGTTTCATGCCCTTTCCCCTCCTGGCTCGTCTGCTCTGTCCCTGCAGTGTCCCTGTGGCAGCAGTGGCAGTGTGGGTGGCTCTGTCTGGGAAGTGCCCTGCAATCATCTCAAGAGCAGGAGATGCTCTCCAAAGGCACTGTTTGCTCATCAGCCCTCCCTGGCTCTGCAGTCATCCAAACTTCATAGGGAAGGCCATTTCCATCCTCCCTCCCCTCCAGGATTGTTTTACAGTAAAATCTGCCTAAATGTAATCATAAAGCACTGCAGTGTGGGTTCACATTGAGGTGTAATTCCAGCCCGGGTTATGCTCAGTTCACACCAGAGGCTGATATTGCATCGTGACATTCAACTCCATCCAGGCTTTATTTGTATTCCAAAGCCATCCATTCCAAAGACTGCTCTTTATAAGCACAAAGAGCTCCAAAGCATAAATATTTATTCCTTAAAGGTTAAGATTGCCTTAAATCATTCCAGCTTATTTGGTGAGCTGCAGTTATAATTAAAATAAGCAGTTGAACTCGATCTGCATGTATGAAATGCATATATATGTGTATATAAATATATATTTATATATACTTGACTCTGATGCGGATGGAAGCCATGGGATAATTGCTTCCATCACATCAAAAGATGCACTGATATTGTTCCTGGATTGGATAATAAATCAACATAAAGAAGCAGCTGAAATTATATAATGGCGAGTCACGTTTAGCAGGCGGCAGGAGCCGAGGTGGGGATGAGCAGAGCTCGCCTCGAGTGCTGCTGGAACTGCAGGAGATAATTATGCAAGTTATGGAAATTATTCCACTTTTGGGCGCAGAGAATTCATAGAACCCCAGACTGGTTTGGTTTGGTTGGAAGGCACAATGAAGTTTATCCAGTGCCACCATGGCAGGGACACCTGCCACTGTCCCAGGCTGCTCCAAGCCCAATGTCCAGCCTGGCCTTGGACACTGCCAGGGATCCAGGGGCACCACAGCTTCTCTGGGAATTCCAGCCCAGCCTCCCCACCCTACAGGGAAGGATTCCTTCCCAATCCTCACCCCAAACCTGCCCCAGACGGTGGTGCCATGAGCTCAGCTGTGCCTGGGATGGGTTGGGATCAGCATTTCCCAGAGCTCGCCCAGGAGGTTTGAGCTCCCTGAGCCCAGAGTGCCCACAGGGATGTCCAGCAGCAGGAGGGCACTGGGCCAAGCCTGGCTGGAGGCACAGATCCCATCTGGAGGATTGGCCTTATGGGAAAACTGCAGATTCCCCACCTTGCTCATCCCTTGCATTTTGGAATTTGTTGCTATTTCTATGGACGCCGTTTGGGATAAACTCAGAATTGCTGCATAACCTTTTCCAAGGATATTGGTGTAGACAGCAGGATGTTCACATTCCCAGCAAGCTGAGAGGATGAAACACCAATTTCATCTGTCTTTGACACCTCCGAAATCCACAGGATTAAAGTCTCCTTCTTGTTGGTATTACAATTAATTTGAAAAGCCAAAGAAACCCCAAACCCTCTTGCTGTCTAAAATATTATTCCCTGATTAGTTGTGTGGGAATGGCTGTGTTTTTTACAGCTGGAAGTGATTTTCAAGGATGTGGAAAGCAGAATTTCAGGCTCCTCACCATGTCCACCAGTGCCAAGAGTTGGGGAAAAAGCTGACTTTTCTAAAGGCATTTTTATTCACTGGGAAAATCCCATTCTTTCTGGTTTGCTGGCAGGTTCTGCCTCCAGGCTGGACACCGCTGTGGGTCCCTTGGTGCCAGCTCAGGTCACTCGTGTCACCGCCCTGGCCACGCCGGCTGTCACCTTCATGGCCACCAACCTGATGGAGCAGCCTCGAGCAGGTGGGTCCTGTTTGTGTGACCTCCTTTTGTGCTGAGGAGTGTGCTGTGTCCTTCCAGGCAGGCCTGCAGGGACTGGGGCGCTCAGGGAGTCACCCCAACTGTCATGGGGTTGGGCTGGTGGTGCCTTTGCCTGGCCTGGGGCCACTTGGTGACACCCTGGTCACCTCTGAGGCACCGTGGGGAACCTTCCCAGCACTGCTCCATGGAAAAAATGGTGTTTATCTGGAATTGCTAGGGATCAGTTCAGATACAATTCACGTCCTTCAGCCCCAGGGATGACACCTTGTTACCCAGAGGAGCTGTGGCTCTCCTTGGATCCCTGGCAGTGTCCAAGGCCAGGCTGGACAGGGCTTGAAGCAGCCTGGGATGGTGGAAGGGGTGGGATGAGCTTTAGGGTTCCTCACAGCCCTAATCCACGATTTTCAGGGCTCTGGCAAACAGCACCTCTTGGGCAGTGCTGGCTGTGTGCCTGGAAAATCCAGCCATGGGATGAGTTTGTCCTCAAACTCCACACCACCAAAGAATTTCTCTTTGCTGTTCTCCTGTTCCCATTACAAACCCCTGAACAAGAACGGGGAAGGTGGGAAGTGATTGTGGCAGAAGGAGAATTGTCCTGAGAGGGGAAAGGAGCTCTGGGAGGCATAGCAGAACTAGCAGAGCAGCAAACACCTGATAAAGGGGAAAACAGCTCAGGAAGGCAGGAGCTGGAGTGGGATTTGTGTCCCTGGAGCAGTGGGGAGGGGGAAGGTGGATCCCACTGGCTGGGCAGGGCATGGGCCTGGCTGAGGGTCAGCACCACAACCCCACTGGCTGGGCAGGGCGTGGGGGCTGAGGGTCAGACCACAATCCCACTGGGGGCAGGGCGTGCCTGGCTGAGGGTCAGCACCACAACCCACTGGCTGGGCAGGGCGTGGGCCTGGCTGAGGGTCAGCAACACAATCCCACTGGCTGGGCAGGGCATGGGCCTGGCTGAGGGTCAGCACCACAATCCCACTGGCTGGGAGGGCAGGGACGGGCTGGTGAGGGTAACCAAGTCCCACTGGGGGAGGGCAGGGCATGGGCCTGGCTGAGGGTCAGCACCACAATCCCACTGGCTGGGCAGGGCAGGGCATGGGCCTGGCTGAGGGTCAGCACCACAACCCCACTGGCTGGGCAGGGCAGGGCATGGGCCTGGCTGAGGGTCAGCACCACAACCCCACCCTGGCACTGAGGAAGAGGCAGCAGAGGAGCTCAGGATCTCTCAGGAAGGGTTGAGGCTGAGCTCAAACACCAGAGCAATGAGGCTGGGAGGAGACAGAGCTGCCCTGTGGAGATTCTGGGTGAGGATAAAACCCACAGCGTGGAGATGTGGGCACTTCATAAATCCAATTCTTGGGAGTATTTAGCCTCCAAATGTTAAACTTTTTGGAGATTAATGGAGCTTTGGCCTCTACGTATTTTTGCCAAACCAATGTTTATTATGGCTTGTCCACAGCTCCCTGTGGCATCAATCCATCTTCCCTCTTCCCCTCCCTCTCTAATTCTGCTTTTAAAGAGGTGTTTGTGATCACACCCAACGTCCTCCCTGCTATACCCAAGGTAGCTTTGCTGCTTCACCTTTCCCTGCCATGCTGTGAATTATTCATGTCCCTGGAGCTGCCTGGCGCCTGGGAGAATCCTCTTTAATCAGGAGCCTTTATCTCCATCTCCCTCCTCCGAGCAGCAGCTCGCCAGGGCTGAGTGTGCTGCTGAGTTTGGGGGCAAAAAGGGATGGGGAACGAGGTGTGGTGGCTTCACTGTCAGGCTGCAGCTTCGTGTGTGCACTTCGGAGAGGGGAAAGGTTAGTTAGTGAGCAGAGAGTGAATGTGGGTGAAGGAGTGTCCCGGGAGGTGAGCACACTGCAGAGTGCTCCTGGCCTCACCTGGCTGGCATTGCTGAGCCTGGGGAGGAGAGACAACCTCGGATTGTTTCCTTCTTTCCATCGTACTTAGGGCAAACATTCAGTGTTCAACTGCAGGTGTAAAACCAAGTGACTCCTGCCGTGCACGGGGGCTTTCGGGACTTTCTTTGTTATTTTCTTTTCTTTTTTTAAATTTATTTACTTATTTATTTTATTCCCTTCTCCTTTCCTATCTGCTGGCTGCCCAGAACGCTGTAGCAGTGTGTTCCCCACGGGAATGCCAGAGGAGCTGCAGCACCCGAGGCTCTCCCTGGAGCTTTGGCTTTGCCAGGAGGATGCTGAGGGAGTTTTCACAGGAGAGGAACAGAGGTTGTGCTGCAGCACAGAGTCTCCTTCAGGAGTGAGGCTCAGGAGGAGGCAGGCTGTGCTCCCACACCAGCTCCTCCCTGCTCTGAGCCTCAGCCTCATCCTCATTTATTAATGACCGAGGCAATTAGCGTGGCTCGGAGCTTCCTTTGCACAAGCCAGAGCTCTGCAGTGTGGTTTGGGCTCTTCTATTTCAGGGTAAATCTGCCAGTTGACATCTGGGTGTTCCCTGGGAGGGTGGGGAGGGGCTGGGCTGGAATTCCCAGAGCAGCTGTGGTGCCCCTGGATCCCTGGCAGTGTCCAAGGCCAGGCTGGACATTGGGGTTGGAGCAGCCTGGGACAGTGGGAGGTGTCCCTGCCATGGCTGGGTGGCACTGGGTGGGATTTAATGTCCCTTCCAGCCCAACCCAAACCATTCCATGATTCCATGGTTTGTATGAATGAATTTCCAAAGCCTGGGAACACTTTTCCTGTTCCTCATGCCTGGGTGGCTCTAGGTGGATGAAATACCTTGGCTGCCTCTTCAGCCAACATGGCAATGACAGCTGGAAAAGAATCACAATTTTAACAACAACAACAACAACAAAGGGATTTTTGGTGGAATTTCACTCAAGCGAGGTGCCCAGTCATGGCTCTGGATGTCCCAGGATGTGAGGGACACCCCTGTCCCCCGGTGCCCTGGCTGGTGTCCCCTGCCATGGGGTTTGGCTCGCTGTGGCACTGCAGCTCACAGGGCTGGGGCTGGCAGTGTCCCTGTGTCACCCTCTGTCCCAGAGCTTTCCGAGTGCTGTCCTGCCCAGGAGGAGCCTGAGGTGACAGTGACACTGCAGTGACTCCCCTGTGCTCAGGGACCAAGGTGCCAGGGAAGGCTTTGATTCCTGATTACAGATATCCGGGGAAGGGAGATAAATTCAGAGTCCCTTTTGATGTGAATCAGCTGCTCCCTGCTCCTGCCTCCTTTAATGTGGAAATTAATGGCTCTGGCTTGTAAATCTTCTTTTTTGCTGCCCATAAAAAGGGAGCAAATCATCTTCTGAGCAAAACGCCATGGATTTGATGTTTTATCATTCTGAGATATTCCAAGGCAAGCAGAGTCAAAATGGGAGCCTGTTCTGTACACCCTGAGTAAGTTTTAAATTAATGGAGTAGCATCTTGAGGTGAATCTGCCCCAGAGAACCACAGAATCCCAGACTGGTTTGGGCTGGAAGTGTATCCCATATCCCATATCTCCTATATTCCAAAAAACACTCAAATTAGGAAAATATCATCTTTATTAATATGTCTTCCCCTGCAAACTCCTTTTTTGGCATGGCTGGGTCTCTGTCTCACACCTGCAGTCCCTCAAGGCCTCTCTGTTATCCACACACACTTTTTGTAGGCAGCAGCAGCTCCAGGGTTTGGGTTTCAGGATGGAGCCAGCTGTCTGTGAGGGAGAGGGAAAGGTTCTCTCCGTGCTGCCAGTGGAAATCAATCCAGCATTCCATGGGGATTCCCAGGAAGGTTACAGAGACGATGGATGGATGGATGGATGGATGGATGGATGGATGGATGGATGGAAAGGATGGGAGGGAGGGAGGGAGGGAGGGAGGAAGGAAGGAAGGAAGGAAGGAAGGAAGGAAGGAAGGAAGGAAGGAAGGAAGGAAGGAAGGAAATGTGTGGATAAAGGAGGCAGAGGAGGCCACAGGCAGCAGTTTGGGGTTCCTTCCCCCGTTGTAGGTTGTTGTGGTTTATTTCTTGCACGTGACAAAGGAATCCTTTCCCCTCACAGATCGTGGCAAGGACTCGAGCAGAGCCTCCTGCGCCCCAGCGCTGCTCCTGCACACCGAGAGGAAGAGTGTCCCTGCAGGCAGTGACAGTGACAGGGACAAGGTCTGTGCTGCAGCTGTGCTGAACTCGGGATCCTCCCCTGCCCTGCATTTTAAAGAGCCGTGGATTTCATTTCTCCTGGAGCTGTGCAGGAGCTCTGTCCCTGTCAGAGGATCAGGGGAGAGCATCAGGGCTGATCTGCTCCCCAGGGAATCCCAGATGGTTTGGGTTGGGAGAAACCATAAATCCCATCCTGTTCCACTCCTGCCATGGCAGGGACACCTTGCACTGTCCCAGGCTGCTCCAAGCCCCAATGTCCAGCCTGGCCTGGGACACTGCCAGGGATCCAGGGGCACCACAGCTTCTCTGGGAATTCCATCCCAGCCCCTCAGCACCCTGCCAGGGAGCAATTCCTAATTCCCAATCTCCCATCCATCCCTGCCCTCTGGCAGTGGGAAGCCATTCCCTGTGTCCTGTCCCTCCATCCCTTGTCCCCAGTCCCTCTCCAGCTCTCCAGCAGCCCCTTCAGGCCCTGCCAGGAGCTCTGAGCTCTCCCTGTGTCCTTCCCTTCCCCAGTGAACACCCCCAGCTCTCCCAGCCTGGCTCCAGAGCAGCTCCAGCCCTGGGATCACTCCATGGCCTCCTCTGGACTCTCTCCAGCAGCTCCAAATGTTATTTACAGTTTGATGCAGACAGAGGAGCAGCTGGGGACAATCCCTCTGTGTGGTGTCCCTGAGCAGTCCCCGAGGAGCTGCTGGAAGGAGCAGAGCTGGCAGAACCTGCTGCTCCCTGGGCTCCTCTCTGTCCTCACTGGTGCCACACACAGTTATCCCTCCCCTGCTCTCCCAGGGGATCTCTTGGTGTGCACAGGACGTGTTGGCTGCTTTTCCCCTCACCCTGCTCCAGGTGGGAGGTGTTTTATCCCTTCCCGTGTTTCTGGGCTGTTCCAGAGGCAGCTGGATGTCCATAAAGCCCCTCCTGGAGCGCTGGCCATGAGGGTGACCCCTCCAGGCTGAGGGGTGTTTGTACCCCAAAGCCAGCTGTGTTTGCTAACTGACCCCTGTGTCTCCCCAGGATCACTCCTTCAAGCTCCTGGCTGAGGCTGCCAGCACTCCCAGCGGGAACAAGCCTGTGGCATCCACCCCAGTGCCAGGATCCCCGTGGTAAGGAGGAGCCCTGGCTGCTGCCAGGCCATTCCCAGGCATTCCCTTCCCAAAGTGCCTTCCAGCTTCTGGCAGAGCTTTTCCTCATCAGCCATGGGGAGCATGTGGGAAGGAGCCACGAGCAGCCACAGCCCTGGGACCTCGCTGTGTCCCAGCCTGGGTGCTGCTTGGATGGAGCAGAGAGGAGGATTTATAAGGGATGCTGTTGGTTTTTAGGGCTGACCATCTCTCCCCCAGTAGTTTCTGGTGGCTCTCCCTGCCTGGCACAGCTGGTGCTCTGCAGGTTGTGTCTCATGGTCCACATGCCCTGACCTTGTTCCCAGTCAGGTGACAACAGGAGCTGGGTCAAGCTTTGGGACTTTTTTAAAGAGATAAACCGTCCTGCACTTTCTGGCCTGAGTGTTTGACAGAAGGATTTTTGTCTCCTTTACCCACTATGATAATTGGTTTGTACTTAGAGATGATCCATTGTGCATGGAAAGAATCACAAAGTATTTATATCTATGGTATGTGTACTGTATATTATATATAGTTACACAATATGGTAGAAAGGTTATTAAAGATATTGATCATGTGAATGTCACTGAATCCAGGATGCCAAAACTTCCATGGGTTTGTACAGTGAATTTCCTGGGATCCTCCCTGTCCTACACAGGGTGTGTTGGGTTATTTTATTGCAACACCCTGCAGTTTTCCTATTTCCAGTCTTTTACCAGACCAAACCCTTTTAAACCCATCTTTACTACTTTTTAATAACAATTAAGCATCAGAGCTTCTAATGATAAGATTTGTTCCTTCCAGGTATTTTTGCTTCAGAGACAGCAACATTTCCCTCTCAGCAGTTTTTGTGTCTCAGTCAGAGTGGGTTCAGTTCTCATTGTGATGCAGGGAGCACTGCCTGAGATGGAAATGCTGTTTGTTGATTTACATACAAATTTAGGGACGAACATCTCCAGCTTTTGGAATGTCTATTAAGGATGGAGCGATACTTATTTTCATATTATTTTGGCTCATTCCAAACAAATGTCAGGACAAGGAGCTGAACTGCTGCTGTGCATGTTTCCCTGTGGCTGCTGCAGGGCTTGCCACGTTTGGCCAATCCCAAACAGAGCCCTGAAAAACCATCCTAAAGATTTGGGACAGAGGGGGGACCTGTCGGAGCAGGTGGGAGATGGCTGGGACACCATGGGGACAGCACAGGGAATCCATGGGGATCCATGGAGATGGCATGGGGATGGTACAAGAATGGCATTGGGAATGGCACTGGGATGGCATTGGGGTGCCATGGGTTGGCACAGGGATGGCATTGGGATGGCACGAGGGATGCTGTGGTCACGCCCTTGGCCCCCAGCACAGCAGGCTACCTCCCATGTCCCCCTGCCAGCCCATGGCAGCATGGCAGTGGTCACTCACCCCACAGCCACAGCTCCTGGCTGCCCCTGGCTGCTCTCAGCCATGGAACCTGCAATGTCTTCTCCTGGAGCTGCTCTTCCTGGGAGCACCTCGCCCTTCTCCTCACCTGGCTGGTTTTCCTTCCTGGACTATTCCACCTGCTGCTTTTGGGCTGTTTCAGCCCTTTGTGTGCCCAGGTGTGGATGAGGACAGAGCTCCCTGCCCAGGGCGCTGGGTGCCAGGGCAGGCAGGGCTGGGTGTCCCCAGGGTGTCCCCAGGGTGTCCCCAGGCAGGGCAGGCAGGGCTGGGTGTCCCCAGGGTGTCCCCAGGCAGGGCAGGCAGGGCTGGGTGTCCCCAGAGTGTCCCCAGGGTGTCCCCAGGGTGTCCCCAGGCAGGGCTGGGTGTCCCCAGAGTGTCCCCAGGGTGTCCCCAGGGTGTCCCCGGGCAGGGCAGGCAGGGCTGGGTGTCCCCAGGGTGTCCCCAGGCAGGGCAGGCAGGGCTGCAGCGCCCCTCGGGGTGCATTTCTCACGGCCTCTCTCTCAGGCTGGTTTCTCCCCGGGCAGGTGTGTGGTGTGGACCGGAGATGACCGCGTGTTCTTCTTCAACCCCAGCATGCAGCTGTCGGTGTGGGAGCGGCCGCTGGACCTGCGGCACCGCGGGGACATCAAGCGCCTCCTCGACGACCCTCCGCACAAGCGCAAGCTGGAGGCGGCAGCAAGTAACTAACCTGAGATTGTCTGTTCCCGAAATTCCAAAAACTAACCTGGGATTGTCTGCCTTCCCGAAATTCCAAAAACTAACCTGGGATAGTCTGCCTTCCCGAAATTCCAAAAACTAACCTGGGATTGTCTGCCTTCCCGAAATTCCAAAAACTAACCTGGGATTGTCTGCCTTCCTGAAATTCAGAAACTAACCTGGAATTGTCTGCCTTCCCAAAATCCAGAAACTAACCTGGGATTGTCTGCCTTCCTGAAATTCCAGAAACTAACCTGGGATTGTCTGCCTTCCTGAAATTCCAAAAACTAACCTGGAATTGTTTGCCTTCCCGAAATTCCAAAAACTAACCTGGGATAGTCTGCCTTCCCAAAGTTCCAGTAACTAAACTGGGATTGTCTGCCTTCCCAGAACTCCAGTAACTAACCCTGGGATTATCTGCCTTCCTGAAATTCCAGAAACTCAGCTTGGCATTGTCTGCCTTCCCAAAACTTCAAAACTCCAGTAACTAACCTGGCAATTTTGGCCTTCCCGAAATTCCAGCTCATCGGGTTGGGCTTTGGTTTGGATCCACAGGCACAGCTCCTGATGAACCCCTGCAAACCCCCAAATAACCCCTGCAAACCCTAAATCATCACTGCAAACCTCCAATTAATAACTGTAAACCCCCAATCAATCACTGCAAACCCCCAAATAACCACTGCAAACCCCAAATGAACCCCTGCAAACCCCCAAATAACCCCTGCAAACCCCAATTAATCACTGCAAACCAAACCCCAAAAACCCCCCAAATAACCCCTGCAAACCCCAAATCATCACTGCAAACCTCCAATTAATAACTGTAAACCCCCAATCAATCACTGTAAACCCCCAAATAACCACTGCAAACCCCAATGAACCCCTGCAAACCCCAAATAACCCCTCACCCCAATGAAGCCCTGCAAACCCCAAATCATCACTGCAAACCCCCAATAACCCCTGCAAACCCCAAATCATCACTGCAAACCCCCAATAACCCCTGCAAACCCCAAATAACCCCTGCAAACCCCAAATAACCCCTGCAAACCCCAAATCACCACTGCAAACCCCCAATAACCCCTGCAAACCCCAGTGAACCCCTGCAAACCCCAATTAACCAACAAGCCCGGTGCCTGCAGGGAGATAAAAGCGAGCCATTATCAGCTTTTCTGTCAGCACAAAAGCAGCTCCAAAGCTGGGCTCTCTGTCAGTGTTGTCCTTATCGACACAGCCTGTAATTACATTTTTCTCTATGAATTTCCATCATCAGATGCTTGTATATCCATTTATATATAATTTTGGTGCACGGCTTGAAGAGCTGTAGCTGGATGTCTAATTCCTCCGAAACCAATCTGCCGAAATTCACTCTCGAGGAGAAAACCAGAGCTTTCTATTGCAGGATGTATTGAAAGCTCAGTTAATTCCTGCCACGAGACGGCCAGGGACAAAGATGAGGGTCATTGTTCATGGTCTAGATCGTTGTTCCTGCTCTGTCATTAATTAACAGAAGAGTCTAAAGTCGGGGCTGATAGGTGCCACTTCAAAAATCTATTTTTTCACTGCGTTCCATCCTTTTTATTCACTATCTCCACCGCAAGGGTTTGATTCATGCTCCTGGTTTTTTTTTATGGCTGTGACATTCATTGTTGCCAAACAGTCTTCATCTTCCTTGCTATAATTGGGCCTTGTGGTTGCTCAGTGTTGGAGCAGTTTATAATTAGTGTAGATTAACTCTGAGGTGAAGGGGATTATTTGTTACCTCTTCTCTTAGCTTGTAATCTCCAGTAAATAAATAAAGCAAACGAGCTCAGTGTTCCCAACAATGCTTCCCACATTTATTTAGCTGAGTGGCTGCTGCTGAGTTTTAATTGGAATTTGCAAATCAAACATCTAAAAAAAAAAAAAAAAAGAGATGTCAGGTGAAGTTATTCCTGGGGTGCTCTGGGTTGTCTCTGCTGAAGGATCAAGTGCTTTTTAAATTTGGGCATAAATGAAAAATTACTCATTTATCACTGCTCCTCCTCCACCAAGTGTTTGTTCCAGGAGATGGCTGTGGCTCTTCCCTGATGGGTTCCCATCAGGCCATCCCATTCCCGTGGGGCTGGAGAGGAGGAACAGCTCTGCCATGGCCCAGAGCAAATTTATCTGCTTGGAGTTCTTCCTCTTCCTTCAGCTGATCAGTGATCTGTCTGGGTGCTCAGGCTGAGGAAGTTTATCCAGCTAATTAATAGAAAATGGACTTCATGGAGTCATTAAACCATGGACTGGTTTGGGTTGGAGGGAACTTAAAATCCCATCCAGTGCCACCCAGCCATGGCAGGGACACCTCCACTGTCCCAGGCGTCACCAAACCCCAGTGTCCAACCTGGCCTTGGACACTGCTGGTAGAATTCCTACTGAAAACCACTGATTATTAAATTTACTGAATTCCCACACATATTTTAGACCTTCTGGCATTCAGACAAACACCTGAAGCCCATCCCTGGTAACAGCACATTGATATTTCTCAGGCAGTGTGTTGGGACTCTTCAGTGCAGCCCCTGCAGGGATGTGACTGCTGCTGCTGGATCCTTTGGGAGAACTGCTGCTGGCAGAGGGGAAGGGAAAATATTTCAGAATCCAGGACTTGTTCCCCTTGTGTGTGACTGGAAATCCAGGCTGTGAGTCCCTCAAGGACCCGGAGCAGAGCAGGGGATGATGTGGCTTTGGGGTTGCTCTGCAGCCCCAGGGGTGTGGGATTGTTGGTGCTGCTGGAATTCCTGGGAAAGAGGGAATCTCTGCTGGGAATTACCTCCAGTGAACCCTTCAGGCTGCCAGCAGGAGATGATCCTGCAGGAATGTCTTTAGCTGCATTTCTGAAGGGAAGGCAGGAGGGAGGATCAGGTGAAACAATAACAAGATTTAAACCAATCATGTCATGAATGAAAAATGAGGCATTTTGCTGACTGAAAATGGTCACTTTATTGCTGCCACTTGCATGTGGGTGAAGGCAATTGCAAGGGTTTTATAAAATCCTGGTTATTTTAAAAACCCTCTGTGGGGAGTGAAAGCCAGGAAACACCTGAGCAGCAGAGACAAGGGAAGCGAAGTCAATTTGAGGAGTTTGTATTCCCATTTATCTCTTTCAAATCTGGTAATGACTTCTTTCCTTTCAGCAGACAAGTGTGTAAGCTCCTGTCCAGGGGATGAAAACGACGATCTGAGCATCAGAACCAAGAGAAATAAGTAAGTTCTGAACTTTCCTTGCCTCTGCCTAATGGTGGGAAGGGCTGGTGCAAAGAAGGGCAAATTAAATGCAGTTTTAATTCTGTGGGTAAATGATGGGAGACATTATCAAGGTCCTCCTCAGAGCCAGGATTCCCTGTCACCTCTGTTTCCTGTGGAAACATATCCATTTTTGATGGATATCTCATGTTTGTCTGGGTAACTCTCCCCCCGCAATGGTCACAGACAGCACTCCAAGGCTGTGCAGTCATTCCAAAGGCAGTGGATAGAGGATTTCCCTGCACTGAAATCAGCAGTTTTCCCTGCTCTGAGCTTTGCAGGCTCAGAAGAGCCCGAGGTGCTGCTGTCACTGACCTTTGTGACCATGCAGACTTCTTGTTCTCCTGAAATCACAGCTGAAAAAAGCCATTTTGGGGTGTGTAGCCTCCCCAGATCCATTCCAGGTGGAGTGGGCAGGCAGAGGGCTTGTGGTGGGTTATGGTGGGAGTGCTCAATGGAATTATTTCCTGTCGTTTTTGTCACGAAGAAAAAGACTCCTTTCCAGTGTCCTCTCCTTGGCAAGGTCTGTGTGAAGCTGTCACTGTGAACTCTGGGGTCAGCTGGGTCCCTCCAGCTCCCCCAGCCCAAGGTTGGGGATCCCCAGCTGCAGATTGGGGGAATTTCCCATCTGGGAGCTCCTGCTCCATCAGCTCTGCGTGTGAGGAGTTCTGGAATGTTCCAGGGAGGATGCAAAGCCTCTCCCACCCAGCCCAGCCCTGCTGACCTCTCTCTCTCTCTTGCCCTGTAAAGAACAGAAGAGAGCCAGGCTGCCCCGGGCGGGGCTGAGGCTGAGGCTGAGGAGGGAGGGGAGGAAGGCTCTGCTGCTCGCATCACACCACCCCTGGAGGAGAGGATCACACACTTCAGGGACATGCTGCTCGAGAGGGGGGTAAGGAATGGGATATGGACTGGGAAATGAGCAGGAGAGGGGGAAGGAATGGGATATGGACTGGGAAATGAGCTGGAGAGGGGTGAGGAATGGGATATGGACTGGGGAAATGAACTGGAGAGGGGTGAGGAATAGGGATATGGGAATGGGGATATGAACTGGAGAGGGGAAAGGAACTAAGGAATGGGATATTCCCAGGATATGAACTGGAGAGGGGTAAGGAATGGGATATTCCCAGGATATGAACTGGAGAGGGGTAAGGAATGGGATATTCCCAGGATATGAACTGGAGATGGTGAAGCAATGGGATATTCCCAGGACATGCTGCTGAAGAGGGGATAAGGAATTAAGGAATGGGCCATTCCCAGGACACAGCACACTGCAGGAGCCATTCCAGAGCTCTGGCTCAGCAGCCAAGGAGGGATCAGGGATGAGGTTTCTGTCCCTGAACCCTGGGGCTTTGGGGCACTTTCAGTGGCTTTTCCCCACTGCCAGCCATGGGAACCGAGAGTCCTTTCCAGCCAAATTCCCAGAGAGCCCCAGGGATATCCAGAGGCACAGCCAGGGGCTCAGCAGGACATGGGGCTGTGGCACTGTGGCACTGTGACTCTGCCCATCCCAGGGATCCCACAGGAACCCCAGAGAGCACAGATGTGTCCTGCTCAGCTCCTCACACACCAGGAGCTGTCCTGGGAGATCCTGAGTGTCCATCAGTGCAAATCCCAAGGATTCCAGCCGTGGGGAGCCAATTTCACTCACTGAATCATGGAGTTGTGGAATCCCAGAATGGTTTGGGTTGGAAAGGATCTTAAATCCCATCCAGTGCCATGGCAGGGACACCTCCCACTGTCCCAGGCTGCTCCAGCCTGGCCTTGGACATTCCAGGGATCCAGGGGCACCACAGCTTCTCTGGGAATTCCATCCCATCCCTCCTACCCTCCCAGGGAACAATCCCTCCCAAAATCCCATCTAAACCCCCTCTGGCAGCACAAAGCCATCAGTGCTGATCCCAATCCTCGGGAAGGATGTTCTGGAGAAGTTCCCAGCTGAGGCTGAGCTGCAGGAACAGGGAACTCTCCGGGTTTGGGCTGAGTGGGGACAGGGAGGTGGGCAAGCAGCAGTGGGTGCAGATTGTCCTCCTTCCCACTCCCTGCCATGTGGGTTCCATGAAGGGAACATCATCCCTGGAAGGAAATAAAGCCCAAGGTGGCTGTTGTCAGGCAGTAAAGCCTATAAAATTTATCCCAGTAATCAGCAGGCTTTAAAGGGGGATAATTAGAGCTTCAGCAGCTCTGCAGTGAATTATCTCCACGCCAGAGCTGCTTTATTAATACATCTTGTTATTTATGCTTCAGAAAGGCAGAAGGGCCATAAATGAGTCCTGGGAGGAGACTTGGCTGGCAGATTTGAACTCGGAGGGCAATAAGTCAATATTTGGGAGGATTAGGGATGCTCTAGGATAGGACCCTCAGGTGTTTCTATGGAAGATTTGCTCCTAACATGAAGAAATTTGGGACATTTACTGTTTGGCTCTGCTGTTGTTTACAAATGGGGAGAGGAGAGGTTGCCTGGCTTTTGCCCTGAGCGTTTTTGAAGTGTCCAGCTCAGCACCAGCTGCTGGCCACGACTGAAGCACAGGGAGACCCTCAGTGCCACTTTAATCTGAATGTTTAATGCCCAAACCCTGCCCTGTCCTCCTCGTGGTGCTGTTCCTCGAGGAGTTCCTGGATGGAATCACAAAGAGCTCGGAGCAGATGGAGTTTGCCAGCAGAGCTCTGCATCTTCCTACAGAAATTATGGCAACAGAAGAATATTTATTGTGCCATTTTAAAAATAGATGGGGTTTTGGGGGAGCTCCAAGACACTCTTCATTCTGAAGTCTGGGGCAAGTTTTCCTTGTGTCCAAATGGGATCTGGATATTCTTCTGGAAGTTTCAAAGTTTCCACAAAATCCTGAGAGGAAGAGGCAAATTTAAGGTTCATGGCCTCAAGTCCCCAAAGGCAATCTGAACTTTGCATTCCCCAATCTCAAACCACTCTGAGAGGAAAACGAGTCCATTTAAAACCACTTTGCTTCATCAGAGCTTTCCTGCTGGAGTGTTAATTACTCTGTTTAATTATGCTTCTTGTCCTTGGGTTTTTTTTAGTGAATTTACTCTTTTGTGATTAGATGCAGTGATTAGAATATTTTATTTCCTTCAGATTTTTCTGTAGCCAACAAATTACCAGGGATGTTGTAGAAGGCTCTGAAATGGTTGGAATTGTCGCTGCCCAGGCAGGAGATGGATCTGGGTGGATTTAAGGTCCTTTCCAACCCAAATTAAGAATTCCATGATTCCCTGGAGCTGGAAGAAGCTCTGCAGGATGTGATATTCCCATCCCAGGTGGCTTTGGAGATGTTCACTGCCAGTTCCAGTTGGGTCACAGTTCCAGTTCTGGAGTTAAACTGAATTGTTCCTTTAACAGGAATTGGTGCTCCTGCTGCACCAACAGCCCCACAAAAATGCATGTGCATTTCTATTGCACAGGCAGGTGTAATTAGTCATAAATAGTGTTTAGGCTTGGGGTTTGGTGCAGGAGAAATAGGATTTCACAAAGTTCCTGTGAATGCCATGCCAATAAATCCATGGAATGTGTCCCTGCCCATGGCAGGAGGTTGGGACAAGATGATCTCTGAGGTTCTCCAAACCCTTCTCTGACTCTGTGCTTAAATTAAAATTTCCTTCCTGCTGGGGATTCTCCTCACCCCAAATGTGGGGAGAACATTGAGGTGTCCTGGAGCAAACCAGCCCTGCTGCTGTGGGAACAGCCAGAGCTCTGCCAAATCCAACTGCAGCCTCTCTGATAATCCAGAGTTCCCCAGCTCTCTGAGCTCCCCTTAGGCTCCACCCCGGAACATTTCCTTCTCCCCCAGCCCCACCAAACCCCCTAGGCGCTGTCTGTCCCGCGGGTGTCAGCATTCTGTCTGTCTGTCTGTCTGTCTGTCCCGCGGGTGTCAGTGCTCTCTGTCTGTCTGTCTGTCTGTCTGTCCCGCAGGTGTCAGCGCTCTCTGTCTGTCTGTCTGTCTGTCCCGCAGGTGTCAGCGCTCTCTGTCTGTCTGTCTGTCTGTCTGTCCCGCAGGTGTCAGCGTTCTGTCTGTCTGTCTGTCTGTCCCGCAGGTGTCAGTGCTCTCTGTCTGTCTGTCTGTCCCGCAGGTGTCAGCGCTCTCTGTCTGTCTGTCTGTCTGTCTGTCTGTCCCGCAGGTGTCAGTGCTCTGTCTGTCTGTCCCGCAGGTGTCAGTGCTCTCTGTCTGTCTGTCTGTCCCGCAGGTGTCAGTGCTCTCTGTCTGTCTGTCCCGCAGGTGTCAGCGCTCTCTGTCTGTCTGTCTGTCCCGCAGGTGTCAGCGCTGTCTGTCTGTCTGTCTGTCTGTCTGTCTGTCTGTCCCGCAGGTGTCAGTGCTCTGTCTGTCTGTCCCGCAGGTGTCAGTGCTCTCTGTCTGTCTGTCTGTCCCGCAGGTGTCAGCGCTCTCTGTCTGTCTGTCTGTCCCGCAGGTGTCAGCGCTGTCTGTCTGTCTGTCTGTCTGTCCCGCAGGTGTCAGTGCTCTGTCTGTCTGTCCCGCAGGTGTCAGCGCTCTCTGTCTGTCTGTCCCGCAGGTGTCAGCGCTCTCTGTCTGTCTGTCTGTCTGTCTGTCCCGCAGGTGTCAGCGTTCTCCACGTGGGAGAAGGAGCTGCACAAGATGGTGTTTGACCCTCGCTACCTCCTGCTGAACCCCGAGGAGCGCAAGCAGGTGAGCAGGGCTGCCCCAGCAGGACCTTCCAAACTCACCGGGATCCTCCCGGGAGCGTCAGAGAATTCCAGAAAATCCGGATTTCCCTGCGGAGACTCCTAGGTTTGGCTCTGCCCAGCGGGGGTGATGCTCAGCAGGCTCTGGGTGGGATTTTAGGAATAGGAATAGAAATTTAGGAATAGGAGTTGCACTCCAGGATCCCTGCGGGTTCCTTCCCACTCAGGAAATCCTGGAATTCTCAGTGCTGTCTCCTTGGACAGGCAGTGCCACAAGGAGGTTTGATGCCAAGGAGAGGCTCCAGCCTGGGGGCTGCAGGAACAATGGGAAACTTGGCTGTGGGGGGAAAATGGTTCCACCCTAAATAATTGCAGTACTGCATTGAATTGTTGCAATATTGCATTGAATTACTGCAATACTGCATTGAATTATTGCAATATTGCATTGAATTATTGCAGCATTGCATTGAATTATTGCAGCATTGCATTGAATTATTTCAATACTGCATTGAGTTGTTGCAATATTGCATTGAATTATTGCAATCCTGCTGAATTTGGATTGTTGAGGACAATTTCCAGGAGTCCAGCAGGGTTTGCTGCTGCAGTTTGCAAGAACAGACTCCACTGGGCAGAGCACTCTGGGGATCTTTGCAAGGGTTGGGTTTTTCTGGGGAGCTCCAAAGGGGTGTGGAGTTTTGCTGCCTTGATAATTTGGGTGTTAATTATCACCAGGGATCCCAAAATCTGCAGATGAGTCCAGAACTTTCAGGAGAGGTGCAGGGATCTTGCAGAGAAGGTGAACACTGCTGGCTGTGGTTATTTCTCTCCGTTAAAAGTCTTTTGTCATCCTGCAAAAGGGAATCATTTCGAATATGGAATTGTCCATTTTTTAAAGAAACAGGATGAAAAATGAACTTATTCCATATTGTGCCGTGGTTCTCCAGAGAGCTTCCTGCAGGTATTTACCCAAGGACTGCTCACATACATCTTCATTTACTCCCTTCCCAATATTTTCTCTCCTAAGGAAAAAAAAAACCGGAAACAAAATAATAAGAAAATACAGGAATGAAAATGTATGAGGAGCTGGCAGGATGGAAAGTGCTGCTAAAGAGCCTGAATAGGGAGTTTGGGATTTATTTCAGGGAACCAGCAAGGACAACACCTGGACCATGAGGAGTCAATCAGATGCGGGTTTTGGAATGATGGAATTATTGTATCAGCCTTGGAGCAGCAGTGAGCCACGGCAGGGGTGGAACTGGCTGGATTTAAGGTCCTCCCAGCCCAAAGCAGTGTAGGTTCTGTGATTAACACAAACACTGCTCATTTTTAATGAAATACCCAATTCCAGCCAGGACAGGCAGCCCTTGGAGGTGATGGAATGAAAACAGTTATCCATCCGTGGGGAGAACTGCACACCCTGGGGTTGGCAGAATATTAGTATTTGTTATTGGTTAAGGACTTGTTATTTGTTAATAACAAATAACAAATTTTTATTTGTCAATAACTCCTTGTCTTGTGTCCTTCCCTAACAAGATTTTTGAGCAGTTTGTCAAGACTCGCATCAGGGAGGAGTACAAAGAGAAGAAGAACAAGCTGCTGTTGGCCAAGGAAGAATTCAAAAAGCTTCTGGAAGAATCCAAGTTATCCCCCAGGTGGGCATTGCCTCGGGAAGGTTGGGAAGCTCAGCTTTGCCATTTAGGGTGAAATTTTTATCCCACAACACTTCCTAGCCAGTGGAACAAAGTTCCAGTGCTGGGATGGCATTTCTGCCCTGGTATTTTGCAATATTTTGTTGTATTCCTGGGTGAGGAAATGTTCCATTTCTCTGTCCCTCTCTCTCTCTTTCTGCCCCTCTCCCACTCAGGATGTGCAATTCTTTGCACAACACATTTATTTTACATTCCTGTATGCTGTGATTGGGGAACACACATTACTCCTATAAAATCAGTGCCACGATGTTCAATCTCATTTCCATTGCACAGGCAGGTGTAATTAGCCATAAATTGTGTTTAGGCTTGGGGTTTGGTGCAGGAGAAATAGGATTTCACAAAGTTCCTGTGAATGCCATGCCCATAAATCCATGGAATGTGTCCCTGCCCACGGCAGGAGGTTGGGACAAGATGATCTCTGAGGTTCTCCCAACCCAAACCCTTCTGTGATTCTCCAGCTCTGTGATTAAATTAAAATACACCATACAAGGCACAGTTTATTTTGTACTTTGTTTTTCAAGTGATGGATCCAGACTCACACAGTGGCAGTCCTTGGGGCAGGTCTTTCTCATTTGTAAATTATGTGAAAATAAGAGGGTTTATATGATAAATACTGTTAAATTGTTGGAACAAAGAAATGAGAGTTTTCTTTACTAAAATATGCAGTAATTATTCAGCTCAGCCCGTGTTGGCACACAGATACAAGCAGCACACTGGGCTGTAATAATTGTAATTACTAGAAATATTTTACAACAAAACTGGGAATACTCTGGGCTAACATCCCACCCAAACACTGACATTCCTGCACTGATATTCCCAGTTCCCAAGGGAAAAGCCCAGAGGCCAGGCAGCATTTCACCCCTGCATGGGTTTGGGAGCTGACTGTGCCACCAGAGCATCCAGGAGGCTCCTTTCCCTGCCTTGACTTAGGCACACAATGAGAGAAAAAAATCCCAAATATTTCCAATAAAAAGCAGAGAGTCGCCTTGGGGAAGGAGCTGCGAATGCAGCCTGACAGGCAATGAGGGTAGAAAACCCGCTAGGAGAGTGGAAACACCAAATCTCCTGGAGCTGAAATCCAAACTCCTCGTTCCTTTCTGTGAGCTGATGGCTCAGCATCCTCCTCTCCCCCTTTCCAAACCCACAGTGATCCCATTTCCCGAATTCCCTGTTCCCCCAGGACAACCTTCAAGGAGTTCGCGGAGAAGCACGGCAGAGACCAGCGCTTCCGCCTCGTGCAGAAGAAGAAGGACCAGGAGCATTTCTTCAACCAGTTCATTCTTCTTCTCAAGAAGAGGGACAAGGAGAACAGGATAAGGCTACGGAAGATGAGATAAGAGCAGCTGGACGTGGCAACAAGGACGTGAATTCGGGCTGTGGCTGCGGGAAGGGATTCCGAGGAAGGATGAAGAGTTTGGGGTCCAACAGCACCGCCAGGAGTGGTGAATCCTGAGGGCAAACTGCCTCAAGACGGAGTTTGTGGATCGTCCACGGGATTTGGGAAGGCTCTTCTGCAGGAATGGGAAGGATATTTTGTTCTCAAAGAATTAATGTTTCATATTGAAGCTCTCTTTTGTACAACATCCAGAGTTTGATGCATTTCTAATTGCCATGATATGTGGATCCCTTAATTGTTTTAATTATGCAAATTACTTGTAATATACACAAGTTATGAATCCAGTGCAGATTTATAATTAAGCAGAAGCAGATGCCATCCAGAGCAATCTCAAGGCATTTTCCATCCTTTTAGGGGAATTATCTCAAGCAACCTTTTGGCAACTCTGCATTTCCACCCAGTGTGGGCTCTGGTGGTCTGCAGGATCCTCACCCGCTGCTCATCCGTCTCTGTCCAGTGCTCTGAGTAGTAGTGATCAGCTATTCATTGTAAACCTTGGTGAAGAGTGTGAGAATCTTGTTCCATGGGGAACTCTCCGATCCAGAGCTCCAGGGTAGCTCCCCCTCGGCCTTCCAGCCCCAGCCCTGTGGTCAAGCCATCCCGGTCCGAGTTGGGTTCTGTTCCTGTGCGTGAAGAGTCTGCATGAGATTTTTCTCATCCTATTTGTATAAATAAATATTTAACTTTTCTATTTAAGAGGCATTGCCAAGCTTTGTTTGCAGGGGGATTTCAGGGGCTGAACTTTTGGAGGTTTTTTCTGCCAGAGCTCTGGGAGCATTTGGGAAATGCTGTCAGGGACAGGATGGGACTGCTGGGGTGTCTGTGGGGCCAGCAGCTGGGCTGGGTGATCCCTGGGGGTTCCTTCCAGCTCAGGGTGTTCTGGGATTCCATTTTCATGGATTCCATTTTCATGGGTTTCCATGAAAACGATGCTCTGATTGGAATTTTTTTCCCTCAGATGACCTAAATTTTAAGTTCTTGCTCCTTAAATCAATAGATTTCTGTTTGCCTGCAGGGAGGGGGATGTTTTCTCTAACTCACTGTCGTTTTTATTTAAATGTGTGCTGGATGTTTTTATAGTCAAGGAGATAAAGGAACTTCCTACTACTTTGGGAAAGATGAACTCAGAATAATTCCGAGTGCAGGACACAGCGAGTGGCTTCCCAGTGTCGGAGGGCAGGGTTAGGGGGATTTTGGGAAGGAATTTTGGCTGTGAGGGTGAGGAGGGAGAAGGAAAAAGGCTGATCCAGGCCTTGGAGCTGCTCCTGCCCTGCCACAGCCCACGCTGAGGTCCTGCTTTCCTGCTGGACCTCAGCAGGAAAGGTCCTGCTCCCTGCTGGAGCCTCCAGTTGCTCCAGGTTTTCCATGGGTTGCTCAGTGTTTTCCATGGATTGCTCTGTGTTTTCCATGGGTTTCTCCATGTTTTCTATGGGTTTCTCCATGTTGTCCATGGGTTGTTCACTGCTTTCCATGGATTACTCCATGTTTTCCATGCATTTCTCCATGTTTTCCACGGGTTGCTCCATGATTTCGTATCTCTGACGGATCTCCTGGCTGTTCTCCTGCTCAGGTGAGTGCCTTGAGGGGTTTGGATATCTGCTATTTACAATTTTCCCAGTGGAAAAAGAAAACATTATGAAGAGTGGAATTGTTTGAATAGTTTGAGTGGTTTGGTTTGAATGATTTGAATGTTTTGGTTTGAATGTTTTGGTTTCAATGATTTGAACCATTTTCAGCTCAACCAGCAGCACAGCGAGAACATCCCTGACAGCAATGTCCACCCAAAACCCCAAATCCCCAGCCCAGGGCAAGGAGAGCAGCTTTATTTAGGGTTGGTTGGATCCCTGGGAAGGAGAGATTCCTCAGGGTATCTCCAGCTGGAGCTCTGGGTTGGCCTCCCCTAGAACAAGACGCTGACAATTAGGGAAGTTGTAATTAAAAGCCAAATTAAGGTGGAATGGGCTGCCAAAGGCTCAAAATGAACAAAGAGCTTGTTCATTTGAGCTTCACATGCCAATAAAATGCTAATAATGCCTTTGCCTGGATAATGCTGTGTGAGTGAGGAGAAATTTGTGTGCTCACATCCTTGGCTGGGTTGTATTGGTCTGAACCCAAGATGAACAGGAGGGAAAATCAAAGGTGATAATGTGATGTGGCATTTCTTTATTTAGGAAAAGTGCAAAATCCGTAGGGAACAAGTTCCAAACCATGTGGGCAATGTGAAGATATGCAAAGGATGGGTGTTGGGAGGTTTTGGTGAGTTTGGGATTTTTTCTCTCTGCTTTTCAGCCTCCCAACAGATTTTTTTTTTTTTTTGGAGAAACATTTAGTGGTTCAGCAAGTGTTAAAGCCATTTTATTTCTCTTTTTTTAAAGTACTTTGTGACTTTTTTTTTTAAACTTAGTTCTTCATATTTTGATTTCTTCGCTTGGGTTTACTTTGGCAAACATTGCTTTCATCCCACCCCCCTGGGAACAGCTCTTGCTGTGGCTGTGATCATCATCAGGAGAGCTAATCCCGAGCAGAAATGGAGAGAAGTCAGAGAAATGAAAACAAATGATGGCAGAGCTCCCCAGAGACTCTGAATTGACTCTTCTGGATTCACAGCGAGATGCTCTGGGTTTGCTCCTGTGAGCAATTCCACTTGATTTGTGCCTCCGAGTGTCAATGGAATATCCACAGATTGTGTTTCCTCCGAGTGTCAGTGGAATATCCACAGATAGATTGTGTTTCCTCCGAGTGACACTCGGAATTGTTTGCTCTCCAATGGCTTTTCCCACTGAATTCACCTCTGGCAACTTTGCTTTTCTCGGGGCTCTGTTGCACCCAGGCAGTTTTTCTGGGTTTCTCCCACTTGCTGGGCTGGAGGTTGTTGTGTTTAATGTCTCCACACTGGGAGGAGAACAGGAGAAACTGGGAATGCAGCAGAGATGTTTTCCCATGGAAGAGGGATGGAGTTTGCCCCTTTCTGCAGAGAGGCACCTGGAGATTTTCAAGGGTTTGTGAGCAAAGTTCCTTTCAGACTGAGCTGGGCACTCGGTCTGCCCTGACTGATTGCTTCCTATTTGTCTAAATTGCTCTAATTTGGACTTTTCCTCTCCTATCCTGGGTGGGAGGGAGGAGCCAACAACTGCTTCCTGATCCCTTGTATTTCCTTATCCAGGTGCTCAGCAGAGTTGGGCTTTGGGGAGAAAATCAAGGAGATTTTTTGTGGTTTTTTTACAGTTAGAAAGCTGATCCTGTCCTCTCATCCTCCCTGCAGATCACAACCCCATCTCCCCTTTCCTTTTCCTCCTTTATTAAAAGTGAATAATTTACCAGTTAAAGGTAAATCATAGAATTCAGAACAGCCTGGCTTGGAAGGGATGTTAAAGATCTTCTCCTTCCACACAATGCCTTCTGTAGCTGATCATTCTGGAGTTAGCTGCTGATAATAATGAAAGGTTTGATGAAAAAAAGGCTAAGAAATCTTCACCTATTCACTGAACACTCTGAACACTTCCCTTCTTCCTGAGCTTGTTATTTATTTAGGGAGAAAAAACTGTCCTTGGAAATTCTCCTTCTTGCTCGAGGTGCACATTTCAGGCAGCTTTCCAAGGAAATTGGAGTCTCCAGTCCTACTGGGAAATTTCTCAGCTAGAAGAGCTCATCTCAATCCTTCTAAATTAATTTTTCCACATTTACCTGTTGGAATAGATTTGGCCATTGCTGGTTTTGAAGCAGTGACACCACTTGGGGATTAATCAGATTATTACATCATAATTCCCAGAGCAGCTGTGGTGCCCCTGGATCCCTGGCAGTGTCCAAACCAGGCTGGACATTGGGGTTTGGAGCAGCCTGGGACAGTGGGAGGTGTCCCTGCCATGGCAGGGTGGCACTGGGTGGCATTTAAGGTCCTTTCCAACCCAAACCAGATCAGGCTTTACCCCACGAAAAAGAATATTTTTAATATATTTCTCCTTTTTCTCCTTTCAAGAGAAAAGCCTTTCCCTGGAATCACAGCGAAGCTGCTGCTTGGAACAGGCACTGCCTGCAAAACAAGAATATATTTAACTTTAAAGAGCATTTTTAATAAAGACCTTCTCCATCTGAGGAGGCTGTGATTGTCGGCACGGTAGGCTGAGGCTTTCAAGGCCCGTGTTTTGTTTGTATTAAAAATAATTTTCCCCTCAGATGTGATATTTTTCCTCCTGAAAGAATAAAATATTGATTTAATAATTCAAACACAGTCAACTGGAGGTTGATGCGTCTGCATCTTCCGCACAGATCTCCTTACAAATTGCAACTGTGTGTTTTTCTGTTTTCATTTGGAAGCAAAAGCTGCTCAAATGTTCTCCAAAATGCCCGGTGTTACAAACCCAGGCAAAATCCTCTTCCTGCAGCAGCTGATGTGATTCGCAGAGAGAGGAGAGCTGAACAGAGAGGGTTTGCTCTGTGTCACCTCCTGAAATTGCAACACCAAAAACTCCATTGCCCTGGGATGCTTTGGGGAAAGCAGAGCACAGAACTGCTTAAAAATTAAAGTCTTTGCTTTGGGCCATTAAAAAAAAAAAAAAAACAACCCAAAAACTATTCTGACTTTTAATTTAAAAAAACAAAGGAAACCACCAATTCCAATCCTGAAATGAAGAGAAGGAATATCCTGCTGTCTGCTTCCTCGAGCTGCATGAGAAAGGTTTTCCTGTAAATTATTCTGTTTGTGGTGAGCAGCGAGTCCAGAACTGGGATCCAACATCAGAAGATGTGGAGCTGCTGGAATGGAGCTGCTGGAACTCAATGGAAAACTTGGAGAAAAGTTTTGCCCCGGGGGAGATCCTGGGGAAAAGCAAAGCAGAGAAGCTGTGAGATTGTTTCCTTCACAGCCTGGGAGTTCCAGGGGAGATGCTGCAGAGTGCCAGCAGAAGAGGAATGCTGGTTTCCCACCAGTGCCACAAACCTGCATCCTGCTGCTCCCCTCCACATTCCAGGGGTCTGGGCAGGAATTCTCCCTGCATGGAGCTCCATTCCCATCTCTGCCCATCCTCCTCCATGCCTTTCACCCTGGCTGGGAGAAGGAAGGATTTCCTTTCCCTCTGGAGCTGTCAGGAGCTGCTGGGGCTGCACGAGGAGCTCCTGATCATCTGTCCATGATAAAACCTCAGTGCTGGTAAAGCCTTTGTGTTCTCCAGCTGGAGTTTGCTGCTGGTGGGCAGGACTAGGGTTTTTCTCCAATGTGTTTATTTTGAAGCTGCAGACAAGGTGAGGAGTGTTCCTCCACTCCGGAAACTCAGCAAGACAAGACTTTTTACATTCCTAATCTCCCCTGCTTCCTCCCAGTGCCTCCTTGCAGTGTTTTTAGCAGTCTGTCTCCCAGCAATGGGAGCTGGCTCCTAAGGAACAGAAACAATCAGTGTATTCCTTGGCTGGTTCATGTTTTGGGATCAGCCCTGGACGGGGCACCGAGGGCCACACTTCCCCATGAGCATCCCGAGGGTTGCCAGGGAAACCTGAGCGCCAGGCTGACTCCAGTCGGAGGGAATCAGACACATTGTTTGGTGCAGACAGCTCCAAGCTGACTCCCAGTTAACTAAGAGCCAGCCAAGGAAAACAAAGCAAGCTGCAGAGCCCTGGTGGCTGCTGCCCTCGATGATTGCAGAGCGAGGAGCTGGAGCGGAGGGCTGGGAGCCTGGGGGGGACAGCGGTGGCACCAGCAGATGGCTCGGCACATGGCTTTTGTTTCTGTCGCTGTAAACAAGCATTTGTTCTGCCTAGGCTAATAGATGGATTGTGTGGAATGGTATGAGCTGGGAGGGATGGGAATCAGCCTGGGCTGGTTAGAGCTGATGGAATGGTGTGAGCTCCAAGGGATGGGAATCACCCTGTGCTGGGTGAGAGCTGATGGAATGGTGTGAGCTCCAAGGGATGGGAATCAGCCTGGGCTGGTTAGAGCTGATGGAATGGTGTGAGCTCCAAGGGATGGGAATCAGCCTGGGCTGGTTAGAGCTGATGGAATGGTGTGAGCTCCAAGGGATGGGAATCAGCCTGGGCTGGTTAGAGCCACAGTGTGACCCTGACTGACAGCAAATCAATCTGGGATCCATCACTCCCATCAATGTATGGCTGCAGTGACGTCACTCCCAAATTAACAAATGCTAATGAGCAGAGCCACCTTAGCTGGCACTCCACAGGCAGGATAATTCCCCAGCAATCATCCCTGTGCTGCTGAGAAATATTCAGCAGCTCTACTTCTTCCCTGTGCTTGTGGCACAACTCTTGTGATGGGAAAACAGAGAGAATCCCTTCACAGAGCATCCCTGCAGCTTCCCAGCAATCCAGGGGAATGTTCCAGGGAAAGAAGATGTTCTTCTCTTCCACTGAGCCACGGGAAATCACGTTAGCAATCAGCTAACGAGGGCTGGGAGAGGAGGGATGTGTGCTCAGCGTGAAGGACAGCGAGGAGCTGCTGGAGCCTCAGGAGCTCTGGGAAACAAGGAAAATATCATGGATAACTATGGGAAAGGTGACAGGGGGTGGATGCTGTGGGACCCCAAACCCCACTGGGGTTTGCCAAGCTGGATGATTCCCTGGAGGTGACACTGATCCTGGCACTGGGGACATCCCAAAGCTGGCCCCACGCAGGGAAGCACTGCAGCAGCAGCCAGAGCCACCCAGGACAGGGAGACTGGCCCAGCAGGTTGGGTGTGGGGTGGGAGAGCACTGAGCACTCACCCTGCTCACTGGGATTATCCTTGACTCGACTTTGCTGAGCTCTTTGTATTCCACTGCCTGGATGTCCTTCCAAACTGCAGCTCCTGCTTTCTCACTCTAATGCCTGAACTCCATTATCCACTCTCCCCTGTGTTTAAGCCAGTTTTGGTTCATTTACTTCACACTTATCTCTTTCAAAACCTGTTTGTGTTTACAGTTTAACTCATTTAACTTTTGTTTTCCTCCCTCTCTCGCCACCATTTCCCTCTCTCCCCACAATTATGTGTTATAGCTGATAATTAATGCTCGGGGGATGAAAAATGGCAGATTTTGTTCCAAAGCTGCCTGGCTGTTCAGCACAGCCCCTTCCAACAGTGCTGTACAGCTGCTGGAGAACCACCTGGAATTCTGCCTGCAGCTCTGGGATTGCAGGACAGGCAGGAGCTGGAGCTGCTGGAGAGTCCAGAGGAGGAATTCAAGGATGAGCAGAGCAAAGAGCAGCTCTGCTGGGAAAATTGGGATTGTTCATCTGGAGAGGAGAAGCTTTGGGGTGACCTCAGTGTGGCCTCAGAGCACCTGAAGGAGCCAACAAGAAACATGGAGAGAGACTGGGGACAAGGGCTGGAGGGACAGGACACAGGGAATGGCTTCCCACTGCCAGAGGGCAGGGATGGATGGGAGATTGGGAATTAGGAATTATTCCCTGGGAGGTGGGGAGGGCTGGGATGGAATTCCCAGAGAAGCTGTGGTGCCCCTGGATCCCTGGCAGTGTCCAAGGCCAGGCTGGACACTGGGGCTTGGAGCAGCCTGGGACAGTGGCAGGTGTCCCTGCCATGGCACTGGATGGGCTTTAAGGTCCTTTTCCAGCCCAACCATCCAGGATTCTCCCCCTCTGCCCAGTTTATCACCCTCCAGCCCTTCCCACATCCCAGCCCTGCCCAGGACTGTGGGAAGTTCTCCAAACAGGGATAACAAACTGATGTCAGGCAAACATCAATTTCTCATTTCCCAGGTTCATTAGGCAGCCCAGTGTCCTCATCCATGTGTGTAATCAACATTTCCAGCAGCTCCTGCTCCCCTCAGCTCCTGATGGAAGGGGAAGTGTTCAATTAGCAAAGAGAGGCTGGAACAGGGTGATTAACCAGAGCTCAGGAAATAATAAACCCATTTAACGAGCAGGGCTTTTCTCAACCTGCCATGGGAGCTGCTTGTGTTCTTTGCAGGCAGGAGAGCTCCAGCCAGGGGATGTGTCCGTGCTGGGCTCTCCAGGGAGCTCTGTGCTCCCATGGGCACCTCTGGGACCATCCCAAAGCTGCTCCTGGACATTGACAGTCCCTGGTGGCTCCTGGCTCTGGAATGGTTCAACCCAAAGCAGAGGATGCTGAGTTAGAAGTTCACAGCTGCTGGAGGAGGATGAGGGTGGTGCAAAGCAAATGAAATTTTCCCTTTATCCTCCTTTCCCACAGCGTTCCCAGAGCTGTTTTCCAGGAGGTGACCCCTCCTGGATCCTGGACAGGAGTGACCACTGCTGGGACAGTGAGCAGGGAGTGACTGGGATGTGCTGATTCCAGTGGCTTCCTCTGCCCTCCCACCCTCACTGAGGTCACCAGGGACCCTTCTGGGATTGCCACCTGCCATCAGGGCTGCAGCACTGGGACTGGCTGGGACTGGAAGGAATTTGATTTTATTGGAATTTATTTCATTCGTTGCCATCCCAGATAAACCTAACTGTGCAAACAACCTGGGCAATTAGCCAGGCCCTAATTAACCCAATCCAGCCGGGCTGGGAACAGAACTGATCATTCCCAAACCTTCAGCAGGGACAAGTCTTTGGTTGTCACAGTGCCCTGGTTTGTGTCCTGCTGCCCTGGCCCTGGGACTGAGCCAACCCTGGGCTGGGCAGGCTAGAGGAGAGGTTTGCACCCCCAGCTCAGTCACTGCTCTGCAGAGCCACACCAAAGGAAATTGGATTTTGTTATCGCTCCAGAGTCTCATTTTTGCAAAGGAGTGTCACTGCAAAAGTTTCCTTTTAGCAGGAGAAAATGTTCTTCCCTGATTGCCTGTGTGGCTGAGCCAAGCCCAGGAAGGGGAGCAGATTATGCTTTATGGAAGTAATTTCTTTAATCTCGTGGCTGCTCAGGCCTCGCAGTGTGCTGTGAGGATCACAGGGAGCTGCTTTATTACTGCTGCCAGGGCTGATCTGCTCGGGCTTAGGCACTGCTTAGTGCAAATCCCTGGGCCTTTTGCTGCGGATCACATCTCCCTCATTCAGCTTTTAATGTGCTTCTCTGAGAAAGGAGAACAAGGCTGGCCTGCTTCCTTTTGTGGCAGAGTGTTTGGGGTTTGTGTTCTGTGCTTTCTGTGCAGGGAGAGTTCTGTGGAGCAGCCTGGGCTGCTGTGCCATGGGCTGGAAATGAAATAGAGGCTGTAAAAATAAGAAATTTGTAAATAAGAAATCCTGTCATCTGTAAATAAGGAAACGGGAGATAGTTTGACTGCCCCTCCCCGTGTCTGAGTCAGTGAAGTGCACTTCTGAAGGGTCAGGGAGGGTCTGGCAATGACCCAGAGTTCAGGAGGGTCAGCAGGGTCAGTGCTGCCCAGCTCAGCTGATTGTTTAATTGATCCCACCCTTGACTGGGCTCAGCTAATGAGGGTTGTGCCTTCCTTGCCCCTTTCCCCTCGGGCAGAGGGGATTTTCAGCAGTGCACAGGCAGCAGAATCACACAGAGCCACAGAATCCTGGAATCACTGAGGCTGGAAAAGATCTCCAGGATCACTGAGTCCAACCTGTGCCAATGGCCACCTTGTCCCCAGCACTGAGTGCCACAGCCAGGAATTCCCTGGACACCTGCAGGGCTGGACACTCCAAACCTCCCTGGGCAGTTCCAATCCCTGAGCACCCTTTCCATGGAGAAATTCCTGCTGCTGTCCACCCTGCCCCTCCCCTGCCCAGCCTGAGGCTGTTCCCTCTCCTGCCGTCCCTGTTCCCTGGAGCACAGCCTGACCCCCTGTCATGGTTTTTTCGACAGGACATTGCCAGGAGGATGCACGAAAAGAGGGCAACCAGGCTCCAAGCTTAAAGTTGCAAAAAGTGTTTAATTACCTAACAGAGTTGGAGGATAAATGCAGGCAAAAATAAACTTTTCATACAGTTTTGGTTCACTCCCCCCTCCCTCTTACGAACCTGTAGTATTCACCCCCTTTCCTCCTTTACAGTCAACAAGCCGGGTGGTGGGGGGGCAGGGTGTGGGGTCTCTTTTCAGTCCACAGAGCAGATTCTCAAATTTACTCATCACCACAATTCTTCTACTACAAATACTCTTTATCTCTACTTATTTCTCTCTCTCTCCAGACAGTTTTCTTTCTGCTCTCACCCCCACCCTCTTAAGAAGCAGTCTCTGCACTCACCCCCCCCCTTCCCTCTTTCCAAACCAGCAACACAGACAGGGGGCAGGTTGAGGGGTCCTCTGGTCAGTCCAATCAGGAAAAGAGGTTCTCTATTTAGCCAGGGGTCCTTCCCACGAGAGACAGTCCTTTGAGAACTTCTTTGGCGTGGGTCCAATCTCACGAGCAACATCCCGCCCGAAATTCTGCTGCAACATGAGTTTTTTTGTCCATAGGGTGCTGTGCAGACTCTCTCGAGCCGAGGCCAGGCTGCTTCCATTCCAGGAGCAAGGCCTTTCTCTCCTTTGCAAGGCCTTTGCAGTTTTAACTCTTAGATGAGACTCCCACTGGTTCACAGTCTTTTCCAGGCATCCACCTGCTCCTCTGGCATGGGCTATGGGTGAATTTCTGCACTCCTGTGGACTCCATGGGCTGCAGGGGGACCTCCTGCCCCCCCATGGCCTTCACTGTGGCTAGCAGAGGGTTTTCAGCTCCAGCACTGGGTGCCCCTCCTCCCCCACCTTCTTCACTGACCTTGGCGTCTCCATGCTGTTCTCCCTCACATATTTTCACCTCCTCCTCCTCCAACTACAAAGAAGTGAAAGAAGTGCGTGCCTGCTTTGTTTTGAATTTTTCTTAAATATGTTTTCACAGAGGCGTAACTAGCACCTCCAATTGGCCCAAACTTGGCCGGTAGCATGTCCATCACCTTCAGAGCCATCAGAGATTGGCTCTGCTGGACTTGATGTAAAAACTTCCAGAACTTGCACTCAGGACACACAGGAGCCATCTTTGTGCCACTCCCCACCCCTCAGACACCTCCCCAGACCTACTACAACAGCTTCTGAGGGGTCCAAATTTCTGCTAGATGTTAAAAACACTTCACTGATGTTTTGGGCCAATCAAAACCACCACACCCCCCAGCTGTCCCCTCCTGGCAGCAGCTGTGCAGAGCCACAAGGTCCCCCTGATCCCCTTTGCTCCAGGCTGAGCTCCTTTCCCAGCTCCCTCAGGATTCTCCAGCCCTTCCCAGCTCTGTTCCCTTCCCTGGACACTCTCCAGCCCCTCCAGAGGGAATGTGCAGAGTCCTGCCCTGTCCTGCAGCTCCCCTGGATGTCACACACTCATTGCACCAGGAAGAAGGCAGAAGGTTTCCAGAATTCCCCTGCAGGCTCCCTGTTTTCCAGGAGGCTTTGGAGATGTGCACAGCCTGGTGAGGTGCTGGTTGATGTGCACAGCTCAGTGAGATGCTGGTTGATGTGCGCAGCCCGGTGAGGTGTTGGTTGATGTGCACAGCCCGGTGAGGTGTTGGTTGATGTGCACAGCCCAGTGAGGTGCTGGTTGATGTGCACAGCTCAGTGAGATGCTGGTTGATGTGCACAGCTCAGTGAGATGCTGGTTGATGTGCACAGCATGGTGAGGTGTTGGTTGATGTGCACAGCTCAGTGAGATGCTGGTTGATGTGCACAGCATGGTGAGGTGTTGGTTGATGTGCACAGCTCAGTGAGATGCTGGTTGATGTGCACAGCCCGGTGAGGTGTGGTTGATGTGCACAGCTCAGTGAGATGCTGGTTGATGTGCACAGCATGGTGAGGTGTTGGTTGATGTGCACAGCTCAGTGAGATGCTGGTTGATGTGCACAGCCCGGTGAGGTGCTGGTTGATGTGCACAGCTCAGTGAGATGCTGGTTGATGTGCACAGCTCAGTGAGATGCTGGTTGATGTGCACAGCATGGTGAGGTGTTGGTTGATGTGCACAGCTCAGTGAGATGCTGGTTGATGTGCACAGCATGGTGAGGTGTTGGTTGATGTGCACAGCTCAGTGAGATGCTGGTTGATGTGCACAGCCCGGTGAGGTGCTGGTTGATGTGCACAGCCTGGTGAGGTGCTGGTTGATGTGCACAGCATGGTGAGGTGTTGGTTGATGTGCACAGCTCAGTGAGATGCTGGTTGATGTGCACAGCTCAGTGAGATGCTGGTTGATGTGCACAGCCCGGTGAGGTGTTGGTTGATGTGCACAGCTCAGTGAGATGCTGGTTGATGTGCACAGCTCAGTGAGATGCTGGTTGATGTGCACAGCTCAGTGAGGTGCTGGTTGATGTGCACAGCTCAGTGAGATGCTGGTTGATGTGCACAGCCCGGTGAGATGCTGGTTGATGTGCACAGCTCAGTGAGATGCTGGTTGATGTGCACAGCCCGGTGAGATGCTGGTTGATGTGCACAGCCCGGTGAGGTGCTGGTTGATGTGCACAGCCCGGTGAGATGCTGGTTGATGTGCACAGCCCGGTGAGATGCTGGTTGATGTGCACAGCTCAGTGAGATGCTGGTTGATGTGCACAGCCCGGTGAGATGCTGGTTGATGTGCACAGCTCAGTGAGATGCTGGTTGATGTGCACAGCCTGGTGAGGTGTTGGTTGATGTGCACAGCATGGTGAGATGCTGGTTGATGTGCACAGCCCGGTGAGGTGCTGGTTGATGTGCACAGCCCGGTGAGGTGTTGGTTGATGTGCACAGCCCGGTGAGATGCTGGTTGATGTGCACAGCATGGTTGATGTCACAGCCTGGTGAGGTGTGGTTGATGTGCACAGCCCGGTGAGATGCTGGTTGATGTGCACAGCCCGGTGAGGTGTTGGTTGATGTGCACAGCTCAGTGAGATGCTGGTTGATGTGCACAGCCTGGTGAGGTGTTGGTTGATGTGCACAGCTCGGTGAGATGCTGGTTGATGTGCACAGCCCGGTGAGATGCTGGTTGATGTGCACAGCTCAGTGAGATGCTGGTTGATGTGCACAGCCTGGTGAGGTGTTGGTTGATGTGCACAGCCCGGTGAGATGCTGGTTGATGTGCACAGCCCGGTGAGGTGCTGGTTGATGTGCACAGCCTGGTGAGGTGTTGGTTGATGTGCTGGGTGAGCCGTGGGACTCACAGAGGTTTGTCCCCTCCTCGGGGACATGCAGAAATGAGCCTGGAAGGGATTAACTTCTCCACACCCAACCTGCTCACAGCCAGCCTGGCAAAGCTCCGTGAAAATGCTCTGTGTCAGTTTGATTCCTCCTGTGGGAAAGCCAGCGTGGAACAACAGCACCTCAGACACTGGGGAGGGCAGGGCAGGGAAACTGCAGGAGGCAGAGGGGATGAGGGCTGGGATAACTGAAGGACGGGGAAAAGTTTAAAAAGTGGTTCTTAAAAGACTTTGCATGAACAGCCTGCTGTGTGTGACACTCACATGGCACAAACATGGAATCAGGGAGTGGGTTGGGTTGGGAGGGACCTCAAATCCCATCCAGTGCCACCATGGCAGGGACACCTTCCACTGTCCCAGGCTGCTCCAAGCTCTGTCCAACCTGGCTTTAGACACTGCCAGGGATGGAGCAGCCACAGCTTCTCTGGGCACTCTGTGCCAGTGTTCACATCAATATTTGAATTAATTAGGTGTTCATATTTAACCTTTGTCTTTGGAAAGCAGGAGAGGCTCTGCTGCACCCCAGGTCTGGGCTGTGGGGAATGAGCTACTCTTCCCCTTGGGCTGCAGGAGCTGGAAAATCGTGGAGAAGCCTCATCCCAGGAAAAGCAAACTGCAGGAGGTGCAGTGGGAATAAATCCTCCCCATCGGTCAATTTATCAGTGGAGTCACAGTCCCTAATTCAAAACGAGGGAAGTAATTATTGAAAGAAAGTCATTAATTGAGGGAAAGCTCTTTATTGGGTGTGCTGCCAGGTTGTTCTTGCAGACACTTGGGGGTGTTGCTTTGTGTGTGAGGTGAGGGAAATCACTGGGAGGTCACTGGAAGGAGTGTGGGGAGGGAGGAGGTCCCACCTCAGCTTGGGAAAAAGCTCAGACCTGATAAAATCATCAATGTGAAATATTTAACAGATAGAGTTCAGGGCTGAATGAGGCTTGGAGCAGCCTGGGATGGTGGGAGGTGGCAGGGGTGGCACTGGTGGGTTCAGTGTCCCTTCCCACCCCAGAATTGTGGGGTTGTGTTTGTGGATCGTTGCCCAGGGTGCCCAAAGCAGGTGGGCTGGAGGAGCTGGCAGGGCCAGGCTGCTGCCCTGCTCCCAGCACAGGGCATTCCCTGCTGCCTGCTCCTGCTGGGCTCAGCTCAGACTGGGATCTGTGCTTTGCACTGGAACAGGGAATATTGGATACCTCAGCATCCCCTGGAGCTCACCTGCAGAGGCTTTCCAGAGCCCCAGCCTGGCGAGGTGACACAGGCAGGGAGTCTGCTCTCCCCACACCTCCAGAAATAGAGCTCTGAGGGAAAGAGCAATTTTCTCCTCGGTGAATAAAAGCGATGAGAGGATGAAACAACCTCTTCTCTCATTCCAGCCTCATCTGTCTGGGGCTTGCTGCTGCTGGGCTTTGTTATCGAGTCTGAGTTTATTCTCTGACTAGCAGCTCTGTCTGCCTCCCATCCTGTTCTGCTGCTGATGGCAAGCACTGGGTGCTGCCTGCGTCTGTTCAGGCTGTTCAGGCTGGGATGTACTGGGATATACTGGGATGTACTGGGGTGTGCTGGGGTGTTCTGGGATGTGCTGGGTTGTACTGGGATATACTGGGATGTGCTGGGGTGTTCTGGGATGTGCTGGGGTGTACTGGGATGTGCTGGGATGTTCTGGAATGTTCTGGGATGTGCTGGGATGGGCTGGGATGTACTGGGGTGTACTGGGATGGGCTGAGATGGGCTGGGATGTACTGGGATGGGCTGGGATGTACTGGGATGTACTGGGATGTACTGGGATGTGCTGGGATGTGGTGGGATGGGCTGGGATGTGCTGGGATGGGCTGGGATGTGCTGGGATGGGCTGGGGTGTACTGGGATGTACTGGGATGTTCTGGAATGTTCTGGGATGTGCTAGGATGGGCTGGGAGCCAAGGTGGGTCTGGCTGCAGCCAGGGCTGCTCTGGGAAACCTCCCTGTGCCTTTGGGGTCCCAAATTTCCTCGTTCCTGGGGAGGCAGGTGGGGATTGCTCAGCTGGACAGAGGCGTTTTCCAAAGGGAAGTCCAGGTGGGAGGTGGGCAGTGGGGCATTGGTGTTGACTGGGGCTTTCTGGTTAAATTTAGGGGTTAATTTAAGTTTGTTCAGAGCCCCTGCTCCCTCCTCAGTGCTCGTGGGGAGAGCTGCAGTCAAGGTGGGTTTCCAACATGATGAAATTGATTGCAAACTAAACAACCAACCCCAAGCTGCAGGAAATGCTGCTGCTCTGAACAGGCTGTTTGGGATCTCTGGCTTTGAGGCTGAGCAGAGTTTTATTTGCTGAGGGTTCTGAACTAGGAGACACCCAAACCCCAACCCCCTGCAGCCCCCAGTTAGAGTTTCCAGCATTCCCAGTCCTGCTCCTCATTCATTCTTCCCTTGGTTCCTCTCTATGTTAATTCAAAGCTCTACCTGCTCTCCTCGCAGTCACACCCATCAATTAACCCCCAAACGGAACAGTTACAGGGATTTATCCAGGAAATGATTTCAGCAGATTGATCCCAGCTCCCCTGTTATTGCAGCAGTCTGTTCCCGAAGTGTGAGATCAGGAATGGCACCAGGGGACAAACGAGCAGGGCTGCAGTGGCAGGGGCAGAACCGAGCTGATCAATGTAAATATTCCATACTTTCCCTGTGCAGAGCTTTGTCTGGAGCTGCAGAAATTAAATCATTTATTTCCGTGCCTGCAATGGGGAGAAAAATGACATCATAAGCAAAATGGAATAAACAGCAGAGTGTAATTTAACGGTGCTGAAGGAACTCTAATTAATTCACTGGCAGTCTGGGCACTAATCTGGATTTCACGTTCTTTTGGCTGAAAGGGAATCGTTTCCCAAGGAATGGATAAAGGGGTGTGGCAGGATTTTGCCAGGTGACATGAGGGATGTTTTTTCTCCCATTCTTTCATCACCCTGAGTTCGGGAGAAATTTCTCCATGGCCTTGGCAGGAGCTGCCCAGGGAGGTTTGGAATCCCCAAACCCTGGAGACGCCCAAGGAATGACATTTCCTGGTCCCTTGCTGGGTGGGGAAGGTGTGGCAGACACTGCTGACACACATGTATCTATCTCATATTTACAGTTTTATACCTCCCAGATAAAAACTGCTCCAGACAGAACCTTCTGGTGACTCTGCCTGTGCTGTGGAGCTGCTGGCAGCTCCTGGCCATGCAGCTCAACCTGCTGGGCTCTGCCTGCAGACACCTCCAGCGGCTCTGTGTGCATCAGGGTTGATCTCTTCTCATCACCCACTCGGCTGTGCTGAAGAAAAGCCTCTTAGCTGGGATTAGTCCTTCCAATGCCAATTAGTTAATCATGGAATCAGACTGTGTGCCTTGTTGGTTGAGCCGAGCCCAGCAGGCTGGGATGCTCCCAGGGTACAGCAGGGGCTGATTTAACGGCATTTCCTTATCTGTTTGATCTCAGAGGTGCCCTGATCCAAAGCATCCCTGTGCCCAGCCAGGCACAGTCCCAGGGAAGGGAGGCACCATCACCTCTGGGCTCCCAGGATTCCTGTCAGCTCCTTTTCCGTGGATTTCTCACTGCAGGATGCTCTGCTTTACTCCACAGAAGGCTTTTCCTTCAGTCAAACAAAGTAAGTCAGAAGGAAAATTAATTCCCTGTTAGAAACTGGTGTTTTATACCCAGCAAGAGAGATCAAGTGTCAGTTTTGATGTCTCTTGCTCTTCTCTTTGTAATTCTGTGAAGCTCTACAGGATCCCCTCTGATTTATTCCTCTTGAATAGACCTAATCCCATCTTTTTGATTTTTCATATGCTGACTGATTATGGCATCTTGCTGCCTGCCCAGCTCCTCTGAGGCACTGAGAAATGCTCTTTGCATTCTCCAAGTGAGAACACTCTGGTTCAAAAAAATACAAATTTTAGAGCAAAGATTCTACACCAGGTCAGCTGGAATCCTTGGGATTTGCAACCAGTGAGCAAACGAGCCTGAAAACCATTCTCAGGTCTGATCCCTGCAGGAAATCTTCCAAAATTTATACCAAAGTGTCTTTGGCATGATGGATTCCTCCACCACCATCCTGCCAACTCACCTGGACAGCTCTGGTCCTCTCTAAATGCCCTCAGAGTCTGTTTTTCCTGACTCTTGCTTGGTTTCAAGGACTTTGGGGCATCAGCACTTCCCTCACTGTGTCACTCAGACTTTCCCAGAGCTCAGACAGCAAAAGACATGAATTTAAACCGATTGACATCAACATAAAATAACATAAAATTTATTTAAAAACACAAATTTAAACCAATTGACATGAACACGAAATAACATAAAACCATAAAATTTATTTAAACCAATTGAAATAAACAAATTTAAATATGAAATCTTGGCCACTCGTGCTTTGCCCTTGATTTGTGAGTGAGGAGGAATGAAAAGCCTGGAGTTTCTGATAAAACTCTCGGAATTTCCCTGGAATCTCTGCTGGGAATCTCTGCTGGTGCCTCCAGGCGAGCAGAGGGAGCTCAGCCCTGCTGTGTTAGGTGCAGGTGATGCACCCTGGCTGCACACGAATGAATATTCACTGCCCAGCCTCAGGAGCACCCCGAGCTCCCCACAGCTCCTGGGCAGCTCTGCCAGCTGTCACTGCCCAGGTGACAACCTGGGGACAATCCCCTTCCCCACTTCAGGCGAATTCCAGGCTTGTCTCAAACACTCAGGCAGGTCTTGACTTCCTTATTTATTTATTAATTAATTTATTTATTTTAAAATTGGAAACCATCTCAGAAGAAAAGAGTACTTGTCACTGTTGAGCCGCTAGCAGAGAAGGAAAGCCCCAATTCTCAGCGTGGCATAGAAAAAGCACTTTATTGTTTGAATCCAACATATATATAGAGTTTTCAAAGGTCACCCAGATTGGTCAGTCAGAAACCTCCCCCTAGGCCTGATTGGCCAGGCCTGAACTGTCCAAATCTCGAGACACTGTTTTTAATAACATCCAAACTTTATCTTTGTTTATAAAACACAGAAAAAGTTCTCATGGGAAAGACCTGTGCTAGCCACAAGTACTCTGCACTGACTGAAACTGAAATCAGGACAATTGGAGCTGCTCTGCTCTGGAGCCAGGCTGGAGAGCTGGGAATGTTCACCTGGAGAAGGGAAGGATCCATGAGAGCTCAGAGCTCCTGCCAGGGTCTGAAGGAGCTCCAGGAGAGCTGGAGAGGGACAGGGGACAAGGATGGAGGGACAGGACACAGGGAATGGCTTCTGTCCCCCACCTGGCACATCCCATTTCACGGGAGACACGAGACAGAAACTTCAATTAACCTTGGGACGCTCTGAGTCTGTCTGATTCCCAATTCCCCTCCTGCAGGATATTCCTCCCCTCTCCCACCCACTGGCATTCCACCCAAGGATAACACAGGATTAATCAGGCAGCCATTGGTGGCTCATCTGGAGATTTATCTTGTTTGCCAAAGAGCAGAGCTCAGCCTTGTGCAGCCGAACAGCCGTGAATCACATCGGTGTCACTGCCCTGACAGCGTGGAATTAATGTGTGTTTTCCTTCCAAATCTGATCTTTGGGAAAGGAAATCCTTCATGCATTTCGTGGAGTTGTTTTTATTACCTTTGCCACTCCAGCGTTTGGCTGCCAGGAGGGTTGTGGGGAGGAGGAATTGGGAGCTGGAGGCAGAGCTGTGGGGTGCAGGTGGGTTGTGGGGCAGAGCTGTGGGGTGCAGGTGGGTTGTGGGGCTGAGCTGTGGGGTGCAGGGGGGTTGTGGGGCTGAGCTGTGGGGTGCAGGTGGGTTGTGGGCTGAGCTGTGGGGTGCAGGGGGGTTGTGGGGCAGAGCTGTGGGGTGCAGGTGGGTTGTGGGGCTGAGCTGTGGGGTGCAGGTGGGTTGTGGGGCTGAGCTGTGGGGTGCAGGGGGGTTGTGGGGCTGAGCTGTGGGGTGCAGGTGGGTTGTGGGGCTGAGCTGTGGGGTGCAGGGGGGTTGTGGGGCTGAGCTGTGGGGTGCAGGTGGGTTGTGGGGCTGAGCTGTGGGGTGCAGGGGGGTTGTGGGGCTGAGCTGTGGGGTGCAGGGGGGTTGTGGGGCTGAGCTGTGGGGTGCAGGTGGGTTGTGGGGCTGAGCTGTGGGGTGCAGGGGGGTTGTGGGGCTGCACGAGGCACAGAGCCAGGAGAACGGCAGGCTGGGAACATGGAATTGTCAGGAAAATTCCAGAAGATAATCATAGAACAATGGGATAACTTCTGGAAAAGTCTGTGATCGTTTCCAGGCTGACCCAGGCTGGGATTCTGTGGCCACCAAGTCCCACCTGGTGGCTGTGCCTCCAAACAAGTGTCCCACCAGCCTTTGGGGTTCTGCCCTGCCTGGTGTCACACAGACCCCACAGCACTTTTGGGCAGTTTTGGTGCCCAAAGAGCTCTGCCAGCCCAGTTCCCACTCAGCCCTTCAAGCACTGTGGAATTTGCAGTGTCAGGGCAGCAAAAAGCTCTGAGCTCTGGGCTCTGTCAGGTCAGCATCCTCACAAACACAGGGATTCAATAATGTGTGCATCCAGGAGAACTGATTTCGTTAAATGGTCTTTAGCAAATCAGCCAAAGTTTATTTTTCCAAACTTGGAATGAAATCCATCCATCTCCAGCCTGGTTTGGTTTCCCTTCCCTCTCCACCCCAATCTGAGCTGAGCTGTCCCCCCATGCAGAGCTGTGGTGGGATTTCCCAGGGCTCACCACACTCCTGATGGACTCACCAGAGGTTTCCTGGGGGGAGATTCCCAGCTGGGTGTGGAGCAGAGCTCTGGATTGCAGAGCTGCTGCTGGTTCAGTGCTCAGATTTCTGGCCAGGTTTGATGATCTCTGTGTCCAACACGAGCTCTGGGAGGAGTTACTGATGGTCAGAGCTGGGCTGGACCTGCTGCCAGCAGCCTCGTGCTGCCCCTGGGCAAACCTGAGCAGCAGTTCAGCTGCTCCGAGAAACACGTGAGCCTCACCACAGAACAAGAGTAATGACTTGAACTTTCAAGTTTCCAAGATCAATCCGTGGTGCTCATAAATTTCCTGGATTCCTCCCTGCAACAGGCAGAAGGAATAAATGCTGCTTTTTCCTTTTCCACCCTTCCTAGATCAAGGAGCTTTTCTGTTTCCTGCCCAGGCCGAGTTTGCTGTGTTCCTTTGGGTCCTGGATGGCAGAGTTTCCAGCAGGAAATTTCCATCAGGAGAGGATGGAGAGGGATGGAAAAGGTGGATAATAAGCTAACCCTGCTCTTGCTGAGGAGAAACACAAACCTGCACTGCTGCTCTTTCCCTGAAATGGCAGAAATCTGCACCACAAGGAGGTTTTTGGCTGATATCTCCTTTTGCAGCGTGCCCAGAATTAATTGGCTCCATGGGCAGGTCCTGCAGGACAAGGGCACAGAAAAACTGCTCTGCAGCCTGGGCTTGGTGGGGTTTTCCAGTTCTGAAAGCAAATATTCTGTTTTCTGTGGAGAAGGCATGAAATTCCCATCCCTTGTCGTGATCCCATCGCCCATCACCTGAGGAGAAGCTGGGAGGTCTCTCAGCAGAGCCCCTTGCCCACCAGCAGCTGCTCAAAGAGGCTCCCAGCACATTCCCAGAATATGAACTGCTTGTCTCCTCTCCGAGCTCCCTGCAGCTGTCTGTGTGACGGGAAGCTGGACAAACCATGCAGCTCCTTGCTGAAATTCCTGCATTTCCTCTGCAGGAATCCTCCCTGAGCTCAGGATTCCCTCCCCTGGCAGGAGCAGGTTCAGATCAGGAAATCAGGGCACTGAAGGGTTTGTTCAGCAGAGCTGCTCCCTCTGAGGTCATTCCCAACCCAATCCCTTCTGGGATTCCACAATCCTGTTCCACTCACACCGATTTCCATCAGGCTGTCACTGGGCTGTATAAATTACTCCTAATAAAAACTCAATACAAATTCTCAGTGCCCAAAAACCTCAGGAAATAAGTCCATCACATTGAGCAGATAGAAATACAGGCAGTTCAGCGAAGGGCTGTGTAGCAAACCAAGAGATATTGGCTTATTCCAATTTTCTCCCTGTTATCAGGAGCTATTTTGCCTGGAAAACTCCTGACCCTTTGAGAAGAATCTCCTCTGGCAGCAATTCCGAAATGGAAGGGATTCTCTTATCAGAGCTGCTGGGCTGTGGGGTGATGGAAATGCTCCTCTCCCAGGGGACACTGCCAGACAGGCTGGAGGAGGAGGGAGAATGCAGGCAGGAGCATCCTGAGGAGAAATCCCTTGGAGAAATCCCTTGGAGAAATCCTCTCCAGAACTCTCCTCTCCTGCGTTTTTCCTGTCACCCAGAGAATCTTCAGCACCACATCCTGCCTGGTGCTGCATCCGGTTTTTAACACTCTGCTGGAAAAACCCAGCTGGGATTTGTCTCTGAAGGTTTCCTGCTCAGCCAACGTTCAGGATGGAGAAGGCTGGCAGAGTTCAGAGCTCATTCTCCTCTCCTGAAGGATGGCAGGTGAAAGCTGGCTGAGCAGCGCAAGGTGAGGTCACAGCTCTCCCTCTGAGCTCACCTCTGAGCACAGGGAACGTTTGGGCTTTGGGATATGGGAAAGGTTTGGGGTTTGGCAGCAGGGACAGGAGCCTGGAGAGCTCTGGGCTCCTGCAGGGACTCTGAGCCTTCCCTGGAATTGGTGGCATGGAAGGTTTGTCCTCCAGAAACTGCAATAATTGTGCTTTGAGCGGGGAGCACATGGAGTGGGAATCTCCACATGGAGAACATTTGAGATCTGCTTTTTCCTTCTGTGGTTATTTAATCCAGGGATCTCTCCAGGCTCCAAACCTGCACTCATTTCATGTATTTGCAGACCCGAGCTTTGACAGCCAAACTGCTCCAGGAGAGGAGTTTGTTTTGCTCCTGCAGAGCTTCAGTCCCAAATGGACCCAATTCTCCTCCGAGGCACTGTGAACACTGAGCCCAGCCCTGGAGCCAGAGAGCATGGAATCATGGAATCACTGGGGCTGGAAAAACCCTCCAGGACCATCCAGTCCCAGCTGTGCCCAATGCCCACCTTGTCCCCAGCCCAGAGCACTGAGTGCCACAGCCAGGAATTCCCTGGACACCTGCAGGGATGGGCACTGCAAACCTCCCCGGGCAGCTCCTGCCAAGGCCTGACCTCCCTTTCCATGGAGAAATTATCCCTGAGCTGAAGCCTTCCTGGAGTTTTTCCTTATCACAATGTATGATTTATTGCACAGCAAGTACCTCTGGCTGTGGCTCCCAATCTTCCTAAAATCCCCCAGATTTTTATTTATGATCTCACCATGCTGGACACGCTGATTCTGCCCCATCTCAGCACCCTTTGAAGCTACAAAGGATTTTTCCCACTCTTTCCCACCCTCCCAAAATGTCCCAGCCTTGTTCCCTTGCTGGCCCAGAATCACCACCCTGTTATTCCAGAGCTGCCAGTGCAGATATCTCCAAACCAGGGATAAATCCAGGAAAAAGAAATATTAAATCTTTCTGAATTAGCTGAACCTGACCTTCCCAGCAACATCAAAGCAGGCTGTATTGGAACAGAAGAATATTACACTCTAGTCCAAGGAGATGAGAGGGAATGGGAATGAAATGGAAAATTATCAATCACCAGAATTTCCTTCAGAGCCTGAGAGTGAAATATTCCATGTTCCCATCAGAGAGGGAAAGCCACAGGTTTAACCTGGCCAGACCCAGGCCCAGCTGGAGCTGCCCTTTGATTGAGGATTTCTTTTGAAGATCCATGGCTTGATTTGGGAATATCAGATGGAATAAATAACCAGGGCACCAGGCCAGGGCAGGAGCTGGAAGATAACTGCCAGAGGATGAAATTCAGGGAGTGGGGCTGGTTGGGAACAGCAGTGTGGAGATGGCAGCATGGCATGGAGGATGAGAGGCACCAGTCATCCTCAGCTCCCACCACCAAGTTGAGTTTTTACAGCTCACAACCCTTCCTCCCCTCTTTAAATAGGGGAACAGACCTAATTGGCTTCCCTGGAAGAGAAAAACCTCTGGCTTGTTGCAGAGCAAACACCAATAATTCGCTTTTCCCCTTTCGTTCAGGAGAACTCCATCCAGACATTGCAGAGCACTTTCAATTCCCGTTTATCCTCCTCCTAAACCAGCCCTGTGCTGCTGTTTTGTGAGGCTTACAAAGCACAACCCCTGCTAAATTGGCCCTTAATATCTGAATATATCAGAGGGACTTCCCACGGCGCTGAGAGCAGGGAAGGGAGGCTGGGAGAGGATTTGCTGCTCATCCTGTTTGTCCCAGCTGAGGAAATCACAGAGCTCCTGCTGGACACAAATTGGAAATGGCCTGATGTGCAGCGTGCCCAATGAGAAACAGGAATGATGGTTGGTTTTCTTACAAAATAAAACCCACATTTGTCATCGCAGTGGTTCTTTTCCCCTCTCCACTCTCTCAAGCACCACCCTGGTTGTGTTCCTGAGCTCTTGGCTGGTTGGAATCCTTGGAAAATCCCTGCTGGCATCAGGGGGTGAGGGTGGAGATTGCAAAGGCTGAATTTACCTTTCTGTACATTGTGGGAAGTCTGCCTGGCTATTAGAGCAGTGCTTATTGGAGCAGTGGTTATTTGGCTATTAAAGCAGTGGTTATTAGGGCAGTGGTTATCAGAGCAGTGGCTATTAGAGCAGTGGTTATTTGGCTATTAGAGCAGTGGTTATTAGAGCAGTGGTTATCAGAGCAGTGGCTATTAGAGCAGTGGTTATTAGAGCAGGGGTTATTAAAGCAGTGGTTATTTGGTTATTAGAGCAGTGGTTATTTGGCTATTAGAGCAGTGGTTATTAGAGCAGTGGTTATCAGAGCAGTGGCTATTAGAGCAGTGGTTATTTGGCTATTAGAGCAGTGGTTATTATAGCAGTGCTTATTAGAGCAGTGGATATTAGAGCAGTGGTTATTAGAGCAGTGGTTATTTGGCTATTAGAGCAGTGGTTATTAGAGCAGTGGTTATCAGAGCAGTGGCTATTAGAGCAGTGGTTATTTGGCTATTAGAGCAGTGGTTATTATAGCAGTGCTTATTAGAGCAGTGGATATTAGAGCAGTGGTTATTAGAGCAGTGGTTATTTGGCTATTAGAGCAGTGGTTATTAGAGCAGTGGTTATCAGAGCAGTGGCTATTAGAGCAGTGGTTATTTGGCTATTAGAGCAGTGGTTATTATAGCAGTGCTTATTAGAGCAGTGGATATTAGAGCAGTGGTTATTAGAGCAGTGGTTATTTGGCTATTAGAGCAGTGGATATTAGAGCAGTGGTTATTAGAGCAGTGGTTATTTGGCTATTAGAGCAGTGGTTATTATAGCAGTGCTTATTAGAGCAGTGGATATTAGAGCAGTGGTTATTAGAGCAGTGGTTATTTGGCTATTAGAGCAGTGGTTATTATAGCAGTGCTTATTAGAGCAGTGGATATTAGAGCAGTGGTTATTAGAGCAGTGGTTATTTGGCTATTAGAGCAGTGGTTATTAGAGCAGTGGTTATCAGAGCAGTGGCTATTAGAGCAGTGGTTATTTGGCTATTAGAGCAGTGGTTATTATAGCAGTGCTTATTAGAGCAGTGGATATTAGAGCAGTGGTTATTAGAGCAGTGGTTATTAGAGCAGTGGTTATTTGGTTATTAGAGCAGTGGTTATTAGAGCAGTGGTTATTAGAGCAGTGGTTTATTAAAGCAGTGGTTATTAGAGCAGTGGCTATTAGAGCAGTGGTTATTATAGCAGTGCTTATTAGAGCAGTGGATATTAGAGCAGTGGTTATTAGAGCAGTGGTTATTTGGTTATTAGAGCAGTGGTTATTAGAGCAGTGGTTATTAGAGCAGTGGTTTATTAAAGCAGTGGTTATTAGAGCAGTGGCTATCAGAGCAGTGGCTATTAGAGCAGTGGCTATTAGAGCAGTGGCTATTTGGCTATTAGAGCAGTGGTTATTAAAGCAGTGGTTATCAGAGCAGTAGTGACACCCCAGCCCGAGGAGCAGGAAAAAGGGAACACAAAGCCAGGGGAGCCCAGGAAGGTGTTTTCCATCCACGGATACATCATCCTTTTCAGTGGCTGGAGTTTCCATCCCTGGGCAGCAGAACCTCTGCAGACACAGCAGCTCTTCTCCCTGCACACTCATTTCTCTCCAGGATCCTCAGCTCTCCAGGAGGCTGCTGGGGCAGAACATCCAAAGGCAGCCTGGGGAGCTGGGGGTGAGCTGGGAAAACCCCAGGAGCAGCAGCAAAGCCACCAGGGAACAGCAAAATGATGGGGAGGTCTGCAGGTGGAAACCCCTTGATGAACACTTCATTCCAGGGCTGGGGGTTCAGCACTTCATCCATTTGTGTGATGCCAACTGGCTTTGGCAGCCAAAACCCACAGCAGGTAAGCACAGACCCTTTTCTCCTCACAACCCACAGCAGGTAAGCACAGACCCTTTTCTCCTCAAAACCCACAGCAGGTAAGCACAGACCCTTTTCTCCTCAAAACCCACAGCAGGTAAGCACAGACCCTTTTCTCCTCACAACCCACAGCAGGTAACCACAGACCCTTTTCTCCTCAGCTTTTGCTGCACTCAGGACTCCTGAAAACCTCCAGTGTCACCAGTTTTGTGCGAAAGATTTTAAAGGAATATTCAGAGCAACCAAATTGTTCCTCGTGTACCGAGATGCTCTTTGAGGTTTCTTCACTTCTTGCAGTGATAAAATTCATTTCAAGCGCAGTCAGAGATTCCTTTCCCAGTTCAGCCTGGAAAACCTGCTGGGTTAGTTCCCAAGCCCAAAGCAAGGCTGCTGCTCAAAGTGGTTTTCTTTCTGAAGATTCGAAGGAGAAGGTTCATCCCTCGGAATTTCCAGCTCCTCCAACGAATCCTGAGATTGTTGTGGAAATCCTGGCTGAGGATGTGAGAAATACCAATGCTCACAGCCAGGAGCCTCAACTGTAAAGTTGGGATAAATGTTATTTAAATATGATTTTATAAAGGGAAATTACATCCAGTGTTATTGCATTATAATAACTATTGTTAAATACCTTTTATTCTATAAATTTTATAAATTAATTTTATATAATGATAAATTTATATATAAATTTATAATTAAACTATCTTATTAAATTATATTATATTATTATTAAATTATAATACATCTATAACTTTTAAATATAAAAAATAATTTATACATAAATATATAAATATATAAAAATAGATATAGAAATATATAGAAATATATATAAATACATATAAATATATATAAATTTATTTTATAGATTTTATTTTATAAATTGCATAAATTAATATGTAATTTATGGTCAACATCCCTCATTTTCTGTCTATATTTTTTGCATCTGTCATATAAAATAAAAGGTCCAAACACCCCAGTTTGCTGTGGAACCTATTGAATATCACTGCCTCTTTTTTTTTAACTACATTTTAAACATTTTCCATCACTTCCTAATGCTTTAACTTCAGTCCTAGTTAAGCTTTGCTCTGCAATGTCAATTAGCCTTATCAAAGATGACATAATTGCCTCATAGCCTGAATTCCCGAGACTTGCAGGGAATTCTGGCCTCATTACCCCATTTCAGAGCCGGGCTGGGAGCTGCAGGATGATCCATGCAGAATCAGTTACTCTGGGAAGCTGTAATGTCATCACAGCTGTCAGCAGCTGCTGGAGATCTTTGCAGACATTTATTGCTTTCTCTGGAATGAGGATATTCCCCTCATCCCTCACTGTTGCTGTTCTGTGCCGATCAGGAAAATCTGGGATTTATTGCTGCCTCTCTGCTGAAGATCCTTTATTCAATTTATTTATTCAAATTGCCACCACAGGTCACTTCCAATCACAAGTGTCTCAGCCTGGGTGAGAGAAACTTCCCGAAGCTCCATGGAGTCCTGATGAAATCAGCTTTGGGAAGAGCTGGCACAGGAATCCCCAGATGTCCTCATCGTGGCTCAGACCTTTTCCTGGAGCTAATTTGGGGAGTTCTCTTGTCATTTGTCTCACGAGTGATTTGGGGAATGTCTTTATTAATCTGCTGAGATAAGAAGTGTTCAGATGAGGCAATGCACAGCTGGACAGTAAATGGGACAGGACTGGGATTTCGGGGAATCACAGAATCCCTCTGGCTGGAAAAGCTCTGCAGGGCTTTGGTTCCCACCATTGCCACCACTGCCCCATGTCCCCAAGTGCCACAGGGCTGTGACATCCCTCCAGAGCGGGGTTTGCTCCAGGCTGAGCTCCTTCCCAGCTCCCTCAGCCATTCCTTCCAAACTGAAGCTCCAGACCTTCCCAGCTCTGTTCCCACAAATGCACGGCAGAATTAACAAATAATTAAATTAACAATAATTAATTGACGTTATTAAAATGAAGAAGAACACTTTGAAAGGCACTTCAGAGGTAAATCCCCGAGGATATCTGGGTGCATCCAGAGGTTGGGATGAGCTCAGTCCTGAGGGTGGAGAGGTTCCTTCAAGGCAGATGGAAAAGGGGATTTTCTCCAGGGATTCACACCTGGACATCTCAGGTGAGTTGTTGGAACCTCCTGGGATTCAGAGGAGGTTTGGGATGGACTCTGGGTAAAATCCTGGGGAGGGAGAGATGTGCCAATGGACTGGGACAAAAAAATGAATAATTTCTCTTCAACATTGTGTTATTTTGTTTTTCCTAACAGGCACTAAGCAAATCCTAAATTTATGATCCATAAATGCTGGTGGTGAGGAGCTGCTGAAGGAGCTGGAAAGGCTGGAGCCACAAAACCAGGATCCTGGGAAAGGCTGGAGCCACAAAACCAGGATCCTGGGAAAGGCTGGAGCCACAAAACCACCATCCAGCACCAGGGAGAGCCAAGGGATTGGTGTTCCAGGTTCCCACAGGCCAAACCATCCATCCTGGCTGACAGGCAGGAGGAGCAGCCCTGGACCTGGAGAGCACTCGGATTGATCGACTGACAAGTTCCTGAGCAGCCCAAAGTTTAATTTGGAGCTGTCAGGGAGCAGAGCTCAGCTCCTCAGCAGCCAGAGACACAGACTGGCAGCTCCTCACCAGGGCTTGGAACTTAGGTTTTTTGGTTGGAGACTCAGACTCTGTGTTCCAAACCTCAGAGTTCATGTCCCAAATCCTCTGTGTCCCAAATCTAGACTCTGCATTCCAAATGTCAGATTCCGGGTCCCAAATCTCAGATTTCATAAATCGAAACCCAAATCCGGTGCAAAACCAAATTTCCCCAAATTTTTTTTTGTCCCAAATCTCAGATTCTATGTCTGAAATCTCAGATTTAATGTCCTGAATTTCAGATTCTGCATCCCAAATATCAGATTTCATGTCCCAAATCTCAGATTCTATGCCTGAAATCTCAGATTCCGTGTTGCAAATCTCAGATTGCGTGTCCCAAATTTCATATTCTGTGTCCCAAATCTCAGTCCAATTCTTTTATTCTGTGTCCCAAATCTCAGATTCCATGTCCCAAATTTCATATTCTGTGTCCCAAATCTCAGATTCTGTGTCCCAAATTTCAGATTCTGTGTCCCAAATCTCAGATTTCCCATCCCAAACGCCACCCCCTGCAGCCCCAGCTCTGATCCAGGGCTGCTGTGACAATGGGGGAGGATCAGGTGGCTCTGGTGGCCTTTCTGTGGCACCTCGTGGCTCAAAGCCAGCAGAGTGGCATTGAAGGACAGCTTCAAAAAACCCCAATTCTATTTATATTTTGGCTCTGGTTTCTTCCCATCCCTTTCCCCTAACCTTTTGGGCTCGTTAAGGAGGCCGGGGAGGATTTTCTGGGCTTTGTTTTGTCAGGCAAGGACGTTTTGATAGATACCAAAGCACTTCAGCTGCAGCACAAATCAGCAGCGTTAATGAGCAAAGACCTCTGAGATCGTGGAGTCCAAGCCAGCAGTGGGATTTGGGGATTTTGGGGTTTGGGGAGGAGGTGGCTGTCCCAGGCTTGGCCCAGCCTGGCTGCCCTTGACCAAACCCCAAATTTGGGAGCAGCTGACCTTAGGAAGAGGAGGAGAAAGCTGCGGGGAATGTTTGCATAGAGCAGCTTTTACCTGCCACGAGCAATCCCGTAAATCCTCTCCTGGAAATAATAGGACCCAGCAGAATTGCAGTGCGAGGCTCAGAGCTCCTGCCCAGGAGCTGTTTTCCATGAGAAAACACACAGAGCCCATCAAACCCTCCCTTCCAGCTTTTATGGGGAGTTCAGTGTCGTTTAACAAAGGATAACAACAGCAAATCCATCGGGGGGTGGGGAGAGCAGCGAGTTTGCTGTGTAATATAAATTACCTCGTTGTTGAGGTAATTACCTAAATTACCTGTGCAGTATAAATTACCTGGCATGAATGATGCCTTTTAGCCTAATGAATCCCATTAGTTTACAAAAAATGGGGGATCTTTATTGAGTTATCTGCCATCACTCACTGCCAGGCTGGGCTGTGCTGGGAGCTGCTGGTCCCACTCTCCTGTCCCACTTGGAGCTGGTTTTGGGTTTGTCCTCTGTCCCTCAGGGGACATTTCCCTGTGTTTGCACCCTCTTCCCACCCCTCCATCCCCAATAATTAATTAACTAACCCCATTAATTAATGAATGGCACCAGCAGTGTCCCCTGGGCTGGGCTGGGCTCCTGACCTCAACCTCATTGCTAAAACATGGCCAGGAGAGAGGGAGAGGGATCCAGGGGGAACCCCAGGGGGAAGGTGAGTGGATGGTGCTGCTCCTGCAGTCATTTCCCTTAAATTTAGGGGACAATTTGGATCCAGGGGGTGGTGCAGGTAAATCCATGTGCTCCCAGGATCAGGGATTCTGATTTTCCCTTGGCAAAGCCCTCCAGGGTCACAAAGCCCAAGCTGATCCCCACCTTGCCAGCAGCCCAGAGCCCTGAGTGCCACCTCCAGCCCTTCCCTGGGCACACTAAATATTCCTGTTTGTCCATGTTTTCCATGGAAGTTTCTGCCAGGGCTCGGTGGGGCAGAGGGAAGAAACTTCCGCTGGAGGAAAAAACCCAAATAAATCCTTGTGCTTCGGTTTGTCTCTGCTGACTGTGCTCAGCGAGGAGCAAACAGACGTGTTAATATTTAAAGGTGTTATCAAATTATGTTTGCATTAAAGGCAGAGCATATTAGCAAAGGGGAAAAATGCTGCTCCTTAAGTAGTTTCATCCTTATTGACTTTGGGTTTTTGCAGTGAGCTGACAGTGACAATATGGGAGTCGGTGGGGATCCAGGAATGCCTGGAGTTTGAAAGATTTGGGTAAACTAGCTGGTTTTTTTTGGTTTTTTTGGTTTTTTTGGTTTTCAGGAGTTGTGTCAGTGGATATTCTGAGCAGGGCACTTGATTTGGCACAAAAAGCACACAAAAAATGCAGTTCTGGAGGTGTCAGGGATATTCCTGCAGCCAGGATTTAAAGCCTGAGGTGCTTCCCCATTGTCCATTTGATTCCTCTGTAAATCACTTTATTTTCATTTCCATCGGTTGTTAACTGCAGCTTCCCCAGCTCGTGGGTTTGGCTGCCAAACTGCATCCTGCATGGGCAGAGAGAAATCACTTCTCTGCTCCTTGCTGCTGCTCTGCCTCACTCTGCTCCTGCAATTCCGAATGAATTCCAGGGAATTCAGTGCTGCTCCCGCCTCCCTTCCCAAAATCCACCCTCAGCCAGGACAGGGCTAGAGCAGAAACTCTGTAATTCTCAATAAACAATTTGAGATAAACCCAAAGCCACTCGCTTTTACTGCCTTATTTTAAAGGTTTTTTGGGTTTTTTGTTGTTTTTTTTTTTTGAGCAGATAAAGCAATGTGCAAAGGGAAGTGATTTCTCAGATGGGACAAGTGGGAGAACTTTCAGGCCCTGATGTTTTTCTATTATTTGTGACCTCCCTGGGGGATTGCTTGAAGTGTCAAAGGGAATAAAAGCTGACAGCACTCATCAGAGTGGAAGTGAAGTGGGCAAGGATTCCATACACTTCTACATATATATACACATATTTAAGAGAGAATGTATTTCAAGATAGATATTTCAAGAGGGTATCCTGGTGCAAATGTGTGCTGAAAAGACAAATCAGAGCTCCTCTAAGCTCTGTTTACCCCAGAGCCAGCCTGGGGCAGGAGCAGGAGCAGCATTGGTGTCCAAGGCTGAGCAGCTCCCAGCTGCTGCTGCTGCTGCTTTGCATCCCCAAACCCCATAATTCAGTTTTATCCAGACTAATGAGTGCTCTAAGGATGTTGGCTGTGGAAAACAGGCTCGTTTTTCTTCCTTCCCAGAGTGCTGCTGACGGACATTAACGGGGACTTGGAGCTCTGCTTTGCTGTCTGTCGCTTTAAAGAACAGCTGGGGCTTAACTGGGGGAATTAAAAGGCTGACAGGCAATTGTGTTCATTGATCACTGAGTCTGAGGGGGTTTATGTCCTGCGGCTCCTGTGGGGTTTGCAGTGCAGGAATTGGTCAGGGAGAGCCGAGGAACCTGGCCAAGAATGGATCTCGTGGAATTGCAGGCTGGGATCCCTGGGGAAGGGCTGGGTTGGCTCCAGGGTCCCTCCCTGCCCAGCCCAGAGTGGGTTCAGAGCCTCTCCAGCACAAAATCCATCTCTAGAAACAGCTGGGGAGGAAAATCTTCTCAAAGGAGCCAAAGCTCCATGACAGAGCAGCTGATCCAAACCAAACCCATGGAGGGATCAGCTCTGCCATTAAATCCTGACAAACTCAGGACTCCCCAGCATCCAAAGGTATTTAATATCCCCAAAGCACTGATAACTGCTGTGCTGGAGATAGCACAGCCAGAGAAACACAACCCTGAGAAACCATTGGTCACTGTCAATTTTTATATTCAATAATCAGGGCCTCCCTGACTGTTAAATTATTAATAATCAGGGTCACCTTCCTGAAGGAGGAGAGGTGGGGAGGGATTTGGGGCTCTGCAAGCTGCACATTCCTGCTCTGCAGCACAGGGCTCCAGCAGCTCTGCCTGGAAGGATCTTGTGCAATCCTGGAACAAGGAAAATCCCTTCTGCTCCCATATCCAAGTCCCAAAATGCCTGGAAGCTCCTCAAGCCCCACGAGGAGAGCTGTGAATGGCACAGGAGGTTGTGGGGCAGCTCTGGGCCAAACCCTGACTCCTTGATGAACCCAGGTGGAGATAGAATCCATTTTGGCCAATTTTCCCCTAAGATCACCCAGAGCTCATCCAGCCCCAGCCTTGAGCGAGCTGCTCCACCTGGAGATCTCTCCCTGCCCTCTGGAGTTTCCTTGGAAGCACTGAAATTATCGGGAGGGCAGTTTGGGATGAGAAGGCAAATCCTCCCTCTGCTCCCCAAAATGCAAACCCCGAGGCTGGCTGAGGTTTTTCTGACCCTTCCAGCCACCCTGGGAAAATCTCCCAAAATGCTGAGTGTGTCCAGCCTTTCTGGGGAGCCTCTGGCAGAATTTGACTGCTCTGATTGCCCCGTGCTGTTAAAACTGTGCCCAGCTGGAATTCACTCTGCAGCTCCTGATTATTGCCTCTTTTGCAGCTTTGCTTCTCTCTGTAAAGCTTTTCGTGGCATCCTCTGATTCCATTGATTCCAAATCCAGAATCAGAGCAAAACTAGACAATAAATTAAAAAAAAAAAAAAAGGTGAAGCCACTACGTGATGTGAAAATCTGATTTAAAGGGAATAAAGGCAGGTGTGGGAGCTCCTGCAGAACCAGGGAATTCCAGCAGGGAATTCCCCAGCCTTGGCCCTCCAGGCAGGTTTGTGGTTCAAGGGAGCAGGAAAGGTTCTGTATGGAAAGGTTCTGGGATGGCAATGAGCAGGAAAAGCTGCACTCAGAGGTGACAGAGAGAGGATTTTGGGATAATTTAGTTCTGGAAACAATGGAAAATCCATTATCCTGGGCTTTGAGGAGCCTGGAGCCCTGCAAATCCCAGAGCCAGAAAACACAGGGAATTTTTACACCCTGAGTGACAGAGATCATTTTCTAAGGGATTTTTCTTTTCCCCAACCTGTCCAGCTGTGCAGAGGGGAGAGTTTAACCTGGATGGATGCTGGGAAGGACAGGGCAGGAATTTTGGAGAGCTCAGGGTGATGGATCTGCCCTGCCTGCAGAAAACGTGCTGCTCCTCGATTATATTTCATTTCCTATCTATATTATATGCAATATATCTTATTCTAATATATAAGATTTGATTATATTTAATGGGAATATTTGGCTGTGAGCTGGAGCTCTCCTGAGCACTGCTCTGCCCTTCCCAAGGGAACCTTAAGGATGATAAAACTTGGGAAAATGCAACTGAAAACATTTTAAAGATGACAAATGTTCCTGCTGATTCTGATGAGACTTTAAGGGGGTTTTATCAGAACATCCTGGTGGTGTAATTTTAATTTTTCATAAACTCCACTCTGGGCTCAGCTTCCTAAACCAGACCATTTGAGCCACTGAGGTCTCTTTGTATTTCACAAGCTGTTGTGGGCAAAAAATAATATTAAAATGAATATTGGAAGCACTGCACTTCTTTTGTCTCCCCTCTCCTGAGGGAGAGAACACAGTTCTTGTTTCCTCCATCCCAAAGGCTGTAATGTGCAATATTTCAGGGTGTGTGTGATGAATGGGTTTAGCTACAAGGGTCTGCTGTGGCACCATCTGTGCTCAAACTCCTCTGCAGTTGTGTGAGTTTTATTGGACTGGTGGAGTCCCCAGCCCTGGAAATGTCCCAAACCCTGTGGATGAGGCAGGTTTGGGGTGACCAGGGTGCTGCTGGTTGGGCTTGGTGGAATTTTCCAGCCTTAGTGATTGTGGGATTCAGGGACAGGAGGAGAGGGAACAGCCTCAGGCTGGGCAGGGCAGGGCAGGGTGGGCAGCAGCAGGAATTTCTCCATGGAAAGGGTTGGTAAACCCTGGGATGAGCTGCCCAGGGAGGTTTGGAGTTTCCATCCCTGCAGGTGTCCAGGGAATTCCTGGCTGTGGCACTCAGCCTGGGGACATTGGGCACAGCTCAGACTCAGTCCTGGAGGGATTTTCCAGCCTCAGCAATTCCATGGCAAGGAGATGCAAACACATCCTGGAAAAGCATAACTTCTGTGAGTTTTGGGGAGGAATCCGGGCTCTGCTGAGGCTGCAGGGATCCCTTGCCCAGGTGAGAGCAGCTCCCAGCTCAGCTCTCCCTGCTGTCTGCTCCATGGATCCCAGCTCTAATTGCCGGCAGTAATTAACTCTGCAGGCAGCTGTCGTTAATTGTCCCTGGTGATGAGGCAGCCCGTGCTGGCAGCACATCTGGGAGCTCCCTGCCCACCTCTGGCTCTGCTGCAGCAGCTGCTTGGTGCCTCCTGCCCTGCTGGGGTGACAGTGCCACACCACCTCCCCAGAGTGCTGAGGGGCCCAGAAACTCTCCCAGACTTGTCTGTGAAATTCTCCCAGACTTGTCTGAGAAATTCTCCCAGACTTGTCTCCAAGAAATTTTCCCAGACTTGTCTCCAAGAAATTCTCCCAGACTTGTCTGTGAAATTGTCCCAGAATTGTCTGGGAAGGAGAGAATTCTTGGGAATCATTCCCGGAGCTGCACAGGAGCTCTGAGGAGCAGATGCACAGGGGGAGCTCTGCCAGGGGAGAGTTCAGGGCTGCAAGAGGTGAATTATATATAGGAACTTCCAGTCCCTCAGTGCTGAGGGTGTTTTACTCTCCCTAAGAAGTTTTGGCATTTTTTTTAGCCTTTGAAGCACTGTGAACAACTTATTCTTCCAACGCAGCTGATCTTTCCTTTCTGCAGTTGTGTTCCTTGGAGTTCTGATTGGCATTTGCTGTGAAACGTCGAATAATCAAGTTGCATTTCCTTTAAATTTGCTTTAGCCATTTGCACGGCCTTGTAGCCCTGGAGATCATTTGTTCAAGGGAATGTTATTGAGGAAGATCCATCCTCAGCACAGAACCACTGTGGGAGTTAATGCTCTGTGTCAGTGTGGCTCCCAAACCCCCAAGCCAGCAGTATTCTGAAATATATGGATGTGTGTGTTTAATAAGTGCAACTACACCTGCAAAAATGAGAGTGAAATCCATCAAACCCATCAAGCCTTCCTCTCGGTGAAGATGCTAAAGAGACTCACTTTATCAAATAAAGAAAAGTGGCATTTTCATAACAGAGAGGAACAGGGGATAATTTTATTTACTCCCAGAAATGATTGCCCATCCCCTGCAGGAGCTAATCTGGTGTTGTAGAACACAAAGCACAGAGATACAGTGCCATTCCCGGGGCTTGTCGCAGCGTTTGTTCCAATAAAAGCGCTGAGGAGCTGCCATCGATCACAGCGCTCTGAGCAGGGTGACACTGCCTCCTCTGTCACCTTTAGGCACGGCGAGGGACGCTGGCAGAGCTGCTGCTCTCTGCAGGAACCGAGCTCTGCTCTTCATCAGAGCAGCCTGGCAGCAGCAATCCCCTCTGATGGCTCCAGAAAGGCCACTGGTGGTCTGCAGTGCCACACTGGGACATGAATCCTGAGCCTTGGGAAGGGCTTGGGGCTGCTGCTGGGAAAACTTGGGATTCAGGGACCTTGGAGCTTCTGCCAGTGCCTGGAAGGAGCTGCAGGGGACATGGAGAGGGACTGGGGACAAGGGATGGAGGGACAGGAGACAGGGGATGGAAGGGAATGGAGGGCAGGGATGGATGGGATCTTGGGAAGGAATTGTTCTGGGAGGGTGGGGAGGGATGGGATGGAATTCCCAGGGAAGCTGTGGTGCCCCTGGATCCCTGGCAGTGTCCAAGGCCAGGTGGGGAAATAGGAAAAAACCCCAAACCATGTCCCTGTTCTATCTAAGACACCTGTTAACCCGGGAATGTTGCTTTTAGAATAATTTAAGGTGTGTGTTATTTGACACCAATGGGGGGCTATGATATTTAATTTCATGGAATCACAGAATATCCTGAGCTGGAAGAACCCACAGGGATCATGCAGTCCTGAATCAGAATCACAGAATATCCTGAGCTGGAAGAACCCACAGGGATCATCCAGTCCTGAATCAGAATCACAGAATATCCTGAGCTGGAAGAACCCACAGGGATCATGCAGTCCTGAATCAGAATCACAGAATATCCTGAGCTGGAAGAACCCCCAGGGATCATGCAGTCCTGAATCAGAATCACAGAATATCCTGAGCTGGAAGAACCCCCAGGGATCATGCAGTCCTGAATCAGAATCACAGAATATCCTGAGCTGGAAGAACCCCCAGGGATCATGCAGTCCCACCCCTGGCCCTGCAGACACCCAGCAATCCCGTTGTGCAGACCCTGCAGGAGTTCCAGCCTCGGGGAGGTGCAGCTCAGTGCAAAGCCCATCAGTCGTTGCTGGGAACAGAAATAGCTCCCAGCACATCCTGTCCCTGCCTCGTGCTGCTGCCCCAGATCCCCATCTGCTCTGCCAGCACAGCATCCCCGCGCTGGGAGGGAGGGGAAGGGCTGGGAAAAGGGGGTGAAGGCAGCAGGGAGCATCCCAGGCTGCTGGGATGGGGAGCAGGGAGCTGGCCTTGCTCTGTGTCTGTGGGTTGAGAAACCCTCCAGGAGCCAGGTTTGGGTGAGCTCAGCCACCAGGTGGGTATTTCTAATAGAAAAGTGACTTTCTGAGCATTTTCACCGCGGGGATTCTGCATTCTCACATTTTCCAGCTCAGGAGTTGACACACACCTGACAGCCATGCTGATATTAAACCTCAGCAGTTCAATCTTTAATTGTGTTTTATGGGGAAAAGAAGTCTCTACATCAGTGCAGTCTAATAGCATTGATTTCAGCATGGAGTTATCAATTATTATTCAGAATTCTCTGTTATCTCGCTGCAGCTCTGCAGGCTGAGCAGATAATTCAGTGTTTCATGTGATAACCTTTAACTACCATCACTGTCAGGAGTGAATTCCTGGGTGAAATCCCAGCTTTGTTCCCCGTGTGGTCCCTGGTAAATACAGCATTTGTTGCTTTGACAGGGAGGGTGATGCACTGAGAACTCTCACACTTGTGATCTCATTTGCACAACCAGCTGATCCATAAACACAGCCCTGAGCTGCTCCTGGGCTGCAGGGGGAATGGCTGCAGCTACCCTGGGAGGAGGGAAGACAGGAGAACCTCACCCTTGCTTGTGAAGTTACAGCTGAGGATTAATAAAGTGCTGAACATAAAAATTTATTCTGTGGAACTAGAAATCCACATCCCTGGAGTGTCCAAGGCCAGGCTGGACAGGGACATCCCCTCTGCCCCAGGCTGCTCCAAACCCCATCCAGCCTAGCCTTGGACACTTCCAGGAATGTGGATTTCTAGTTCCACAGAATAAATTTTTATGTTCAGCACTTTATTAATCCTCAAGGATTAATAATCCAGGGATTTAGGGACAGCTCAGCTGCTCTGGGCACCCTCAGCAACATTCCCACACAGAATTCCCTGCTATCCCACAAAAAAAGCTTCCAGCACATGGATTATTGTGGGGAATTATTTGTGAATATTATCCTTGTGAATATTATTATTATTCACAAAAAGCTTGTGAATTATTTGTGAATATTATTCTTGTGAATATTATTATTATTATTATTCACAAAAACCTTGGCGCAGGAGGACTCAATGGCAGCACAGCCCCTGCTGACATTCCCAGCCCTGGATTCCCTGGATTCCCTGGATTCCCTGGGATTATGGATTTTGTCACTCTGCCAGCAGTGCCTGTTGTACCTCTACCTGCAGGGAGATCCTCAATGGATGTGACTCGGAATTGCAGCCTCGGGAATTTCACTGAATTCCAGGAAATTCAGGGAATTTCAGGAGGCACTGACCCCTCCGCCTCCCTCAGCTCCGTTTAGTTTGTAATTCCAGGCTCTGGGGTCCTTTGGAGGATCCTGATCTGTGTGAATCACTCCAGTTCTTCCTCCCTCTGCCCTCAGCAGAGCTCTGATTATCCCAGCTCCCTGCAATCCATAAGGAATTACAATTCCAGGCACTTGGCTGGGTGGATAAAAACCTGCTGAGTACAGCTGGGGGAGAAGGAGCTTGGAATGAAAAGTGTCTGAGGAGGGAAGGCTGGGCTGTGAATTCCATGATTGGGAATTGTGTCTGAGCCTGAAATGATGCAACACAGAATCCATAAAATGTCACTATCCCATTGAAGTTATTAGGTATAACAGCTAAGAATAATTATAACCTATAAAACAACCTGCATGCACATTTACTAATTAGGGTAATTTACTAATTAATTTAAATCAGTAATTTAAAAATTTTTTCTAATTTACTAATTTTTACCAATTGACTTGCTTCACCCCAGCCTTTGGCACACAGAGAGCTTTCGTGTGGGTGTTCCTGCAGAATGTTGGATTTCTCAGAGGAGTTTTCCAGCCACAACCACTCTGTGTTTCCTGCCTCCCCATTAATGAGGAAAACTTGTACTTCACTAAAGCTAACAATGCCTTCAAGGCTTCAGTTGTTTTCTATTTCCTCACCCAAGTATTACCAGTGCAGTTTTACACCCAGGCGGCGCAGAGCTGATGAGGATAACCCAGAACCACTGATGAGATTTAGCTTATGAGGGAAGAGAACAGCAACCAAATTCTCATTTCCCACCTGTGCAAACCTGCAACTGCTGCTTCTAATTTATCTCACTTTGAATGTCAGACTGGTGGGAGGAGGAGGAGGAGGGGAAGCTCAGGCTTTTATCTCACCCAGCTCTTGTCCCTTCTGGCCTTTTCCCCTCCAGGCAGGAATTTCCAGGGCCTGGAGGGATGTTCCTCAGGCACAGAGTTAATATTCCCCAGCAGCTTTCGGGTGCAGAAACTTCACAAGTAAAACATCCAACACCTCCAAAAGTGAAATATTATCTGCATTAAGCAGCAATGGAAATTGGGTGCTTGAAAACACTGAGGAATTGATAATCCAGAATTCTTTTTGTTTTGACTTTGTCCCTAACCCTTTTGGAAAAAACAATTTCAGGCTAAATTTTGAAATTCCAAGATGATCTTTAAGGCTTTTCCGACCCCAGCCATCCTGGGATTCTGCAATTCTCTGGAATTGCTGAGCATTCCCACACGGGGGGTTTCCAGGTTGGGATTTGTGATGCAGGGGTGGCAGGGAGAGCAGGATGAGAGGAGAAGTGGTGCTTTCAGCCTCAGTTTCCAGCCTCAGCCCCTGCTGCTGATTACTCATTTGCTCTGGCTGTTAGTGACACTCAGAAAGCCCTGACAATGCCTTGGGGGAATGCTTTCCAAAAGGCTTTTTAATAAACTGTGAAAACCGTTGTTTCAGCAATTGGAAAATAATTAAGGAGCAATTATGGAAGCAAACAGAAATCCTGAGCATATCGGCGAGCTATTAAAATATGTTCTTTAAGAAATGATTGCAGTCACACTGGCAAGAAAAGCAGCGTTTAAATAAAGTTATGGTTACAACCAACTGAAAGGAAGGGGAAAATGAAAGGAATAATTCATGCTGGAAAGAGGAAATATTCATTGCCGTCCCAAGTTCATCTCAAAACTTTCCTTCCTTAATTTTCTTATGTATAAACGTTATTGCATATTTCCCTGGGAATATCCCAGGCCGGGTTGGGCAGGCTTGGAGCAGCCTGGGACAGTGGTGGAATTCACTCTGGGAATTCACTCTGGAAATTCCCCCCCCCCATCCCATCCCATTATCCCATATCCCATCCCATCCCATTATCCCATCCCATTATCCCATCCCATCCCATCCCTTTATCCCATCCCATCCCATCCCTCCCCACCCTCCCAGGAGCAATTCCCTCCCAATATCCCAATATCCCAATATCCCAATATCCCAATATCCCACCCACCTGACAGCACAAAGCCATTTCCCCCTTGTGCTCATACAGAACTTTCATGTCCTGCTATGACTTTGCAAAGTTCTAACGCAGAGAAAAACCTGCTGAGGGTCTCTAATCAGATTCATTTCCTCCCTGCTCCAGCCCCATGCAGGTTTAAACAAATTACCTCAGAACGTTGAAACCAAACTCCCACTCCCCACATCCCAGGGACTGAGCAGAGCTTTCGCTGCTTGCTCTTCATTTCTCCCTCTTGGGAAGAGTTATGTGTCTTTTTATTAGCTGCAGATGTAAAGATGTTTTACAGCCTCTCATCCCAGCCAGTTACACTGAAATGGCCAAACACACTCCATAAAGAGGGGTTTTTAGGGAAAGAGGCGCTGGCTGTGTGTGAGGAACTGCTGGGGTTCAAGGACTAAATCCTGGGAATTCTCAGCAGCCTCAGCTTCCCCCTGGGGCTGAGCAGTTCCAGGCTCTGCCACTCATTCCACATCCCTTGGGGTTCCTTCTGAACAATCTGATACTCACTGATATCAAATAATGAATGGCCTGAATTCTTCTTTCCAGGGAAAGTTTGGCAACCTGGCTGCCCCTTGACCACCTTTAAAAATCAAGAATATTCCTCATTTGAAAAGTCTTGCTTTCTAAAAATCATAGTTAAAAGAATTTCCCTTTTCTAAAGGATGGGTTTTGCTGCTTGGGGGATATTTACCCCTATTTGTGCTTCTCAATCTGCATCAATGCTGTTTTCACGTCCCTTGGTGTTCCCTCTGAACAATCTGATACTCACTGAGATCAACCATGAATGGCCTGAATTCTCCTTTCCAGGGAAAGTTTGGGAAGCTGGATGCCCCTTGACCCCATTTAGAAATCAGGAATATTCATCATCAAAAAAACCTATTGCTTTCTAAAGATCATAGTTTAAAAATTCCCCCTTTCGTAAAGGACGGGTTTTGCTGCCTGGGGGATATTTGCCCCTATTTGTGCTTCTCAATCTGCATCAATGCTGTTTCCCTGCGAGGAGGTGCAGCCCAGCCCAGGCTGAGCCAGGCAGTTCAGGGCTGGGCTCTGTGAGATCTTTGTGGGATCGATTTTTGCTCTCAGCCAGACAATGGGCACTTTGCATGGAGGATTTATGGCCAGAGCCTGCCCCATGGCACCTGAGCAGCCCCAGCTTTGACTGCAGCAGCACGGATGGATTTTGCAGTGCCCTGCTCAGCTCCACAGCAGCAGGAAGAGCCAATCCTGCCCTACCTGCAGCAGGAGTTTCCCCACAGCTGCACAGCCAGGATTTCCCTTCCCAGAACCCTCTTACAGCCTGACTTTCAGAGCAGTTTTATCTGACTTTGTTAACGCAGCATAAAATGGACAAAAAAAAAAAAAAAGAAGAATGTGAGCTCGAGGGCTGTAAGTGTGTGTTTATCCTCGTGCTGGTGGGAGGCACAGGGAGGAAGCTCAGAGTTTGGAGTCAATCAGTGTTTCTGTTCAGAGGTGATGCACATGAAGGATTTGCTCAGTTCTGAAGGAGTGACTTATTGGATATATCAGGGTTGATGATCTTTCAGGTTCCTTCTAACCAAAATGTCCTATGGTTCTACAAACTCTCTGATTCCAAAAACACCTCCAGGGATGGAGACTCCAGCACTTCCTGAGCAGCTGTGCCAGGGCTGGACAACCTTTTCCATTAAATCATTTATTTCATCTCCAACCCAAACCTTCCTCGCTGCAGCTTGGGACAATTTCCTCTCACCCTGTCCCTTGTTCTCAGGGAGAAAAACCTGATCTCTCCAATTCCAGCCTCCTGCCAGGCAGGGAAAACTACTTTTATCCCACCCTGCCCCTCTCCCAGAGCTGCTGCTTCCCTGGAATTGGTTCAGATAAAACCAGGGGAAATTTATTCCAATAAAAGGAGGGGAAGTGAGGAGAGGTGGGGCAGGGGGAGCAGAGGGCTCAGCCTGGAGGGCAGGCAGGAGAACTGGGGGTTCAGTCCAGGGAGGAATCTGCACAGGAATGGATCCCTGCAGAGGGAATTGTGGACAAGGAGATTCTGTCAGCTTGGATGTTACTCCAGCACCCAACAAGTCCTGCCTGGACCCAGGGAAGGCGAAAGCAGACAGAAAACTGCTCTGGGAGCCAGAGGTACCCAAAATATTCCACTTTCCAGCCGTGGTCCTGCAGGAAATGCTGCATTTAGGAACGTCAGCTCCCTGCAAAAAGGATCTGAGGTCCACTGAGGTCTCACATCTGCCTTAATGCACCACAGATAAAAGCTTTCCCCACTCCTTGCCATCTCTTCCATTACCAAACAAACTCTCCTGAGCAGAATCTAATGCTCCTGCTGCTGACTCAGCACCTGGCTCATCTCTGGGGCATTAAATCCCGAGGCTGGGCAGACCTGCTTTTGTTTCCCCTGCTGAATAAATTGCAAATGCTAATTTCTGCTCTCTAGAAGGGAAGATTAAGGCAGCAGAGCAGGCAGGGATGCCAAAACACTTCTTGGATGAGTTGCAGAAGTGAAACAGAGCCTGTGGGTTTCCCATCGAGCTCAGAGCAGGATTCCAACCCTGAATTTAACATCAAGCCCTTTATTTACCCACAATCCAATTTAGTGCTAATATATCATACCCGACATCTGTATTCTGCACTCCACTGCGGAACAACCCTTGAAAATGCTATTTTCTCTGTTTCCAGTGTGTGCTCAACGCAGCTCTCACTCCATCACAGTGACGACCCTAATTCCACATGAAGGACCTGCAGGAAATGGTGTCCCTGAACCGACTGGAAACAACCACCTTCCAGCCATTCCACAAATATTCATCGTGCAGAGCTCGGGGAATGGGAATTTCCATGGCAATGCTCCTGGGGAGGCAGCTGAGGTACAGCAGGAACACCTTCAGCAGCTCCCAGCAGCCTTTCCTGGGCCTCACAGCCCTTCTGGGGTGGGAATTGCTCCAAATATTCAATCGAAACCTCCAAACACCACGGGGAACTTAAAGAATAAAAAATAACTTGATTCCACAGTCCTTGGAACTTTCTTTTAATTCTCACCTATTCTGGATTATATTCAGAGTGGTTTGTAAAGCCCCCTGCATTTAATATATATGAATATAAATACTGTATTTTATTCTGGAAATAAAAAATAACTATTCTGCTTTGGAAAAATAACTTCTATGGAGTCACATTCAGTTCTGCAGCTGCTGGAGAGGGGATTTCACTGCCTAAACCAATCAATTATTCTGTATTAAACTGCAGATCTTTGCATTAGACTGGTGATGATCCCCTAAAGTGATCAGAGGGATGGAGCAGCTCCGCTCGTTTGGATCTCCAGTTGTAAATAGGATTTCAAGCCCGATGATTTGAACTATTTGCACCAGTTTTCTATTTTGGTTCTCAGGTGGAAAAGTCCCTTTTCTCCCCAGGCTTAACAGGCTGCGTTTCCCTCCTTTGCTGTGCCCAGAGCACCACGTAGATGATGCTTAATGGGCAATTTTAGGGAGAGCAGAAATCGCACAGCGCGACTCGCGGGGCTTTTCTCACGGCAAGAAAAGTTGTCATGGAAACAGAGCAGTCGGAGCGTTAATTCCACTTAAGGACCTGCAGAGGATGGGAGGAGAGGCTCGGGGAGGGCTGGAGTGCTGCTGCTGCCAGGGCTTTCAGAACTTTGGGATAGCATCCCGCCTGGAAACGGAGCTCATTCCTCGGGAGCAGGGAAACAGGCATTATCCACCCGTGATTCCTGTGTTATCCACCCGTGATTCCTGCATTATCCACTCATGTTTCCTTTGTTATCCACTGGTGATTCCTTCATTATCCACTCGTGATTCCTGCATTATCCACCCGTGATTCTTTCATTATCCACCCATGATTCCTTCATTATCCACTTGTGATTCCTTCTCTATCCATTCATTTTTCCTTCATTATCAACTCGTGATTCCTTCATTATCCACCCATGATTCCTTCATCATTCCACTCATTATTCCTTTGTTATCCACTCGTGATTCCCTCATTATCTCTCCATGATTCCTTCATCATCCACTCGTGATTCCTTCGTTATCCACTCGTGATTCCTTCCTTATCCACTGATGATTCCTTCATTATCCACTCGTGATTCCTTCATTATCCACTGATGATTCCTTCATCATCCACTCGTGATTCCTTCATTATCCACTCATGATCCCTTCCTTACCTACCCATAATTACTTCATTATCTCTCCGAGATTCCCTCCCTGCCCACCAAGCAGCCCCTGAGCAGAGGCAGATGGAGGTTTTGGGTTGCTCAGCTGGGCTGTGTGACTGGCATGAAGAGCAGAGCTCTGCCATTCTCCTGACAAGAGCCATCAGCGTTAATTGGCTTCATTTCTCCATCAGTGTCTGGCTCGTTAATGAGATTTGTGATCTCATTTCTCCTCTCTTTGTCACATCAGCTGGGAATAATCTTCCTAACAAACATTTATGGACATAATATTCACACATCCGTCGGATGTGTCCTCTGCAATCCAGCCTTCTCCAGAAAGGATTTCTGCTCTGACAGATGAGTTTAATAAAAACATCCTGGAGCTGAGCATTCCAAAACTTGAGAATTCAATAATAAAATCTTCCCCCAAAGCAGAGTGTTCCTTCTAAAGAGAGAGAGGAAATATCTTCACATTTAGATCCCATCAACCCATTCAGATAGGAAAGGGTCATCCAAATAATATTCCCATTTTACACGAGGCTACAAAAATACCCAGGAGCAAAGGGAATGGGCAAGTTGAGCTCTCAGTTCTCTTCTTTAATTTGCTTCCAGCTCCTTGAAAACTTTGAAAACTAGAGTTGAAGGCCAGGCTGGAGCAGCCTGGGGCAGTGGGAGGTGTCCCTGCCATGGCAGGGGTGGTTCTGGGTGGGTTTAAGGTCATCCCAACCCAAACCATTCCAGGATTTGTTCCAACCCCATGCTCCACCCCTGCACCAAGCACTGAAGAATTTCTTGCAGACACAGAGGGAAAACCCACTGGGAATGTGAGGGTTTTTGGTTTTGGGGTTTCCCCACCTCTGTGGGTCACTGCAATCCCAGCTCTGGCTGCACACGCTGCTCCAAGGTTGGTGTGCTTGGATTGCAGGGAGTTCCCTACCCAAACCCCTCCTGGGAGCACAGCAATACCCTTGGAATGCTTTCTTGCCTTCTCATTGATCTTTTTTTAGGGCAAAACAAACCTCACAATTCACGAGCAACATTTCCCCTCTCTACCCACCCTGATTTACAGACCTGAGCTCAGAACCTCAGCAGCATCCCTCCATCCACACAGCTCTGGGGGAATCCAAAGCTTCTGCAGATCACCTGGAGCTCTGCAGGTTTTCCCTTGAGCTCCAGCTGGACAAGCTCATGGCCACAGTGGGATTTCGGGGTGTCCTGTGCCCTGTCCATCCCGTGCCATGGATGCTCTGCCCAGCTCCCTCAGCTTCCCTGGGCACTCCATCCCCTCCCAGAAATATTTTCTGAGCCCTCTTGGAGAGTTCCTTCAGCCCAGCGCTGTGTGAGGAGAATTTCTGCTCAGGGGCAGGAATTCCTGATTTAACATGTGGCAGGAATTCCTGTTTGCAGGCTGCTGAGGTGCCTGGAGCTCCCGGGATTTGCCGTTTCCTCGGGAATATCTCCCGCAGGGCTGGAGCAGAGGTCTGGCTCTGTGTCCTGCCCTGTGCCACATGCACAGCCTGTCACCACCTCAGCCACCAGCTGCCTCCCTGCCAGAGCCATTCCCAGTCACCAAACAGCCTCTCTGCTTCCCACATTGCCTCTAGCGAGATGGAGCTGCATTTCCATGGGAGAGGTAATTCCCCGAACGCACGGAGTTTAAAATAATTTCTAATTTCAGGATGCTAAGCTACTCTTAACCTCATAATGGTTTTCTCTAGGAAAATCATTCCCAAATTTACATACTCTCCCGTCTCTGTGCTGTTCCACCCTCCATATAAATCACACGTAATTACTTGGAGAAGGAGATCTGACCTAGCTGTTTAGTCTTTCTTCTCAATTACCCCTGCAATTACAGCAAATGGAGTCGAACACCACTTCCCTAACCCCCATTTGCCACTCTGCCGAGGAGCTGGCAGCGTTCCCTCCTGCCAGAGAGCTCCGGGGGAAGGATTTGGGAGAACTGCCACCCCATTGGTGTGGGAAACACTGCTGGGTGTGTCGGGGAGTGCTCAGAATTGAGGTATTCCTGCTAGGAATGCAGAAGGACATGGCTGGAGCTTGTGTTGGCTTTTGGTGACTCCAATTCCTCGCTGCAGGGAACCTCTGGGCTCGCTGGTCAGAGGGACAAAGCAGAGCTGCCTTGATGGGGACAAACCCTGGAGATGAGCTGAGCTGGAGCTGCAGGGCTGCAGGGCTCAGGAATTGGGGTTTTCCAGGAACAGCAGAATCCCAGACTGGTTAGGGTTGGAAAGGACCTTCAATCCCATCCAGTGCCATGGCAGGGACACCTTCCACTGTCCCAGGCTGCTCCAAGCCCAATGTCCAGCCTGGCCTTGGACACTGCCAGGGATCCAGGGGCACCACAGCTGCTCTGGGAATTCCATCCCAGGGAACAATTCCTTCCCAAAATCCCATCCAACCCTTCCCTCCTTCAGCTGAAGACCACAAGTGAACGTCTCACTCCTGAACTTCCCCCAGTTCTGTGTATTTCAGTTTCTGTGTGTCACCTGCCTGCTCTGAATTCCCTTTCCCAGCACAGCCAGTGATCTGAGGCTGCTGATTAATCACTGACAGGAAAATGAGGACTTTCTGTCTGTTCTCAAGGAGGTGATGGGCATGGTTTGAAAGCTGCAGACAGATTTTCCAGACCACACTTCAGGTATACATTGCAAAGATCTATAGAAGGTACGTGGGAATTGTTCCTCCTTCAATCCCATTTCTAATATTAGTAAAACTGTCAAGTCTCATTAGCTGCAGGTTAATTCAGGCTTTCAGAGGTGATTAAAGTACAGACACTGTGGAGCAGATGTCACCTTTCCTTTGGGTGCTCATCAAAGGGGAGACAAAGCAGCAGCACTGAAAAGCGTTTTTCAGAGCTCTGTGACACCTTTCCCTTCCAGACACCTCCGTGCTGTGGAGGCACCAGGGACAGGGCAGGAGAGTCTCAGTGTGAAGGTGACATTCAGGGACAGGCACACTGCAGGGCAGGACACAGAGGGACCCTGAATTATGGAATCTTTCTGGTTGGAAAAGCCCTTTGGGATCATCCAGTCCAACCATTCCCAGCACTGCCCAGACCACCACTGCCCCATGTCCCCAAGTGCCACATCCACAGGGCTTTAAATCCCTCCAGGGATGGGGACTGCACCCCTGCCCTGTGCCAGGGCTTGGCACCATTTCTGAGAAGGAATTTTTCTTCATATCCCCTTGAACCTCCCTGGCCATTTCCTCTTGTCCTATCCCTTGTCACCTTTGACAAGAGCCAACTCCCACCTGGCCACACCCTTGACTCAACTAGCCAGGAGTGATCACTGAGCAGCACAGGAGGGAAGCTCTGGGTGTCTTCAGTTATCTCCTGGAGTTCCACAAGGATTTTGGAATGGGAAATGCAAGGCTGGGAATGCTGCTCCAGAGCAGTTATTGATGATTGGCAATAACATTTTCCAGTGGGGATGTTACCTAGAAAATGCCAGTGGCTTGCTGCACTGCCCACAACAAAAGGTTTATTTATGAGTCAAAAGCCAGCATTTGTTTTTTGTCTCTTGCATGCGTTGCTGGAAGTGTAAATATCAGCCTTGTTTTGCTGTGGTGATAAAGACAAATTAGGTACATGCAAAGAGCAGCCACGGAAATGAGAGAACACAGACAGAGAGTTACAGGATGAGGAACAGTGCCTGCCCTGCTTCGGGAGTATTCTTTACAGCACAGTGACAGGAAGGTTGTGTCCCAGCAGCTCAGAGCCTTGGCTGGCTCAGATCACAGGAAGGGCTGATCTTTAAGGTCTTTTCCGCCCCAAACCAATGTGGGATTCTTTAGAAACTCTGCTTCCTCTTCCCTCCATAACCTCCCAGAGTCTGCTCTGGATGTTTCCCTGGGTTGCCATGTGTGTTTTATTTCATGAAGCACTGGAAACGAAGCAGTTCTGCTGTGGGGCTGAGCAGGAGAGCAGCATTCCCACCTGAGCCCAAAGGTGATGACCCTGCCCGAGCTGCCTTCCCTTTCGTGCACAGAGACCCTGGAAAGGCCAAAACAGCAGAGCAGAGTGAAATGGGAGTGAGCTGAGCTGGGCTGGGCAGGGGGAAGGCAGGCTGAATGCCCAGCACAGGCTGGGGGTGAGGAGGAGGGATCAGACTGCAGGGCACAGAGGGACACGCTGATGGGGACAGCCAGCAGCTCAGTGTGGGGTGCCCGGCGGTCTGGGGGAGGATTTGGGGGGCAAAGGGGTTTCAGTCCTGCAGCTGGAAAATCCTGGAGGTTTTCAGAGAGGAGGAGCTGGGCAGGCTGAGGTGGAGCAGAGCTTGGAGGGTCTGGAGCATGGTGAGGGCTGAGGGACAGCTCAGGGGACAGCAGCACGAGCTCCAGCTGGGCAGAAATGATTCACTGCTCAGCAGGTTCAGAGAGACCAGAGCTGGCATCTCACATCCAAACCCTTTGCTTTTTGCTCCTTCTCTGTGCCACAGGGCTGCTCAGGTGCTGAGGAGGGTGTGACACTGCTCAGGTGCTGAGGAGGGTGTGACACTGCTCAGGTGCTGAGGAGTTTGGGACACTGCTCAGGTGCTGAGGAGGGTGTGACACTGCTCAGGTGCTGAGGAGGGTGTGGCACTGCTCAGGTGCTGAGGAGGGTGTGGCACTGCTCAGGTGCTGAGGAGGGTGTGACACTGCTCAGGTGCTGAGGAGGATGTGGCACTGCTCAGGTGCTGAGGAGTTTGTGACACTGCTCAGGTGCTGAGGAGGATGTGACACTGCTCAGGTGCTGAGGAGGGTGTGGCACTGCTCAGGTGCTGAGGAGTTTGGGACACTGCTCAGGTGCTGAGGAGTTTGTGACACTGCTCAGGTGCTGAGGAGGGTGTGGCACTGCTCAGGTGCTGAGGAGGGTGTGACACTGCTCAGGTGCTGAGGAGTTTGTGACACTGCTCAGGTGCTGAGGAGGGTGTGACACTGCTCAGGTGCTGAGGAGTTTGTGACACTGCTCAGGTGCTGAGGAGGATGTGGCACTGCTCAGGTGCTGAGGAGGGTGTGGCACTGCTCAGGTGCTGAGGAGGGTGTGACACTGCTCAGGTGCTGAGGAGGATGTGGCACTGCTCAGGTGCTGAGGAGGGTGTGACACTGCTCGTGGCACGGTGACACAACCCTTTGGAGCTCTCAGGGCCCTAAAGAGGCTGCTGGCACTAGCCAGGCTGGCACAGGGACATCACCCCAAGGCAGGGGGAGAAATGGGGAGTTAAACACATGATCTCCACAATGGTATGGCAAAGAGAGTTTATTGCAAAAACCCAGGATTGTTAAACTGTTAGTTTGTTCTGAGTTTCCATACTTGTGGGACAAAACAAATGTGTTTAACCAACACCACAGACCAGACAGGAACAGCACCAGGTGTGACCAACCACAGCCCCACTGTGAGCACTGATTGGTGCTAATAATTGTTTTACAATGGAGGTGATGGCAAACCTGGGCTTGGCCATCCTTCCCTGGCTGGATCAGACATCCTCCTGGATTTGGGATGAAGGTTCTCTCCTCCCCTTCCTCCCCCAAGCCCCACGCAGGCTGTAGGAGAGCCAGGAGGAAAGCTGGCAGATGTCAAATTGCCCTGGCAGTCAGAGGAGCATTTCTCAGCTCATAAATTGGTTTATGACTTTTCATGTAGCAGACAGAGTAAAATAAATTTATGGACTCAAGAACAGCTTTTTAATGGAAGAGCAATGAAGCTGAGGCAGGAGTTGTTGGCACAGAGTGACTGGAGGATAATCAGGACTTGACTGGACAAGGCACAGATACTGGCCAGGCAACGAGCAGGACTTGGGGCTAAACAGCCAATCTGTGCCTTTTTGATGGATTTGGATTGGGTTTTATTGATTTTCATAATGTTATTTGAGTAATTATCAAAACAGGCCATGAGTATTAAAGAGGGAAAACCTTCCAGGTAATGTTAGAAAGACAAGGCTGGGTTGTTTTGGACACAGCACAGGGGAAGTGAGGGGACTGAAACTGGACCCTCCAAACAATTCCATGAGCGTGAAATTCCTAACTCACAGGCCTGATGGGGACAAGGTTTTCCCTGATATTTTGGGAGCTGGGAATCCAAGCTGGAGGGAATCTCCTCCCCACACACTGCTCCTCCCATCTCTGCTCTGGATCAGCAACTGCTGCACCACTGCAGATGTTCTTGGGATGTTCAGTCACTCAGAGCTCAGGAATAATGGGATTTCGGTGGCTCCAAACCCCAAAGACATATGCTTTGGTGATGAAAGATCTGTCCATACAAATGTGACTCCTGATAATTAAATCTGCCCTTCCATCAAGCTGGGAAAGACACGGAGCAAAGATTTAGAGGCAGCAGAGGGAATCTAAAATTAGCTCCGCGCCATAAGCCACGCTGCATAGGGAAAGCAGAATTTATTTGCTCCAGTTGTGAAGTCACTAATATTCCCAGAGAGAGACTTTCTCCTGCAATACATCGAGAAGATGGATCATGTTTGAAGCTTTCCAGGGTGTGTGGTGCAAGGGGCTTTGTTAGGGAATGGCAAACATCTCAAAAGAGGGGAATTACCCACCTTGGAGTTGTTCATGTTGAATACAGAAATCACAGAATCACAAAGTCATCGAAGTTGGGAAAAAATGGAAGGGAAATAAATTGAGGTTGGGAATAAAATCATTGAAGTTGGGAAAGCCAAGCACCACCACTGCTTTTCTCCTTGGATATCTGTCTTCCCTTGACTAAAAGATGAATTTCCCCCCTCCCCAGGTCCTGGGGGCACTCTGGGTGATCCCCCTGGCTCTCTCACCCCCCAAATCCTTCCCTGGGGGTGACAATGCCAGGAAATAGAGCTGGAATATGGGAATCACTCCTAATGCCATGGTGCAGATCCTCCATGGGGATCAGAGCTCTGATCCTGGAATATGGGAATCACTTCTGCTGCCATGGTGCAGATCCTCCATGGGGATCAGAGCTGTGATTCTGGAATATGGGAATCACTCCTGCTGCCATGGTGCAGATCCTCCACGGGGATCAGAGCTGTGACCCAGCCCCTCTGCAGAGGTGTGGTTCCCACATTCCCCAGCCAGACAAGGGACTCTGAGCAGTAAATCCTCACTGTCTATCAGCTCCAGCAGGGTTTCCTTTCCCCTGCCTGCCCAGAGCACCTCCTGCCTCACAACCAGGAGATCTTGGAGCATCTCCAGCCCAAGCACCTCCTCTGCAGGCTGTTCCAGGTAACTGGCTGCCCAGGGCTCTGCTCTCTGCCTGTCCCTCGCTGGCTGGGATGGGTTAGCTGGGCTCTGGCTCAGGGTTACCTCGGAAAAAGGAGTTGTGTCACTGCAGGCTGATTTTACACCTTTTACAGGTTTAACAGAGCAGCAAGCTTGGCTTTCCCTGCTACAAACGAGGTGAACAAAATCTGGAGGAGAGAGAAATGTGGCCACAGCAAATTGAGCTTTCACTGGATGCATTTCTACCTGTGCCTCGCCTGCTTGTCCAGCCCTGAATCCATAGCTAATTAATTAGGGTGATTAGTATTTGCTCTGACATCAAGACAGCAGGGAAAGCCAGTAGGTATCTCTGGTCCTATTGACAAATCCTCGACCTTCCCCTCCCCAGAAGGATTTTCCATCACAATCTCCCATTTTACCAGAGAATTTTTAGCAGAGGATGAAGCTGAGCTTGTCTGAGCTCCATTGAACTGACTTAGAGAATAAAGCTTTGAGAACAAGAGAAATCTCTGGAAATTAATTGGTTTTCCCCTGAAGTGACATGGATCAATCCAGCTTTTCCAGCTCCTTGGGAGCTAATAGGAACAAGTGCCAAATCCCAACTTTAGCAGGGGTTTAAGGCAATTTTCCCCTCCCATCCAGGAGATTTGCTTCCTTTCACTCACTCCACCCTCGTGTTCTAACACAAGTAATACACTAAAAATTAATGTATTAATTCCAGTTTTCTCCCAAGCATCTCCTGAATCAGGCAAAATTTAGCTCCTGGGACAGAGCTGATGGACCAACTGGCAGATCCCAGGAGCCAACACAGAATTATCGGTAAGGAATAATAAACTCAGGGTTAGAGGGTAAAAATCCTTTAGAAATTATTTAGTCACGGTAGTGAATGCTATAACTTGACTAACTTAAATAGTTTGCCTTTATTTTAAATTTAAATACGCCTTCAAGGCTTTTAAATACACACAATCATTTAATGTAATCACTGGAAGGTATTTCCTCCTTGGAGGATTTTTTTCCCTGTTCAAAGCATGAACTAAAAGCCTTTAATGGCCAAGTCTGAACAAACAGAAACATTGCACCTCATCCAAGCCCTGAAAAAAGCCCTGCTCAGTAATTAAACTATTAATTACCTCAGATGGAATGGAAGGAAAAAATTCTAATTCTCCATATTTCAACCAGCAGCATTTTTGGAAACGTTTCCCCATGAAGAATTAAATAAAGGTATTCCTGAATTTCCTCCTCGGGAATTGCCTGGTTGGAGCTCAACTTCTGGAGCAAACAGAGGGAATCCTGCAGGGATTACACCTCAGCTTAGCCATCAGTCCAGAACAACACCAGAGAGGCTTTGGCCACAGCTTTACACAGTAAATGTGGAGTTCTGCTCTGCTGAGACTTTGCCAGAGAAAGAGGAAAGGAGAAAATACAGGAAAAAATGAAATAGGAAAACCAGGAGAAACACACGAGGGAAATGGTTCTCATTTCCCATATTTCAGCTCAGTAATTTATACAAAAAATATCAATATGCACATGGAGAATAATTATTTCAGTAACTCACATAAAAATACCAATATGCCCATGGAGAATGATTATTCCATCCACCCCCTTCCTGCTGCTAGCCCAGTCACACTGCACAAGGCAGGAATTGCCTATTCCTGGGAAAATCTGTTTGCATTCTGCCTCCTTGATTTGAATTCTCATCCAAGCCCTGCGATGTGCAAACATTAAATAACAATAATGGGGAGCACATTTGGAGAGCTGCTCATGCAGAAATCCTACAGTTTCCATCTTGCCAAGGGATGGGAGGGAGGAGAGCTGCCAAATTTCCCACCAGGCACGGGGACTGCAGCCCAGCTGATGGGGAAAAACCCATGAGCTGCTTCAAGGCAATTTGGGAACAAAGGAATCGAAAATAGCTCATTTAGGAATTTGCATGATGCGATTCACCCAGCGCCTCCATCACTGCAGTCTGGGGATTGTTCAGCTGACTTCAATGGGATGTTTTCATACTCCAAAATCAGCCCATTTCCATGGGAAATTTTATTTTCCTACATTTTGCCCACCCTGCGCTGTGGATTTCCAAGTGACAATGCCCCAGCATAGGGAATTCAGGGTTTATTGTGGTTAAATTCCCTCTCACCAGTGGAATCAGCTGCTCTCCCGTGGCTGCCTTTCCTCAAAAAACACATTTTCAAAGCACAGAATCTCTAAGAGACTTCCAAGACCAGCAAGTCCAACCTTTGGCTGAATCCTGCATTGCCCACTGAGCCATATTCCAAAGTGCCACCAAAAATGGATCAAAAATCCCCAAAAAAATACAGCAGATTTAGTTTCAAGCTCAGTAAAATTACAGGTGTGTGACCTGGGCGATGTCAATATTTTTATTTCTAGAATAACCTTTTTTTTTTTTTTAAACCTTCAAAAGCAAAGGCTTTTCCATAAAAATGCTTCTTAGGGAGTTTTCTTTATCTTGGGCAATAAATTAGATTAAAATTGATCTGGGAAATGTTCCAATTTATATAAAAAGAGTGTCCTAAAGATCTGAGAGGCTCTTATCCTGAGTTCATTGCCTTTTCCTGTTCAGGGTTGAAACCCAAGCTCCCAAAATCCTCATTTAATAAAATCCACCCCCACAATAATCTGGGAAATAGGGATGTGCTGGGTTTAGAACAGGGGGAGTGACACAGGGAAGGCTGGAGGAGAAACCAAGCTGTGGCAGTGGCTGTGGGACATCATGGGATCTCCAAACTCATCCCATCCCCATGGCAGGACATCTTCCACTGCCCCAAGGTGCTCCAGGCTGGCCTGGGACACTTCCAGGGATCCATTCCAGGAGAATTGCACATCAAGGATGTTCTGCTGCAGCAGGAAAATCCCAACCCGGGCTGGAGATGGAAGGGAAACCTCAGGGAAACCTCAGGAATTTCTGGACAGACACCAACCTGGGCTGGGCTGGAGTTCCTCCCGCGAGGAGGGAAGGGATGGATAAGATTGATCAGCAGAGGGACAGGAGGCAGTTCTGGGAGGACAAATCAATCAGCTCCCGTTGGGTTTGGGTTTCAGAGCAGCCTTTGAGCAGCCAATGGGTTTGGAGCTCTTTTCTCTAATGGCATCATGAATATTCATCGTGGAGATGAAAGCAGCCCAACCCTCGGGCTCTGCCGCACAAACCACCAGCAGGGTGATTAGTGACATTATTCCGAATTATCGGAGCAATTATCAGCCAGACGAAACAAGGGGAGTGTTGTTATTCTGTGCCATCCTCTCGGAGATGAATGGGGAGAAACAAAAGGAGAGGGAAAGCCATGCTGACCTTCACACAGAGCTCCCAACCCATCTCCTCTTCTCCTGCAATACTCATCCTCTCCTCTCAAGGTGAAATCTGCTGTTCCCCAGCTCTCTGAGCTCCATTTCTCTCACTAACATCTCTTTTCCCCCTGAATTTCTACTCCAAAGATGTCCATGGGCTGCTGGGATCCAATCTGAACCTGGAAATCCTTACAGCAGAAGTGCATTAGAACCATTAGAGCCTCACACTGTGTGCCTTAGGAACCAGGAGAGCTGTCCCTGGGATGGAGTGTCCCCAAGGAGCCCTGGCTGGCCCTGCTGTCACCTCCAACGTCCCCCCTGCTCTGGTGAAGCACAGGTGGCACCAACAAGCTGCTGAGACAGATTCTCTCCCAGGAGACACAGGATTTCATCTCCACAGCACCTATTCCTTCATCCCCACATGAGGATCACAGAATCCTGGAGGCTGGAAAAGGCCTTTAGGATCACCAAGTCCAGCAGTGCAGCCACACCACCCCCATGGGGACACACCAAGGGACAGATCTGAACTGGAGAGTCGTAGTGTGTGAGGCTGGAGAACCATGGTGTCCCCAAGGGTGCCATAAATCAGGACAGATGAATGGGGACAGGGAATGGGAACAGGGGATGGGAAACAGGGAATGGGAACAGGGAATGGGAACAGGGAATGGGAAACAGGGGATGGGAAACAGGGAATGGGAACAGGGAATGGGAACAGGGAATGGGGACAGGGAACGGGAAATAGGGAACGGGAACATGGAATGGGAACAGGGAGTGGGGAACAGGAATGGGAACAGGAATGGGAAAGGGAATGGGAACAGGAGGGAACAGGGAATGGGAAACAGGGAATGGGAACATGGAATGGGAAAGGGAGTGGGGAACAGGAATGGGAACAGGGAATGGGAAATAGGGAACGGGAACAGGGAATGAGGAACAGGGAATGGGGACAGGGAATGGGAAATAGGGAACGGGAACATGGAATGGGAACATGGAATGGGAACATGGAATGGGAAACAGGGAATGGGGACAGGGAATGGGGAACAGGGAATGGGGACATGGAATGGGGAACAGGGAATGGGAACATGGAATGGGGACATGGAATGGGGACATGGAATGGGGAACATGGAATGGGAAACAGGGAATGGGAACATGGAATGGGAACAGGGAGTGGGGAACATGGAATGGGAACATGGAATGGGAACAGGGAATGGGAACAGGGAATGGAAACAGGGAATGGGAACAGAGGATGGGAAAGGGAATGGGGAACATGGAATGGGGAACATGGAATGGGAACAGGGAATGGGAACAGGGAATGGGAACAGGGAATGGGAAAGGAATGGGAAAAGGGAAGGGAAAAGGGAATGGGAAAGGGAAGGGGAAAGAAGGGAAAGGAAGGGAAAAGGGAGGGGGGGAAGGGGGGAGGGGAGGAAGGGAAGGAATGGGGACATGGAATGGGGACATGGAATGGGAACATCCCATGCAGGTTTTTGCATTCCCCAGGACACTGAAGGTGCACAAGCACAATGTGAACTTTTCCAGCCTCTCCCATCCCATTGCATCCCCAAAATCACCACTGCAGCCTCAGCCCAGACATCCCCATGGAATCACAGAATCCTGTGGGCTGGAAAACCTCTCAGACCAAGTCCAGCTTTCACTCCTCCCAGCATCCAAGAACCAGTTTGTCCCTGGAGACTCCTCAGGCTGGGGAAGAGGTTGGATGAGTAGAAATCAGCCTTTGGGAATTGTTCCCAAACTGCTCTCCCAGCGCCAGCAGCCGGATGGCTGTTTTGGGATGGCAGCCAGCCAGGCTGGCAGTGCCTCTGCCTGCACCCCAGCACAAGGACTCAGCCCAAAGCCTCTTCAGCTCATTCCCATTAACTTCTCTCCCCATCAAAGCAATTGTAACTGAATTTATTCCCATGATTTGCCTGAAGCGAAAGGCCAGGCTGCCATCAGCTGCAGCAGCTTTTTAATGTATTTATTGAGTTATTTGATATGGAAGCAACAATAACCAAAAAAAAAAAAAGGGAGATAAAGCCCTCCCAACATTAGCCATGGCAAGCTTATCAGGCAGTTCATTAACGAATTCATTTCGCTGATTAAAGGCAATAATGAGCCTTCAATAGAAACACGGAGATTACAGGAGCAAGGAGCTGGTGCCAGCCTGTCCCTGTGCATGAGGGATTTATGGACGGCTGGATTCAGGAATAGGGCTGGGATAGTCCCCTGATGGGAATTCTGGGGATTTGGGGCAGCTGCTGGGCCAGGACTGGGGGGTTAATGACAAAATAATGGAAATAGCTGCAATTAGCCAGGGAAGCTCTGGCTGCCCCTGGATCCCTGGAAGTGTCTGAGGAGCAGCCTGGGATCCTCCCAGCTCAGCTCATCCCGTGGCTCTCTGCAGATCCAATTCCTTGTGCTCAGCAGAGGTGGAACTGAGGCAAGGCTCAGCTCCTGGGGCAGCTGTACCTGGGTGTGCCAGGAGGGAAATTCCTGGGATATTCCCAGGGAGGCTCAGGGCTCCCCAGCTCCTCAGGGACCCCACACAGCAGCAGGGCTTTCCCAGGAGCTTTTCCTGGAAATCCAGACAGACACGGAGCTGACTTTGCTGTGTTTAAATCCCAGCTAAAGCAGGGAATGCTGACTTTAATCCCAGGGAAAGCCCACATTGCCCACAGCTCTGCCTGCAGCACTCCAGGCTTTCAGGAACACCTGGCAGTGAACCCAGCATTGCCCTGATTTAGATCCATCCAGGGAACCTCTTCCAACATCCCAGGCTGAAGTCCTTCAGCAATTCCAGCCTGAGGAGTCTTTACCAGTGAACTGCATTGTCAATAAGACGGAAAACAAAAACCCCAAGCCGTTTGTGGGAATGAGAATGGCTGGATTTTCCCTGGCTGGAATCTGGGAGGCACTGAGCACATCTGCACTGCCTGGGCAGCCTCGTGCTGCACAGCGTGCTGGAGCAGCTCTGAGGTTTGCAGTGCTCTGTGTCTGTGGGACTCGTGAACAGAAGCAATGACCCAAACAGGAGTGTGGATGGACAGGAGTAAAGCAGGATGGCAGCAGAGTGTGCTGTGTTAGCACAGGCAGACTCAATCCTGCAGAAATGAGTGCCAGGCTGTCCCTCAGCCCACCCTGCTCCTCTCTTTTCCATCCACACCATCCAGATCTCTTTCCTGACGTTTCTCCCTCTCTGAGGTGTGGAGGATGCAGCCAGAGCACAGCTGCTCCTTCAACCTCTCCTGCTTGTCCTCCTCAGCTCCTCCCAGTCATGGCTGGGATGAGAGGCAGGGCTGGGAAGCTGATATTTGACACTGGTACAGCAGATTTGGGGTTGTTTTACCAATTTTAGGGTTTATTTTCACAAAGCAATCATGGAATCCCAGAATCCCAGGCTGGGTTGGGTTGGGAAGGACCTTAAAGGACATCTCCACTATCCCAGGGTGCTCCAAACCTCATCCAGTGAAACATGGGGGTTTCCAAAGAGGACAAAATCCCCTTTGGTCCTAAAACCTGTGGGTTTGGAGGAGGAAAGCAGGACACAGGGCTGACAGGGATCTGTGGGGTTCCTGGATGGTGTCAGGGGGTGGAAACCCCAGGAAAGGAGCAGGGATGAGGCAGCAGTCCTAGAGACAGAGAGCTCAGAGCAGGTGAGCTCAGACATCAAATGAAGCATTTCCTCATCTTTGTTTCTCATTAAGGGATTATTCCTTCCCCCCATGCAGATTTGTGAGACGATAAAACACCTTATTGAATTAAAGCAAGAAAAAAAGTATTTTTAATTTAGAAGTTTTGATTTCTGCTCTCTCTAAAAAAAAAAAAATAGAAAAAATTATTCTGCAGCCCATCGGATGTTTCCTTAGGTAATCCCAGTGTACACAACCAGCCTGTGGAGTTCCCAGGGTGTGGTGAGGAGCTGCTTTCCCATTGACAGACACTGCAGCTCCCTGAGAGGAATATTCCAGCCTGTGGAGCTCTGGTGGAAGGAGGAACCATAAAGCTACTCGAGAAATAGATGGAGGTTCTTGCAAGTCACTGACACAGCTGTGGAAAACTCACATTAAAAATGAAATTTTTAATATTTATTAGTGATTAAAATTAATTAGTGATTTAATTAGTGCTGCTGTGGATTGTCACATCTCCAGCTTTCTGCTCGTGCTCATCCACCAGGAAACAAAGACCTCAGAGTCTCCTTTGGGAGGAGGATGGTCATCCAAACACCTCTAGGGGCTCTGGGTTATTGTCTGCTGGAGCTGAGGGACAGCAAATGACCTTGTTGTGCTTTGCTGGCTGTTTTCTGAGCTCGGGCTCTGAGATCTGGGAGGAGCTGTTCTCATTTCTGCTCTGATTCCCATCAGTCCCCAGCCGGGAGCTGTCCAAGGTGCCGCAGGAGTCAGAGCCGCAGGGAGAGCATTTCCTCTCCTCTCTGCGGGAAATCACCCCAGAGCAGCATTGAGTTACCTAAGGTCACTGATTCCCTGGAAAACTTCTCCAGAAATCCTGCAGCTCCTCTCTGATGGGGACAGAAGGAACTTCTCAGATGGAACTTCTCAGGAATTTCTTGAAGCCACTGAGCCACTGCAGAGCCTGAGCTCCACCACCTCATCCCTTCTTCTCCTTCTTCTTTTCTTGTCTTTTCCCCCTCAAACTACAAATCAATCATTGGTTATTTATTTGTTGTTTCATATTTATCCAGGAAAGAAAGCAATATTTCCCCCCTGAAGCAATTTGAGGATGGAATAACAGCCTGGGAAAGGTCAGCATCTCTGGGCTTTGTTAATTGAATCTGTCCTCAGAGCCACCATTCCCACCCTCCAAGGGCAGGAGAGGGCAGGGATATCATAATCTTGGGAAAAATGTCTTTGGAGGAACTGGGATTGGTACTGGATAAGGACACAGCAGCGCAGCCTCTGCTCCAATCTCCTCCCAAAGAACCACCAGCCCTCGGAAATGTTCTCACTTTGCCCAAGGTAAATGGTTCCAGGAGGTTTTAATCCTCCAGGGTTCATCCCAGGCGTGTAAATTCTCCTCAATGCTGCAATTATTTACAGCTCCCAGCACAAGGATGCTCCAGGAGCTGCAGGTGTTTTATTACAGTGGGTTTGTGCTATTTGACCACACGGAAAATATCCAAATATCCCAAATTCCTGAGTGTCCTGCTGTGCCAGAGGATCCCTGGAGGGAAAGGGGGAGAAAATCCCTCTGCTTGTGTTTGGGGCAATCATGAAGGGGCAGCAAAGGATTGTTCTCCACCAGCTCAAGTCAGAAGTGTCTGGGAACTTTTCCCATAACATTCTGGGAAATGCTTTTTCCCCTAACATTCTGGGAACTTTTCCTCATTTTCCCTAACATTTCCATCTGGGAACAGCCCTAGCTGTTGAATTTCCCATCAGTTCCCCTTTTAGACACCCAGACTGGTTGTGGGGTGTATTTATTAAGGACATTCCCAGCTGGCACTTGGAGGAACTGAAGTTTTGTGGCAATCAGCCCCAAACTCCAAATCCAAAATGTGAATTTTGTGCCAGGCTGGGGTTGAGTTACTTCTCCCTCCCAGCCAAGAAACCCACGAGCTCTCGCTGCTTTATTGGCTTATTGCTGCATTATTCTGACAGCTTGATTGTCCCAAATCAATAAGAATTGGCGCTGAGGCCTCGGAGTGCAGAGAGGGAATTCAGGTGATGCTTTATTGGCTGGTAAAAATGTGAATCAGGCACAGCAGTAAAGGGAAAAAGGGTATTTCCTTGGTTTAATAGGATTTTAGGTGCACACTCGGCAAAGGTGGAAACACCCCGAGAGCACACTGTGTACAACACATCTTCAAATTGATGGACCTTATAAAGAGGCATTTTTACCTGAAATCCCCAATGAGAAACTTAACAAACGAAGTAATTTCCCCCCTATTCTAATTACCCCCAAGTGAGACTCCAGCCTGGTTTACACCAACATGTTCCAGAGAGGAGCTCAGCCAAGGCTGGAGCCTCTGGTTCTGAGATAGTTCTGAATGTTTCATCTTCCCATCCTGCAGAACTGTGGCTAGCACAGACCTTTCCTGTGAGAATTCTTTCTCTCTTCTTCCTGTGTTTTTATAAACAAAGATAAAGTTTGGATGTTATTAAAACAGTTTTTCAAGTTATGGACAGTTCAGGCCTAGCCAATCAGGCCTAGGGGGAGGTTTCTGACTGACCAATCTGGGTGACCTCTGAAAAGTCTATATAAGTTGGAATTAATTAATAAAAGGGTCTTCTTTATGCCACACTGAGAACCTGGATTTCTTCTCTCTGCTAGCAGTTCAACAGCGACACAGAACCCCCAAACTGAGCTAAATATCAGAGTACAGAGTTATAAACACGTGGGGCTGAGGTACAGGGAGTGTTTGTGAAGGGTGCAAGGAGAGGGAGAGGGTAGAAAATGTATTAAATGGGTACAAAAAGAAAGGGCAAAAAAATCATCAGGCATCACCGGCAGGGAAAGGAAAATCAAACAACGGGAGCAGCGGGAGGAGAAGGCCTGGGGAGTCATTCCTGGGGTTTGGATGTCCTTCCCCAGTTTCTGAGCAGCACAGAGCCCATTGCTCTGGGCACTGAGGGCAGAGATGGGATCCCCCTGCAGAGCAGCAGCAGCAGCACCCTGAGCACTCGACGGCTCCTGCCAGCCGCCAACACCTGCAGCACTGGCGACCCTTTATTGCAAATACCTGCAGGGGAAAGCTCCTCCTGCCCCAGCCTGGCGCTCAGCTGGGCAATGAGGCACACAGACTGTGGTTTGATGGGCAAAGTCCCCTCCTGCCCTAAAAACGTTCATTTTCGGAGCAGATCATCCCTGACTCCATGCAGGGGTTGCTGGGTGCAGTCGAAGCATGGAGAGTAAAACACTTGTGGTGTTTGTAAGGTCAGCAAACCAGGATCCTCTGAGCCAAAACAGCTGAAATTCATCCCAAAATGGTTTGGGTTGGAAGGGACATTGAAGCTCATCCAGTGCCACCCCAGCCATGGCAGGGACACCTCCCACTGTCCCAGGCTGCTCCAGCCTGGCCCTGGACACTGCCAGGGATCCAGGGGCACCACAGCTTCCTTCCTGAAAGTTTCCTCCTAAAAGATCCAGAGAAAAATGCTGATTTTTGTCTCTCTCTCTGTGTTGCGATTACTTAAAATTGTTTCTCATAAAACATTTCGAGGACATTAAATAGTTCTTCTTACAGAGGCAAACCTGAATCCAAAGGTGCCACAACCACCCAGGAAAGAGGAGTTTGGTGCACAAAGAAAGCCACGATTTGGTTTACAAATGACAATGTTCATTGGGGGAAATTGGTTCTTTCTCAAGAGCTCTCAAGGTTTGTGGCTAGCACAGGTCCTTCCCGTGGGAACATTTTGCTATATTTCATAAACAAGATAAAGTTTGGATGTTTTGCAAACAACTTCTCCGGATTGGGTCAGTTCGGGCTTGGCCAATTGTGCCTAGGGGGAGGTCTCGGGCTGACCAATCTGGGGCACCTCTGTAAACTCTATATATATGGAAATCAAAACAATAAAGCTCTCTTCTCCTCTCTTTCCTTGTCTGAGAACTTGGGTCAGTCCTCAGCTAGCAGCTCAACAGCGACAAAGGTTCTGCTGAGTGTTTCTCCCTTCGATAACCAAGTGACACAAGAATAAACAAACCCAAAATTTGGGTTCTGGAATCAACATGATTTCCAACCATTTCGATAAGGATCTTTTCCTTGATGCGTTCCTCTGCTGTGGAACTCAGCAATTCACAGTCGGAGCCTCGTCAGGTCCAACGAGCAGAGCTAATGACACCCTGAGAGATCCTCAGGGCTGCTCCTCTCGTCACCTCGACAGCTCCCCAGGAGTTGTGTTCAATGCCAGCCTTTCTCAGGGCTGCTGAAATATCCTTCCTGCCGGTGGGAGAGTCATTGCATCTCCTTCTCCACATCCGTTATGCTCACGGGAGAAAAGAACACTGTTTGTTGAAGGACAGTTAATAATTAGGGAACTCCTGGAAAGGCCAGAGGAGGGAGTTTAACAGCTGAGAGAAGCAGCTCAGTGAATATTTCCTCAGTGCAGCTGGGTGGGTGCAGATTTTGAGCCAAAAATTAGAGTTTGATGCTTTCATGGAATTATTTGGGTTGGGAAATCCCTCCAGGATTGAGTCCAAGTTGTGCCAAATTCCCACCTTGTCCCTAACACTGAGTGCCACAGCCAGGAATTCCTGGGAAACCTCCAGGGATGAAGAATCCAAACCTCCCTGGGCACTTCCAAGGCCTGAGCACCCTTTCCATGGAGAAATTCCTGCTGCTGTCCACCCTGCCCTCCCCTGGCCAGCCTGAGGCTGTTCCCTCTCCTGCTGTCCCTGTTCCCTGGAGCAGAGGAAGGAATTAGGGCTGAAGGAATTAGGACTGAAGGAATTAACACTGAAAGCACTTGCAGAAAAACCCAAACATATTCCCTCTCTCCAGGCACTCTGTAAGGACTGTGAAGTCTGGAGCTCTTCAGATGCAACTGATTAAGAAACCCAATTTTTTACTTTGTCCAGGAAAGAACAGAGCACACGGCAGACACTGATCCTCTCATTAAAGCTGCAGTGCTAATTAAACTAATTACACACATGAGGCTGGCAAATTGCTGGAGCCTCGCAGTCAAAAGAGCCTCACATAATTCAAAAGGGCAATGATTTCTTAAGCATAAAATTGTTGGGAAAAGATATGTAAATGAAATGGAACAATCCATTAGTAAAAAATTATTGCCTTCCTTCACTTAATACCAGGCTTGTTTTAATGTCAGGCTGATCATTTTTCAATTGTGTGCAAAGTGCTGCACTAGAAACACTCGAGTTCATGAATGTCTCTTTTCCAGCCCATTATCCTTCCCTTAAGTTTGGGATATTGATAACAACTTCCTGCTTGGTCAGAGCAAGGCAGCATTTGGTGAGGAGGTTTCTACAGGAGGTGGGACTGGGCAGCAGGAGCACCAGGAAAATCGGATTTTGCCAAAAAGAGAAATCCTGGAACCAGAGAATCATCAGAGAATTCCAGATGGTTTGGGTGGGAAGGACCTCAAATCCCATGCAGTGTCACCCCAGCCATGGCAGGGACACCTCCCACTGTCCCAGGCTGCTCCAAGCCCAATGTCCAGCCTGGCCTTGGACACTGCCAGGGATCCAGGGGCACCACAGCTGCTCTGGGAATTCCATCCCAGCCCTCCCCAGCCTGCCAGGGAACAATTCCTTCCCAAAATCCCACCCATCCCTGCCCTCTGGCAGTGTGTCCCCACTCCCTGTGTCCTGTCCCTCCATCCCTGTCCCAAATCCCTCTCCATTTTTCCCCTCAGCCTCAATTTGTTCATCCCAAAGCTTCCCTTCTCCAGGCTGAACAATCCTCAACACTTGCAGGCATCACTTCAGTTCCACATGCCAACAGCCGGGGAAACTGAGGCATTCCCAAATTCCCGTGCTCCCTGAGGCTCACATCCCTCACCGCACCCCACCTGGGTGACCCCAGACCCCCCCGAGGGCGCGGGGCTGTCCCCGCGCTGCTGTCAGAGAGCAGAGCTGTCTGTGCCCAGCTGACACACCCTCTCCCGGATGGATGTTCCCAGTTCCCATTCCCTCCGGCTGTGATGGATTGCTCAGCAGTGACTCTCCTCCCGCGCAGCTCCAGCAGCTGCACACCCCGCTCACCTGCTTCCCCAGCTCGATTAACTCCGGCAAGCTCCCTTCCCCTCCCATTGCTGCCAGCATTATGTATTCCTTAATGGGATGTATGAGTTTCCTGTAGAACACAGAGCCACGTCTGCTTTGGCAAATAGTCGAGTTTCACACGGAATATTTTCCATCCAGAGCTGTAGATCACTCCCATTTATATTGCACCGAGGAAATTTCCATTTTTCCACTGTTTACAAGCTGTTTTCTGTTCAGAAGAACATCTGTAAAGGAGCCTGGAGTGAAAAACAAGCACGGAGAGACTGCAAAAGCTGGAGAGAAGTTTTGTAACCATCCTCATTTTTTTGTGCAAGCTTCAATTGGGAACAAAGGCTTTACTCAGAGGGTGTGGAACAGATTTCCCAGAGAGTTTGGCTGCCCCTGGATCCCTGGAATGTCCAGGGACAGGTTGGACAGGGCTTGGGGCAGCCTGGGATGGTGGAAGTGTCCCTGATCATGGCAGGAGTGGGATGGGATGGGTAGGATAATGGAATGGGATGGGATGGGATGGGATAATGGGATGGGATGGGATTTAAGGTCCATTCCATGTTCTTTTCCCCCTTTGCACATCACCTGAGCTCCTGTGGGGTGCAGCAACACCTCCTGCACTCCAGATGCTGCCAGATGTGCTCTCCTGGCCTCCAAACCCCCTGCTGTAGGAATATGGAATGGAATCCAATCCGTTCCCATGGAAGCTCCCAGCCTGTGCATTTCCACAGGAATTCTCACCCTGGGCAAACACAGACAGCTCCTTTGGGTTGGGAACAGGAGGGGAAATACTGGAAAAGCTGGTCAGTAAATGGAACAGCCCCACTGGGCCTCAGTGCAATGGTCCCTCCAAGTTCCAGGCTGTTTTCCCCTTTCCCAGGGACACAGGAGCTCAGCCTGGCTGGAACTCACTGTTTGCAGAGAGACAGAGAAACAGAAATTCTCCTGTGAGCGATTTCTCTTCTCCCTGTCGGAGGAAGCAAAGGCAGGGCAACTGCTGGAGCTGGAATTCCATCCTGGCTGGGTGTGACAGCGTTAAGGAGAGTTTGGAGTTAGCACTGGAGCAGCAATTGCCCCTCTATCTCTGCATTTCTCCTTGACTTGCACCCCAAAGCACATCAGTATTTTTCTCAGACGTTTCCAGACCCCACTGCTGGGATGCCACCATCACTCTTCCCCTCCCTTTAATTATTTCCTCCTGTATATAACAATTTGTTTTCCCCAACTGATAAATATCATCAATTTAAGGAATGTTACTGTAATATAAGCCCATGAATATATTTAGCATATAGAAAGCATGCTCTCGCTTTGTTATTGGAACAGAAATACAACTTGATTTATAATGTTATTCTCCCCCACAGTCAATTCATTTTTGCAGTGAGGGAGCTGCAGGTGTGGCACGGAGAGCAGAGAGGATTTGCCTTTTTGTTCGGAGCTTTCCTTGCTCCCAGCTGCCCCGCTGGCTGTGGGGAGGGCAGGAGGTGGCAGTGAGGAGGAGATGTCCCTGTCCCTCCATTCCTGACCATCCCCAGCTTGCCTGGCCAGCTGAGCTGTCCCTGCTCAGAGTGGGGCAGAGATGACTTTGAAAGCTCCTTTCTCAATAAACCATTTGCTGATTTTTGATCAAAGCCCGTGGATCAGCTCCACATGGAGGGTGGGGAGGCACGGATTTCCTCCCCAATATCCCATCCATCCCTCCCCTCTGGCAGTGGGAAGCCATTCCCTGTGTCCTGTCCCTCCATCCTTGTCCCCAGTCCCTCCCCAGCTCTCCTGGAGCCCCTTCAGGCCCTGGGAGGGCTCTGAGCTCTCCCTGGATCCTTCCCTTCTCCGATGAACACCCCCAGCTCTCCAGCCCGGCTCCAGCAGCTCCAGCCCTGGGATCACTCCCTGCCCTGTGGCACTGAAGGATCTGGCCGTGGCAGGAGATCTGTGTTCAGCAGCCCTGCTGGCTGCAAATTCTTGCAAATCTGTGTCTTATAACCTCCTCTTCCATCTCTCTAGAAATGAACCACAGCACTCATTTTCTGCCCTCCTTCCCAATTAGAAATTACAACCCAACACTGCCTACTTGGACCTTTCAATATTCCCTCCAGCCTCTCCCATCCCTGGATTTATGGCCTAAAAACCCTTCCCTTTCTGATATAAATATTCACTGCTGCCATCCCTTTGTGTGAATGTGAGTGTGGAGCTGAGCAGGAAATGCAGCAGAGCCCAGGGCTGCCGTGGATGATGGAGTGAGCAGCAGTCTGTCCTGGGGGATTCTCCTGCCCTGAGCATCACACTCCTTGTACCCAAACATCCACAGAGGTTCGCTTCCCCCTCCCCAGCAGCACAGCACAGACATGTTTTCTAATGGATTTTCTGTTTGCCTGTCACTCGGGCTGATCCAGCAGACAAAAATATAACAGCAATATCCACGTCTTTCAGCAGGAGCTGAGCGGTGCTGGCCTTGCTGCAGATTGGGTTTGATGGTCTGGGATGTTGGGAATTGCAGAAGGAGAATCTCCTTTTCCACTCCTTCCTCTTTTCCGTGAGGACAGTGATCAGAGCTGAGCGGGGTGACAAAGAGCCATCCAAGCCATTGTCCCACGTGGGGAGAGCCAAGCTGGGCACTTGAGGATGTCCTTTCCCTGTCCCCTCCCACTCCTCCAGCTGGAAGGAGTTTTTGCCCAAATTGCCCCAAATTGCTGTGTTGTTCCTCTCAGTGGTGCTCTGCAAGGAGCTGGGGAGCAGCGGCAGGACTGGGCTGTTGTGCATGGCTAAGTTGTTATTATTGTGATTTTTCTTATTGTTATTAAAATAATAAAGAAAGCAGGATTGTTCCCAGTTTGTCCTGAGGGCAGCTGCAGCTCCACTGCCTGACCCTGGTGGTGCTTTCCATGGAGTGGCAGCTGATCCTCTCCCAGGACAGAAGGAATCCCAGGATTAAGGCTGGAAAATCCCTCCAGGATGGAGCCCAAGCTGTGCCCAATCCCCAGTGTGTCCCCAGCCCAGAGCACTGAGTGCCACAGCCAGCAATTCCCTGGGCACTCCAAACCTCCCTGGGCAGCTCCTGCCAGTCCTGACCTCCCTTTCCATGGAGAAACTCCTGCTGATGTCCACCCTGAGCCTCTAACCAGAGAAATGCAATTTCCTGCCACCATTCTTGGGAAGCAACCCCCGAGGTGCTGGTGTGTCCTTTCCCCCCAGCAGGACAGAGCCCAGGCTGCAGCAGCAGAGGGTGGAACAGGATGTCTGCTCTCCGTCCAGCAGCAGCCAAACCCCATCAGTCAGTGGCAGGGGAGCTGCTCGAGGCTGCCAGGCTGGCCTGAGGCCAGGCTGGGCTGGGATATTGCTGTGGGATGGATGAGCTCCATCATGTCCTCAGCTGGGCAGTTATGGTGCAATAATTCCCTGTAATCACAGCCTCGCAGGGGAGCTTTTCCACTCCATGCCCACGATGGAAATGGATGGAGGAGCAGGAAGGTCGCAGGACAAATATGAATTTGACCTCCAAGTTGTTGCCTTTCCACTCCAAAACCTTCCCTCCAGCTCAGCCTCTCCGAGGCTGTGGTCATCCTGGAGCGCTCTGACCTGCAGGTGACACTGAGCAGAGCCAGAAATCAGTGAAAAGTGCAGCAGATTCAGGAAATCCACGGGCAGGCAGGGAAGTTGGGGAAAAACAACATTTCCAACAGAAGGGACAGGCAGGAATTCCCTTTCTCCATGCCTTTCCTTGCAGCCTTTTCCCACAAGTCCCTAAAACATTTGGATTTTTCCCACTGCCAGAAAGCTTCCCAGGGGGTGGAGGAATCTCCCCAGCCTGAGGTGGTTCTGTGCCCAGGAGGGGTTGGGAGCACAGGTGGGGATGGACAGGAGGGAATCCCCAAATCCCAGGAGGACACAGCAATTCCAGCCCACCTGGGGATGACTGGTCCAATGGATGATTTGTCAAATGCTCTTTGGGTTTTTAAAACACAGGTAGTATTGTCTAGGGAAAAGAAAAATAAAAATCGTGGAAATGGTGAAACCCCAAGGATTTCAGTACCTTTTTTAAATCCTGAAGGATTAGAAGGGTGAAATGCTGGTTATTTGCTGCCACCTGGGCCCAGCCAAGCCCTGAGGTGCTGAGGATCCAAGCAGCTCTATAAACCAGATTTTCAGTCGTGTTTCCCTTGGCTGTGTTGTTCAACAAATCCATCTGGGATGGATTCCCTCCTGGCTGGACCTGTCGAGGCGAGAAGCAGAATTGAATAAGAACAGAATCAGCCTCTCTCCCCACATCCATCTCCCCTGCAGGGCCTGGGGGAGCAGAGCTGCAGAGCTCCTGTTGTGGTTCTGCTCTGAGTTACAGACAGATGAGTTCTTCCCCAGGGCTGGAATTGTCCCCAGGGAATTCTCTCCCATGGAAAAGGAGAGAATTTGGTTCCTCCACCACGAAATGCCACCAGGCAGGTGCAGGAGGAGTGTTCATCCATCTTCCCTGCAAGGAGGCTCTGCCTGGCCAATCCCTGTGCTTTTCCCATCCCATTGATTGTATTTTTCCCATCCCTGGATCTGATCCACATGTTGATATTTCCCTGCACAGCAAACCTCACCCTCTGAAATGATGGAAAATCTGAAAACCCTAAACCCTGTTCTCCCACACCAGCAGCCCCAAACCATGTAGGAACTTGTGGCTAGCACAAGTCTTTCCCATGAGAATTCTCTCCTGTGTTTTATAAACAAAGATAAAGTTTGGATGTTATTAAAAACAGTGTCTCAAGATTTGGACAGTTCAGGCCTGGCCAGTCAGGCCTAGGGGGAGGTTTCTGACTGACCAATCTGGGTGACCTCTGAAAAATCTATATAAGTTGGAATCAAAATAATAAAATCTCTTTTTTATGCCACACTGAGAATCCGGGTCTTTTCTCTGCTAGCAGCTCAACAGCGACAGGAACTCCTCCTTTGCTCACAAAGAATGCAATTCTAAATTAAAATATTTTTTAAATTGCCTTTTGCAGCTGACAGCCAAGCCCAGCTGGTTATCAAACACCCTGAAACACCCCAGGCTCTGGGGGATGGAGGTCTGAACTTCTGCAATAAATAATCAGAGGGGTTTTGTTCTTTATGGTTCCCCTCTCCCCAGCACTAATTGTGAGCTTCCCCTCAGCGTTAATTACAGCAAACGAACACTCAGCAGCCATGCAATATTTATCAATCCACCTGCAGTGACCCCTGGAATTTTTCCTGAGATATCCATAATTTTTTACAGCACTGGGAACAAACCCATGCTTCTTCCACTGGAGAAATAAGTGAGGAGGCATTCGAAGGTGCAGAAAAACCAACAATAAACACATTTAACCAATTCTTCAGCAGTTGGTGCTAAAGCTGGATTTAGCCTCCCCCAGTTCCTGGCTGCTCCCCTGGGATCTCTCACACACCAAGAGGGCAATTTTGGGATTAAACTGCATTTTATCTCGCCCTAATTAACTCCAACCCCATCCCATCCTGCTGCACCTCCCCAGAGGGTTTGTGCCTCGGGAGATCCCAGCATTCCCACCCAGGGAGAAGCAATATTTGGGATAAAATCACTAGGCAGAGATGGCACCAGGATGAGGGAATTCCCAGTGCTTTCCCTGGAGCTCCTGGGGATTTCCTCCCTCCTGAAAAATTTGCACTGAAGGCAAAGCTGCCCCTCTGTTAATTAATACTAATTAATTCATTCATTTCACTGCTGCCCAGTGAAACTGTGGGTGAAATGCCTCCACTGATATCCCACGGTGGGAAATTAGGGAATATTCCCCAGATAATCCCACTTTTTCCTCCTCTCCGTGTTGCCCTGGCTGGTTTTGCAGAGCCAGAACACCCTGAGATCCCAATGGGAATTTTCCAACCTCTCTGACCCCCCAGCCCTGCTCAAATCCCAAAAAAATCCTCCAGGGAATGTTATTTTTTCCCCCAATAAAAGCCTCCCAAAGAAAAACTCCCTGCCAGAGACCTTTAAGGATTATTCCAGCACTGGTAATAAGCATTATAAATGATTTCTGGATTTTCTCCCCTTTAGAATATATCTCAGGGAAATGAGTGTTAATGGCCTTTATTAAAATGTTCTCGTAGCCAGCAGTGCATTTGCAGTGGTGGAGACTCTATAAAAAAGCAAACGTTTATGATGTACACCAGGAGAGTTTTGCATAATAGCTGATCTTTTTCATTTTAATTTATCTACCACCATCTATCCTCTTTATTCTTTCCCAGAGTTTTGGTTTGGTGGTTTGTTTTTTTTTTCTTAACCTACTGAAAAACTTCATCCTCCCTGAAATTCCCCCTGCCTTCCCCTTAAATCAGTGGGTTTAATTCATTAATTCCATTATGGAGCAGGACAGCGCTGCTAATCATGTTTACCAGGCTGCAGAGAACCAGACTTTCCCCCAAAAAACAAAGGCATGTGGAAAGGGCATGTGCAAGCTGCTGGGTTTGAAGTTGGAGACAGCAAAAAAAATAGAGAGAAGAATCCTGGGATCACAGGGAAATCTCCACAAAAGAGCTTTTGAGCTGAGCCCTGACCCGAAGGAGCTGCAGAAGTGGGAGATAAGACACTTTTTCTGTTTTGATGCTTCAAGAAAAATCAGACTTTTATGTCGTCTGTAATAATCTTCAGTCAGTCCTTTCCCAGCAGCCCTGGCTCGGCAGGGATGTCCCTGGGGACTGCAGGGTGACCGAGGGGACAAACCCTGCCCGAGGGGCTGCAGGGAGGATGCAGGGAACTGCAGAGCTCAGCTCAGGGGAGGTCAGAGAGTTGGGGAATCCTGGAATGGCTTGGGTGGGGATGACCTGAAATCCCATCCAGCCTGCCATGGCAGGGACACCTTCCACTGTCCCAGGCTGCTCCAAGCCCAATGTCCAGCCTGGCCTTGGACACTGCCAGGGATCCAGGGGCACCACAGCTTCTCTGGGAATTCCATCCCATGCCAGGTTTGGCTACAGAGATCTTTCTCCAGTCCTCATCTGCAGCTCTCTGACCCAGTTTGGTGTCATTCTGGAGAGCATGTTGTGCTGCTGTCACACCTCAGAGCCCACAGGTCTCTCCCAGCTGCTCAGTGGGACATTTGCTGTGTCACAATATTCAATCAGCTGGGAAAACAGCCCTGCCCAGTTTTATTATTACATCTTCTCCCATCACTGCCTTCTTGTGGTGTTATTTGGGGTTTTTTTCTGGTTTTTTTTGATGCACCTGAGTACAAAAACACTTTCTGGATGTGGGGAGGACGTGCCATGAATGTCTCTCTCACAGGGAGTCTGGAAATGTCTCTCCTACAGCTCCACTTCTCCAGCAGGGCTTGGTTTGCATCAGAGGCACTCCTGGTGCTCTGCAGTGCCTGCGGGAAGGAGAGCAGAAGGACTGACCTGGATTGGTTCCCTGGGATCAGCAGGATCAGCAGTGCCATCCTAACCCCAAAGCCCTGCAGCTCCTCACCCAGCAAGCTGCAGGCAGAGCTATTTGGCACCAAAGCAGCTCAGCTTTGGCCAGAGCTGCATTCCCCAGCAGTGGCTGCTGGCACTTCCCTCATCAGAGTGTCCTAGAGAGAGAAACCCAAACCAACTGATCCACACCCACATTCCCTTGCTTTCCTAAAGGACAAACTCGTTCTTTTGGGGCTTTGTGAGCTGCCAGCCCAGCTCTGCTTCCTGCCCGTGTTACACTGAATTTGCACACAACAAAACATTGCTTTTACACAACAAATATCATCATTATTAGCAGTTTCTGCCTCTTGGCTCCACTTCTTCCACACCACCACACTGACGGAATCCCAGAACGTCCTGAGCTGGAAGTAACCCAGAGATCATCCAGTCCAAGCCCTGGCCCATCCCAAAAATCCCACCCTGCCCATCCCTGGGAGCCCAAATTCCCATCCTGGCCCTGGTGCTGCTCACAGCTCAGGAGTGAATAACAGCCTGGTGGTTGTTTTTCCTGAGCTGTCAGCACATTGTTATTTAATGACTGCTGGAGTAGATCAAGTGAAAAGAGCTTTCTTTCACACTTATCTGTCACCATCAAGCTTTTATTTCCTTTGTCAGCTGTGATTTCCAAGTAGCAGGAGCTGTGGACACCATTCTTGGTTTATTTATTGTTCAGAATTATTAGTTTTTATCAAAATGCAGCTGATTCTCCAAGGTTATTCATTTTCTGGCTGCACTGTGGTATCTTACATCTCACCCACACAGACGGGAAGGAGATCCTAATTACAAAACTGAGTGTGTTGTTTGCATTCCCAGCTTTGATTAAAAATTGTTTTTATCTCATAGGATCAGAGAATCATGGAATGGTTTGGAAGAGACCTTAAATCCCATCAGTGCCACCCCTGCCATGGCAGGGACACCTTCCCCTGTCCCAGGCTGCTCCAAACCCCAATGTCCAGCCTGGATTTGTATTCCAAATGGAAGAAACCTGAACACATCCTCATCCAGGAGCAGCCTGTCCAGAGAAAAGGCTGTTAGCCCAAAAGATATCCCAAAGTTATCCCAAAAGCATGGCTGTACCCACCGTGGGCTGGCAGTGATGGAGCCATGAGGGGAAGTTAACAGATTAAACACACAAATAATGACAGTGTCAGGAATGAACCTCCAAAGGGACAGCGTGTGGCACTGATCCTTCCAACATCCTGGGAAAAAACAGTTTCTATCCCTTTTATTATTATTATTTTTTTTTAATTTAAATGAACATGAGCATCATCTGACCTCAACCACCCCAGCCTGGTGCCACCAGCAGCCCTGGTTCTGCTCCACTCCTGGAGAGTCCATCCTGTGGGAATGGCCAGGGAGCTGGGAAGGGCTGGAGAATCCTGAGGAGCTGGGAAGGAGCTCAGCCTGGAGCAGAGGAGGCTCAGGGGACCTTGTGGTTTTTCCAACCTCAGGAATTCTGGGATTCTACCAAAGGGTTCAGCCCTGCAGCACTGAATCTCCTCTACCATCCACCAAAACCTACATCCAAACCCAGCTGGACAAAACCCCACACGAGGCTGAGTTCCCATCAAGGAACCTGAACAAAACCGAACTGAAATTCCAATAAAATTTTAATAGTTCTGTATTTCCTGCACTGAACTGACAGCCAAGTTTGGATCACTGTCTCCACCTGGAAAAGCTAAGAGCTGAATAATGCATGGCAGGCAGGAATTAAAGGTGTGTGTGGAGGGGAGATGGACTTGCACTCCCCATCCCTCCCCTTCCCTCCCCGTTGGATTTATCCCCAGCAGCTCAGCAGCTCATGAATATTGGAAGAATGTGACAGTGAAATGCATTGTAATTGAAAGGATATTAATTACAGCTCCTCTCCCAGCCTGCAGCTCTCCAGCCTCAGCTGAGGAGTCATTCTCCAAAGGCAGGAGTGCTGAACTCTCCAGCCCGAGTTATCTCTGCCTCCAGCTGGGACTCAGCAATCCCCAGTGGTCAGGCAGCTCCAAACCTGCAGCCTGCGTGGTTTCAGGAATTCAAAATGCCTTCACTCACTACTTAAACCATCAGGATTTCGCTGGATTAATTTCGGCAGGAGCTGCGGGGTTTTGTGTACTTTATAAAGTTTTTGAAAACTTTCCTCGCCACGAATCAGCGCAGGGAGGAGGACAGGCAATCCCACCTCTAACAAACTGGATCAGGGTCTGGAACATTCCATTCCTTTCCTTTTCCTGATGATTTTCCTTCCAGCAGCTCAGCTTTCCCTGCCAGAGCCAACTTCCTGCGAATGGACCCCACTGGAAAAGCTGCTTCATTGCACTTTTCTGGTTCTATTTCCTCATAAATACCTTTATAAACCCTCCAGAAGCACCCGTTCACACTCAAGAGCCATTTCTTGTAGCAATTCCCTTCTTAAGGTTCCAACACTTCCACAACCTTGGCATGTGCAAGATGGGGAAATTCTGGTTTTAACCTCATAGTGTGGTTTGATCCAACAGCTTCACCCTTAGGAGGATCTGTCCTGAAAAACATCACCTGCACTGGAAAAAAGTCCTTATTTCAATGCAAAAAATTCCTCATTCCAATGCAAAAAATTCCTCATTTCAAAAATTCCCCATTTACCATGCAAAAAATTCCTCATTCCAATGCAAAAAATTCCTCATTTCAAGGCAAAAAATTCCTCATTTCAATGGAGAAATTTCCTCATTTCAAGGCAAACCTCCTGGAAGTGGTTGATAAATCACTGGTGAATCTCAGAACTCTTTAGTCTCGTCCTAGAGACACTCCTGGACACGATGAAAGCTGTTTAAGTTTTCTGTGAGTGGAACTCCTGTGTGATGCTGGGTAATTGAGGTTTTTCATCCCAGCAATCCTTTCTCGGGCTTTTCCAAGCACTGCCTGAATTTCCAGGTACAGAAAATCGATTCCACTCCTCCTGTGCTTGGCTCCCAATTAATTCTGGTCCATGCTGGGAGCTCCACAAGTGCTCCTGGCCCATGGGAAACTCGCATGGAGCAGCTGCACTCTGGGCAAGGCAGGGCTGGGAAAGCTCCCTGGTAAATCAGCCATTCCCTTTGATTTTATCACCTCCTGATCTTCCCACTCCAGGAAGGAGCGATGCAGAAATCCTGGGAAGTGCTGCTGCCTTTTTCCTGCCCCGAACCAGCAGAACACCCCTTTCCTGGGCTGTTTTCAAATGCAGATTCTGTCGTGCAGCTCACGCTCTGCACAAATCCCGTTTGGAGAACAGGACTCGCTCGTTTCTGTGATTCAAACAAAGCTGGCAATTCCCTGGCAATTCCTTAATGGAGAAATGGCTGTTTGGAGGGAGCAGAATTAGCATCCCTTTGTTGCCAGGCTGTGTGAAATGTGGATCACTTGTTAATCTGCACTGCCGGGGGAGAGAGATTGCTGAGCAGAGGATGTGCTGCAGACCGAGGGGATGAGATCAGCCAGCTGTGCTCCGCTTGGCCGGGGTGGGGAAAGGATTCTGAGATGGAAGGGACACTCAGGGTGGGATTGGGAACACTCAGGAATGGGATGAGAACACTCAGGATTGACTGGGAACACTCAGGTTCAGGAGGTTTGATTTGGAACGCTCAGGGTGGGATTTGGAACACTCAGGTTTGGGATTGGGAACACTCAGGGTGGGATTAGGAACACTCAGGTTTGGGATTGGGAACACTCAGGGTGGGATTGGGAACACTCAGGTTTGGGACGAGAACACTCAGGGTGGGATTGGGAACACTCAGGGTGGGATTGGGAACACTCAGGGTGGGATTGGGAACACTCAGGATTGACTGGGAACACTCAGGTTCAGGAGGTTTGATTTGGAATGCTCAGGGTGGGATTTGGAACACTCAGGTTTGGGATTGGGAACACTCAGGGTGGGATTAGGAACACTCAGGTTTGGGACGAGAACACTCAGGGTGGGATTGGGAACACTCAGGTTTGGGATTGGGAACACTCAGGATTGACTGGGAACACTCAGGTTCAGGGTGGAATGCTCAGGGTGGGATTGGGATCACTCAGGTTTGGCTGGGAACACTCAGGTTCAGGAGGTTTGATTTGGAACACTCAGGGTGGGATTGGGATCACTCAGGTTTGGCTGGGAACACTCAGGTTCAGGAGGTTTGATTTGGAACACTCAGGGTGGGATTGGGATCACTCAGGTTTGGCTGGGAACACTCAGGTTTGATTTTGAACACTCAGGCTTGGGCTGAGAACACCCAGATTTGATTGGGAACAGTCAGGTTGGACGGGGAACACTCAGGTTTGGGTTGGGAATACTCAGGTTTGGGATTGGGATCACTCAGGTTTGGCTGGGAACACTCAGGTTTACACTGGGAACACTCAGGCTTTGGGATAAAAATGGGAACACTCAGGTTTGGGACAAGAACACTCAAGATGGGCTGGGAATGCTCAGGACTGGGTTGGGAACACTCAGGTTTGGGTTGGAAATACTCAGGTTTGACTGGGAACACTCAGATTTGGGATGGGAATACTCGGGGTGGGCTGAGAACACCCAGGTTTGACTGGGAACAACCAGACTTGGAACACTCAGGTTTGGATTGGGAACACCCAGGTTTGACTGGGAACACTCAGGTTTGACTGGGAACACTCAAGTTTACACTGAGAACACTCAGGATTGGGCTGGGAACACCCAGATTTGATTGGGAACACTCAGGTTTGGGACTGGGAACACTCAGGTTTGACTGGGAACACTCAGGTTTGATTTGGAACACTCAGGTTTGACTGGGAACACTCAAGTTTACACTGGGAGCACTCAGGATTGGGCTGAGCGCACCCAGATTTAATTTGGAACGCACAGTTTGCAGCCTCAGGCTTTGCAGCATTCCCAGTCACAAAGCCACATGGAATCTGTGGATCTATTTTCAGATTTTATCCCCATTTCTGCCCAGATCTCAGCAGTTTTTCTCACCCATCCAAACAGGGCTGTTCCTGTCCATCCAAAAGTCAATGTTTGGCCCAACATGATCTGAAGAAAATCCCAATTTTGCTCCCCCTCTGCCACTCTCCACCTCCTGCAAAAACCTGCAGCTTTTCCCTGAACTCTCAGGCTTTTTTGCCCAAAACCAGCAGCCTAGAGCATCGTTCTCCCCTGGGCTGCTCCCTGCTTCCCCATTATTGCCATTATTCCCCAGCCAAGGAGGCAATTTGTGCCTCTGCTCCTCGCCTCGCTTGTGTGAGCTTTTAGTCTCACTTGGAAGTGATTTGGGGAGAACTCGTGTCTGGGATAATGTTCTTCCTGATAACAAATTAAGCTGCTAAATTAGCATGTCTCTGCAGAGCCGGCTGAAAGAGGAACATTAAATTAAAAAAGCAATTTTCGCCATGAGGTGATGATTTAGCAAGGATTTCATTGCGCCCTGTGAGTTCCAGGGTCGGGTTATTGTAAGAAATATTGGAGAGGCAAGGTTTGGATCTGTGTTTCTCCAACCTTTTCACTGACCATTGATAGAAATAATTCCAGAATAATTCCAGAAACGTCTGGAGCTGAATAGGATCCAAATCCATCTCCCTTTTGGACCAATATTTGATATAAGGGACATTGAGATCTCACCTACAGCATAATTCTGGGTGCTAAAAAAGCCCTTAATGACTGTTTATCAATCCCCATCAAGCGATTTCCATCCTCTCATCCCTGAAAAGAGATTTAGGACAGAGCTAAAAACTCAATTGGAAACGTTTGACTAGAAAATTGGAAAAATTTTACAGCATTAGGAATAGAAGAAAGGTGTGTCTGAGTGGGAAAACAAGTTCTGGAGAGCAGCCTTGGCAGTGGGGATGGGTCAGTGACAGCTCGTGGATGTGGCTCAGGTGTGGTTTGAAGGTGGCTGTGGTGGAGGTTGATACTTGGACTGGATGACCTGAAAGGTCTTTTCCAGCCTCAGCAACTCTGGGATTGTACAAAACCCCTTGGAGTAGAAAGCATTTCAAACTCCCCCATTTTCCTTTCCTTTCTGGTTCCTCAGAGTGAACTGGCAGCTGGAGGGCTTTGGCTCTCCCCAGACCTCAGTTCCCAACCCCAGCCAGCAGCTGCCCCGAGCTGCCTTGGCAACTGGGCCAGGGCTGGATGGATTTCCCCCTTTTCCCTTCCCTTCCCCTCGGTTCAGGCTCTCCCCTTCATTCCTGGGAGCTAAATGTGAATATTGCAGGTGGAGGGCAGAGGGGAGCCTGAGGAGGAGGAGAACAGAGGGGGAAGTTGGGAAGTTGGGAAGCTGGGATGGCACAGCCTGTGGGGTTCCCAGGGAAATCCCCTCCTTTACACCTTCAAAGGGCAAAACTGTAAAATCAGGGAATGTTTGAGAGTTTCAATCACGTCTGGCTCTGCTCACCCTGAACTGGAGTTGTTTTTGTGGCATTTTCCCCCTGGGAGGAGGGAGGGAGAGGAAATGCTGTTCTCCCGAGGGCAGGGATGGGGAAGGACAGTGGCAAAGGGGCAGCCGGACAATCCAAGCTCTGCCCAGGCAGGCTCAGGAGCTCCTCCAGCAGCAGAGCTCGTGCTTCACAGAGCACGGCGGGAAGAGAGAAACCATGGAGCTCCCGGGATGATCCCGAGCTGCTGGGAGGATGCAAATGAGGGAAATCCAAACAATTCCTTCGGTACATCCAGAGATGTCCCTCAGAGCCCACCAGAGGTGTCCCCAGCCCCAGGACCCCGAGAGCTCAGGAATTCCTCCTGTTCCCTCCTGCCCAAACCACTCTCCCTCTTCCCATTGCTCAGCCCCTCCCAGCTCCTTTCCTTTCCTTTCCTTTCCTTTCCTTTCCTTTCCTTTCCTTTCCTTTCCTTTCCTTTCCTTTCCTTTCCTTTCCTTTCCTTTCCTTTCCTTTCCTTTCCTTTCCTTTCCTTTCCTTTCCTTTCCTTTCCTTTCCTTTCCTTTCCTTTCCTTTCCTTTCCTTTCCTTTCCTTTCCTTTCCTTTCCTTTCCTTTCCTTTCCTTTCCTTTCCTTTCCTTTCCTTTCCTTTCCTTTCCTTTCCTTTCCTTTCCTTTCCTTTCCTTTCCTTTCCTTTCCTTTCCTTTCCTTTCCTTTCCTTTCCTTTCCTTTCCTTTCCTTTCCTTTCCTTTCCTTTCCTTTCCTTTCCTTTCCTTTCCTTTCCTTTCCTTTCCTTTCCTTTCCTTTCCTTTCCTTTCCTTTCCTTTCCTTTCCCAGCTCCCTATCCATCCTCCCTCTCCAGCCCTCTCTGCCCTGCTGTTTTCCCTTCCACAAATAAATTATGGCCCTCACCGGCTGCATTTTAAAAAGCAGAATTTTGTTATCTATGGCTGCATATTTTTTATCCTTTTTAATTTGCAACTCAATTTTCTGCCCCCACTCCAGCCCCGAGTAGCTTCTCCTTGGTAAAATATTTCCTGTAGAAGTTGTTTCCATTGTCTGGGCTCTCCCTGCAATATTTCTTATCAATTAGATAATAAATTATGTCCCTGTCGGTGTTGTTTAACTGGAGTTCACACTCACAGTGACTCCTGAAAAATCCAGAAGTTAATCCATCCTGGGCAGTTCCATTTGTTCCTTCAGCTGGAGAACCAAGGCATTGTTCAGTGTTGGAATTTCTGATTGCATCCCAAGGGATAACATGGAAAAGAGGGACAAGGCTAAAATTTGGGTCTTAATAGAGACTTCTTCACAAAAATCTGAGATTAGCCTCAAGATTCTTCAGACACCTTCTCCCTAAAGACCTGATTTTTCCTGTTGGCAGCCAAGGCAGAGTCTCCAGAATGGAATAAACTCCTTTTCGTGGGCAGTGGTGCCAGCAGAGCCCCGCTGGGAGCTGAGCTGCCCGCACTCCTCCCTGTTCCTGCCTTCCCTCCTCGCGGGGCTGTGCTGCGCTGGGGCTGATAAAAACCACTTTATGACGTGTTTATCCATCCCATCGAGTGATTCCCATCCTCTCAGCCCTGAGAAGAGATTTAGGAATGGGGTCATTCGCTGGCTCTGGAATCAGCACTCCCGGGATTTCTGCAGCTCTCCTTGCTCCCGGGATTTCTGCAGCTCTCCGCTGCTCCCGGGATTTCTGCAGCTCTCCCTGCTCCCGGGATTTCTGCAGCTCTCCTTTCTCCCAGCTCCCCCAGGCTGGAAATATCCCTGCAGGCACCGAGCTGGGCAGGGCTGGGGCTCAGGATTAAGTCAAAACTCCTCAAGACAAAACCTACCTGCTGCAGGAATCTTCTCGAGATAAAACCTACCTGCTGCAGGAATTTTTCCCCGTCTTTTCAGGAGGGAAAAAAACCAGTCTGAAACTCCTCTTTCCCTCTGCCTCCCCCTTTTTTTGGGAGAGAAGCACAGAATGATGGAATCACTGAGGTTGGAAATCTCTCCCAGCCCAGAGTCCAAATGGTGAACAATTCCCACCTCATGCCCAACCCAGGCTGGGATTCTGTGAGTAAAACTTGGCAATCCCAGGGGAGTGTGAGCTGCCCAGCCCTGCACCCCAGAGCAGAGGCAATTCCTGCTGGGAATGGCACAGACACGGAGCAGATTTGCCTTTCAAGCCTTCCCTGTTTCCTCTTCGGGAGAGGGGAGAGCAAAGAGGGAAAGGGAGCAGTAGCAGACAATTATTTCCTGCTCTGCCTCTCATCTCTTCCCGAGGCAGCTGCAGCTCAGTCCCAGGCGTGCAAATCACCCGGAGCAGGAATTCTTACAGGGAATGTGGAAAAAGCAGGAGGGGGAAAAAAGCAGAACGACAAACAACATTAAATAAATAAATAAATAAGAGGAGGAAAAAATATGTCGAAAGAAAAAACCAATCTGCAGCAGGAAATTGTCCCTCCAGAGCCATGGTGTTCCGAAATTCCCTATCCAGAGCGAAATACCAGCATTGGGGTGGCAAGAGAGGGAAGCTTTACTCCTTGAGGGGTAAACCATGTGTTTGCTGCTCATTCCCGAGGGGCTGGGACATTCCCGAGGGGCTGGGACATTCCCGAGGGGTTGGGACATTCCCGAGGTGCTGGGACATTCCCGAGGTGTAGGGACATTCCCGAGGGGCTGGGACATTCCCGAGGGGCTGGGACATTCCCGAGGTGTTGGGACATTCCCGAGGGGCTGGGACATTCCCGAGGTGTTGGGACATTCCCGAGGTGTTGGGACATTCCCGAGGGGCTGGGACATTCCCGAGGTGTAGGGACATTCCCGAGGTGTTGGGACATTCCCGAGGTGTAGGGACATTCCCGAGGTGTTGGGACATTCCCGGGGGCCTGGGACATTCCCGAGGGGCTGGGACATTCCCGAGGGGCTGGGACATTCCCGGGGGCTGGGACATTCCCGAGGTGCTGGGACATTCCCGAGGTGTTGGGACATTCCCGAGGGGCTGGGACATTCCCGAGGGGCTGGGACATTCCCGAGGTGTTGGGACATTCCCGAGGTGTAGGGACATTCCCGAGGTGTTGGGACATTCCCGAGGGGTTGGGACATTCCCGAGGTGTTGGGACATTCCCGAGGGGCTGGGACATTCCCGGGGGCTGGGACATTCCCGAGGGGCTGGGACATTCCCGAGGATGCTCCTGCCATCCTGCCCAACCCAGAGACCTACAAGCCGCCGGACCAGCTCCTTCTGCTGCTCAGGGATTATAGAATCCTGGAACTGCAGGACAGTCTGGCCTGAAGGGACCTTCAAAGGTCACCTCCCGCTGTCCTACAGCAACTTCCAGAAGCTTTGCTGGTTTTCCCCATTATTTGGTGTTTCGGGGCTGTTTTCCTGCAGTCAGCCTCCTGGTTTTCAGCCTCACAACCTCAAAGAACATATCCTGATCCTTATCGGGGAATTTGAACGCGAGTTCAGCACCTTGGACACCTCCCCAGCACCTCGGGAAACTCCGCAAAGCGCTGCAGACCGGCGGAGGTTTTAGGATTTTTGGTCCTCCAGGTGCCCCCAGGCTCTCTGGGTCAGATCCACAACCCCAGAGCTCAGCGCACTGCTCCTGAATTTGCCCCAAACCGTTGAATAGCATCAAAATCTGTCCTGACAGCCAAACTGCCAGGAATTGATGGCTCTGGGGGAAAAGCTTTCCTTGCACATCATCTCCACCGCTGCCAGTTCCCTGGGAATTCCGGAAACTCTAAAAACGAGCAAATATTTGATTTTCAAATCATTCAGATGTGACTCTGTGCAGCCTCTTCTTCTGACAGCCTTTTAAAGGAAGCTTAAGGGTTTGTCATTTTGGGGGAAAAAATACCTCCAAAAGCTGGGATTTCTGTCACTCCCCAAGAAAACCAACATTCTCCACGAAATTCAACATTCAGAGCCAAACCCCAAACTGGGACAAGCAACACGAGCTGATGAAGTGATTTGCAGTGCCAATAATTCGAATTATAGAATCACAGAATATCCTGAGCTGGGAGAAACCCACAGGACGATCAAAGTCCCCCTGCTGACCCTGCCCAGAAAAAACAGAAATAATAAACCCTGGAAACATCAACCACACAAGGCAATTCCAGCTTTTCTGTCTCCCTCCAAAAAGCAGGGAAGAAAGTCCCTTCCAGGAGGAATCAGTTTCACTGGAAAGGTTTCAGAGACTGCAGTGACAAGGAAAATATGAGGAGAATTCGATAAAGGCTCGGGAACAAAGCAATAAAAGGATCATTTGCTTAATTCCATCATTACCAGCAGCAGGTGTCCATGGATGGAATCAGAATATCAATTTGGGAAGCTTTGTTCCCCTTTGAAAATGGAGGGGAAAGACAATAAGCAGAACAACTTTTCTGTGCTTTTCTGGTTTTAAGCACCATGATGGGTTGGTTTCCAGCTCCTTGCAGGAGCAGCTGAAGGAGCTTCCCCTGTTCTCCCATGGGATTTGGGAACCTCCAGCAACCTTTTTGGTGGAAACAGCCAGGAGAGAAATGAGAGAGAAAAAAATCCATCCCCAGGAAAAGGATTTGCCTTTCCACCTCAGATGAAAGACATTTTTGGTTCTATTTTTCCTGCAATTAGAGGAGAATGGATAAATCAAGCACATGTGGATTTTATTCTGTTTATAAACTCACTGTGGTTGAGGTTTCCTCGCTCTCCTCTTCCTCCCTGGCACTTTAACAAATCCCTGGTGTTTCCATCTTTTGCTTTCCTGAATCACCAGCGTTAAAAAGAAGTGGAAACAGCCAAGAAAGAATTGAGAGGGGAAAATAATCCATTCCCAGGAAAAGGGTTTGCCTTTCCATGTTAGATTAAAAACATTTTCGGTTCACTTTTGCTGCCCTTGGAGGTGAATGGATCAACCAGGCACATGGGTTTCTGGGGTTTGTAATCCCACTGGGGTCGAGGTGACCTCGCTCTGCTGTTCCCACCTTGCCCTTTGCCAAACCCCCTGACATTCCCACCTCAGAGAGCTGCCAGGCCATGCAGCAGTGTCCCCCCTGCAGGGACAGCCAGTGCCACCAGCCCTGGGGGACATCCAGCCAGGAGGCAGAGAGGTCACGGAGAAGATCCAACTCAAACTGGGTGAGGACTGGATTTTGGCAGAGTCCTTTCTCTCTCCTGGAGCTCTGGGTCACAAACACGATTTGGTGACCTGATCCTTTCCTGTCCCAGCTTTTCCCTTGGAATTTCCTCCCCCAGGGGAGGTTTCTGTCAGGGAAGGTTGGTGCCACAGGTGCCACCAAGGCAAATTCAGAGTTCTTAGTGCCACATCCTCCTGCCCTACTCTGACCTCACTGTCTCCTCATTTACAAGAAGTTCAGATCCTACTCCACCTGTCCCTCACAACCTCCTGAATATCCCCATCAGCCCTGGATCCATTCACCACCCTGCTCTGTCCACTTTTTGCCTCAGTTCTCCTCAGGCTCCAGCTCCCCCCTGGCCACAGAGGGATTTTATTAATTAATAAATTTTATTAATCTGGGAGCAGAACCTCAGGGCAATTCCCCTAAAAGGTGAGACCTCCATCCCTCCATCCCCAGGAACTGCAGACTCAATCAATCCCTTCAGGAATTTGGATACTTTGCTATTTTTCCCCACCAGCACCTTTATCCCGAAAGAATCCAGAATTATTAAGGCTGGGAGAGACCTCTCTGTCCCATCACAGGGAGGAGCTGGAGCTGCTGGAGAATTGGGATTTTTCACCTGGAGAAGAGACCAGGGCTGACCTCTGGGAGTTGCTCAGCTGGGACTCAACCAGAAAAGAGAATAAACCCACACTGATCTTTATCCGAACTCCCAGCCCTGCTATTTGTACGTTTTTTTTACATTAAAGATATGTGGAAACAAATTCTGTGGGGTCAGCGGGGTCAGAGCCATCATCTAACAGCCATAATTTAATGAGGTCTGATGAGGAATCCCGGGGAGCTGGGGGCAGCTGGGAGGGAAAGGTGAAATCCTGGAGCTGCTGCTACAATCAGGTTTAAAGCCCCAAAAACCCTTTGAGGAGCTGCTCTGCTCGTTCCTGGAGATGCTGGTAAATTACTGGATTCACTCAGAATGTGCCAGGGGGAAAAAAAATAAAATCTAAGAGGTGAATTCGTGAACTTGCAACAAGCTTAATTGGTGAAATACTAATTATCTCCCAGCTCCTCAGCCTGGATCTGAGACACTGGAGCAGTTGCACTAATTAGAGCGTGGATTGATAAGGAGAAAGGAACATTTCAACAGGAAAAAAATGGGTGCTGGGAGAGGACATTTTAAATTTCATTATTATTTGATTAGGTGAGAAAATAAATACTAGAAAATGCCATGCTTGGTTTTGCTCCCTGGGTCACAGAATCCCAGGATCCCTGAGGCTGGAAAAGACCTCACAGAGTCCAAGCTGTGCCCATCCCCACCTTGTCCCCAGCCTAGAATTCAGGAATCCCTCTGCACACCTCAGCCCTCATCCTTAGCAACCCTTGGCATCTCCCAAATAATCCATTTTCCCCCCAAATTTGCTAAAATCAACATTCTCCTTTTTTTTTCCTCCCAGCTGCTCCTCCCCTGGCATTTCCCCCTGTTCAGCAGCCATTTATTCCCACTGCTTTCCCACCTCCCAGGAATTGTTTCTCCATTGCAGCAGCAGGAGGAACCCTTTGCTGCTGCTGCTCCTCACAGCCATATCTTAATTAAATCACCCAAACGAGCCGTCGGGCCATATTTCCATAACCTCGGTGTCTCCAGCAGCACAGCAGCCCAGGCTGCTTTAAGGAGCCCTTTTCCCCTCTTTACAGAGAGACGAAAGCAAATTCCATTAATCCTCCATTATCTTCGCTCTCGGTATTTTGGAGCACGGAGCAGTTTGAACTGAATTCTGTCATTTGTCATAACCTCCCTGGCTGTTGCTCACTAACTCACACAGCTCCACTTGGACTGGCAGCTTTATGTGTTTGGGGGTTGTGCCAGGTCGGGGTTCAGTGTTTTGTAAAATCAAAAATTTTACTGAACGCTTTTGCCAATATTTACTATTTTATTAAAAAGAAAGGATTTTTCCCCCCAAAATTAGCCTTTTTACCCAAATTGTTTCACTTTTCCCTACATAATCCACAGTAAAGCAACCAATGGCATCAGAAGCAGATTTCATATCTTTGTGTTCTTACACAGAAAATTCCTGAAGGACCAAAGGACAATGTTCACCCCAGAGGAAATTACACACATTCAAGGCATTAAATGGGATCAAGAGGGAATTACACACACATTCCCTAAATGGACAGGGCTTGGAGCAGCCTGGGACACTGGAAGGTGTCCCTGCCATGGCTGGGGTGGCACTGATGGGATTTAAGGGGATTTAAGGTTTCTCCCAATCCAAACCATCTGGAATTCTGTGATTCTCCCTTCCAGCCCAGACCATTCTGGGATAAAACCCTCTTTATTCTATAAAACCCAGGGCAGGCATCTGGAACAGCACTGTGCTCTTCATTTAAAGGACAGCACACTCCAGCTTTACCTCTCCCTCAGGAATTTCCCCAATTCCCTTTCTCCTCCGACTTTTCTCTGGATGAACCAGGATGGAGCAGCAGCAAAAGTCCAGAAAGAGGGAAGGGGATTTAAATAAAGTGGTGAAGGAGGGAGTTTGGGATGGAGAAAATGAGGAATCCCACCTCTCCCTCGGCTCCAGGAGGGTTTTCCATCTCCTCTGAGCTCCCCAAGCCAAAGGTTATTTCACTCCCTGCAGCCTCTAATAAAGATTTACGTCAGGCTGTGAAACAAAAAAACGTTAGCCTGTGATTATCACTCCCTTTCTGCCGAGCCTGACAGGAGACTGTAAATCCACCATTTACATGGGAAAACTGCTGAAAATGGATTTACACTGAATCCCAAACAACTCCCTAATCAGCTCCACACCCTGCCATCCCTGGGGGATATTTAAGGAGAAAAGGTGTCCTTTAAAGGTTTCCCAGTGTCCTTTCCAGGTTTCCCAATGTCCTTTAAAGGTTTCCCAGTGTCCTTTCCAGGTTTCCCAATGTCCTTTAAAGGTTTCCCAGTGTCCTTTCCAGGTTTCCCAATGTCCTTTAAAGGTTTCCCAGTGTCCTTTCCAGGTTTCCCAATGTCTTTTCCAGGTTTCCCAGTGTCCTTTCCAGGTTTCCCAATGTCTTTTCCAGGTTTCCCAGTGTCCTTTCCAGGTTTCCCAGTGTCTTTCCTGGTTTTCCAGAATCCTTTCTTGGTTTCCCCGTCTCCTTTCCTGGTGTTCCAGCATCCTTTCCAGGTTTTCCAGTCTCCTTTCCTGGTTTTGCCATATGCTTTCCTGGTTTTCCAATGTCCTTTCCTGGTTTCCCAGTGTTCTTTCCAGGTTTCCCAGCATCCTTTCCAAGATTCCCAGTGTCCTTTAAAGGTTTTCCTGCATCTTTTCCTGGTTTTCCAGTGTCCTTTCCAGCTTTTCCAGTGTCCTTTCCTGGTTTTCCCAATGTCTTTTCCAGGATTCCCAGTGTCCTTTAAAGGTCTTCCAGTGTCCTGTCCAGGTTTTCCAATGTTCTTTCCTGGTTTTCCAAGGTCTTTTCCTGGTTTCCCAGTATCCTTTCCTAGTATCCCAGTGTCTTTCCAGGTTTTCCCAGTATCCTTTCTAGGTTTCCCATCTCCTTTCCTGGTTTTCCCAGTGTCTTTTCCTGGTTTTTAAGAAGAAACATTTCCACTCCAACGTGAATTTTCAGTGGATTTTTGGCTTTGCCCTTTTCACTCCTCTGCACGTTTGCCATGAATATTTGATGAGCACTTCATTGGAATTTCAGGGAGGTTTCCTCCAGCCAGGAGTGAAATATCCCAGCCTCGGTTTTATGGAGTGCGACAAAAATGGGAGTTTTCAGACCATGGTTTGGAGTTTAGAAACTGCATTTTTAATGGGGTTTTCCTAAGGTGAGTGAGGTTCACTCTCATGTTTTTCTTCGATTTTATTCTCAGTTCAGAACTATTTTAATGCCTTTTTTGGAAACACAATAAGATGATAAATATCAGTGATTTTTTTCTCCTGCATGCTGCTGTCGGGACGATGTTCTTATTAGTGGATTTTACTGGAATTATGGACACTTCTTCAAATGCTTCCTTCAATCCTTTATGAACATTTTCATGGAAATCTCCGGAAGTCTCCTCCAAACTTTCAGTGCTATTTTAGTGCATTAAACGTAGAGACAGAATTTTCAAGTTTCAGTAATTTTTTAAGGGAAATTACAGTAAATTTGGGATTTAATATTCCAGACCACAAAAAAACCTCCTCTGTCTGAGTCTTCAATGCCTTGAATTCTATGGAATTAAACTGATTTTTCCCTCCCCTAATAAGCAGGAGCAGCAGCCCAGTTTTTTACGACACGCTCAAGTTTGGATTTTAAATTTTAAACAACTGAACACTGAATTAAGTTTTGCATTTTGCAGAGCTCCAAATCCCATAACCAGCAGTATTAAGTCTGCAGAGCTTTGATGATATTGCGCTAAAAAACCCAAAGACAATTATTGGCAAAAAGTCATTTTAGCTTTAGTGTTCCCTGGTTACTCAGCGCTGGGTTGTAAAAGAGATTGGGATGTTTTTATTATTTTTCCTCTTACCTTGATGTGGAACTGCCTGGAATTCTCTACAGCCTGGGAGATAATGTTTGATATTTACAACAAGCAGTAAAAAAATAGTGTGGAGAGCAGGGAGAGGATCCATCATCCTCCTCCTGCTCCCATTCCTGCAAAAGGGTTTGCTCTGACTGGAAATAATTTGAATTAGGGGGGAAGTCACTGCTTCAAACCCCTGGAGCACCTCAGAATTCCAGGAAATTCCGACTTTGGGAAGAGTTGGAGTGACAAGCATCTCAGAATTCCAGGAAATTCCAACTTTGGGAAGCATTGGAGTGACAAGCACCTCAGAATTCCGGGAAATTCAGACTTTGGGAAGAGTTGGAGTGACAGGGACACAAAGCTGCTGTGTCCACTCAGCCCTCTCAGCATGTCCTGCTCTCCTGAAAACCTCAAATCCATCATTTTCCGCTGTAATTCCAGCTTGGAATGCAGTGCCAGAGTGAAGGTGTGATTGTGGCAGATTCACCAGCTCTCCCCTCACATCCAGCCTGTCACTCGTGCTGGGATGGATCACCTTTGGAAGTGAATGATCAATGGATCAATGCAGGGAGCAGGGAGCAGCTCCTGCCTCTGCACAGCTCCTCCCTGTGCACAGAAAGGGATTTCCACACTGATGGGCAGAAGGAGTTGCATGGAGATGTTTGTCTTGTCATGGAAAAAGGAATCTTCACAGGTAAAACCAAAGGTAAAAACTCTGGGAAAGCAGAACCTGTGAAACCCCAAATATTCCACAATCAAAACTGACTTTTGACTTTTGGGGTTTTTTAGAGCAACACCACCTGTGCTGAGGTGAGAACCAGGGCAGCTCCCCACACCCCCAGAAACACTCATCCCTGAACAATTCCAGCCTGTATGCCAGGTTTTCCCACTTCCAGCACTTCCTGACTCCCCCAGAAGGAGGGAAAGGCTCTCCAGAATTACATGGAATTACACCCTGGGAAGCAGAGAGGTTCAACCACCTCACTCTGCTTTCTCAGATGAAATTTTGTGACAAAATAAAAGATAAATAAAGCACTGCTTGCTTTGCTCCTCCCCACCCTCCCAGGGAGGAATTCCTTCCAAAGTCCCACCCCCTCCATCACCATCATCCATCATCCATCCATCATCCATCATCCATCCATCATCCATCCCTCCATCTCCATCCATCCATCCCCATCCATCTCCATCCGTCCATCCATCCCTTCATCTGTCCATCCATTTATCCATCCATCCATCATCCATCATCCATCCATCCATCCATCCCTCCATCTGTCCATCTGTCCATCCATCCATCTCCATCCATCCATCCATCATCCATCCATCCATCCATCCATCCATCATCTATCCATCCCTGTACATCCATCATCCATCCATCCATCATCCATCCATCCATCCATCCATCATCCATCCATCCTTCCATCCATCATCCATCCATTCCATCCATCATCCATCCATCATCCATCATCATATATCATCCATCCATCTCCATCCATCCATCCATCCTCATCCATCCATCCATCCATCCATCATCCATCATCCATCCATCCATCCATCCCTCCATCTGTCCATCTGTCCATCCATCCATCATCCATCCATCCATCCATCCATCATCCATCATCCATCCATCCATCCATCCATCTATCCATCTGTCCATCCATCCATCATCCATCCATCATCCATCATCCATCCATATAATCTGTCCATCCATCCATCATCCATCCATCCCTGTCCATCCATCATCCATCCATCCATCCATCCATCCATCCTGTCCATCCATCCATCATCCATCCATCCATCCATCCAGCCATCATCCATTCATCCATCCATCCATCCATCCATCCTTGTCCATCCATCCATCATCCATCCATCCATCATCCATCCATCATCCATCCAATACTCAATCCCAGCCCTGCTCCCCTTCATCCATCCCAAAGAACAAAATCCGAGTTCTGGGTGAGGAAACCTCAGGAAATCAAAGGGCTGGAGTTGAGTGAATGTATTTTCTTTGAACTGAAAGATAAAGATTTTTCTTTCATCTGATCGCACCTGCTTTGGAGCTGATGTAATTAAAATTTAAATTCCATTTAATAACGGCACGTAAATGCCTGGGTGAGCTAGATCCCTTGAATTCATCACTTCCATGGATGGAAAACTGGGAGGCGAAGTGGACTCAGAAATCAAACTGCAGATTTGGGTTCTGATGGGATCCCTCACACTGCTCTGGGACCTCTGGGATCCCTCATGTCCTTCTGGGATCCCTCATGTCCTTTTGGGATCCCTCATGTCCCTCTGGGATCCCTCATGTCCTTTTGGAATCCCTCATGTCCTTTTGGGGTCCCTCATGTCCCTTTGGGATCCCTCACGTCCCTCTGGGATCCCTCACACCCCTTTGGGATCAATCACACCCCTTTGGGATCAATCACACCCCTTTGGGATCAATCACACCCTTGGGATCAATCACACCCTCTGTGACCCCTCACCCCTCTCTCCCCCCCATCCCCTGATCAGAACCATTTTATTCCATTCCCCTCCCTTTCCCCTGGCAGAAGCACTTCCCACCCCAGGATGAACCTCGTTCTCCTAGCACAACCAGCAATAAATGAACCCATTACAGGGATTACAATAAACACATCTGATATCAATAAAATCTCCCAGCAGCATAAAATATTACTTTCTCTACCAACTGCAATATTTGCAAAGGCCATTTCCTCATCCTTTGAGGTCTTCAATTAAGGCTGCTTGTTTCTCCCTCCTTCAGGCACTCATAAATCTGCAGGAGGAGCCAGGAAAAAGCAAATACATCACAAAACACAAAGTACATTACACATTACACAAAATACCTGTTTATGCACCAGCCAACTCCCAGTTTTCCAGCCAACTCCCAATTTTCCAGCCAACTCCCAATTTTCCAGCCACCCCACAAAGCCATTTGGCCCCCTGCCCCATCTCTGCCCCATTCCCCCCTCGTGACTTTTTCCTGTCTCCATAGGGACAGCTCCTCTTCCTGAGGGAGGAGTGGGGAGGGTGATGTGCAGAAATGGGGAAAATCGGCCAAAATGAGGAGAAATTCCAAATCTGGGTGGCCACAGGGCTGGGCTCTGTTTCCATATTTTCCCAAGTCCACACTCCCTGTTTTCCCAAATTTTTCTCCTGCCCTCAGCACCCCAAAATCCAGCATCACTTTGGATTAACCAATGAACTCCCTGCCACCTCCACAGCCCTCACACTGCCAAGGCTAGTTGGACAAAATCCTGCAGCACAATTAATTACAGACACAAGGTGGGGAGCAAAATACAGAACTAAGCTCGATGTATAATGACAGTGGAGTGGGGGAAAAGTTTCCATAAAACATGAGAACTAATTCTGCTTGTCCAGAAACATCATGTTGAGGAAGTATTACCATAAATTAGAGCAAATCCGAAATCCAGCTGCACAAACAGAGCACGTGGTGCCCAGCAGAGAGCTGGAACCAGGGAGGAGGGTTTTAGCTGAAAAAGGATTTAAATGGGATTTTGGGAAGGAATAGTTCCCTGGGAGGGTGGGGAGGGATGGGATGGAATTCCCAGAGAAGCTGTGGTGCTCCTGGATCCCTGGCAGTGTCCGAGGCCAGGCTGGACATTGGGGTTTGGAGCAGCCTGGGACAGTGGGAGGTGTCCCTGCCATGGCTGGGGTGACACTGGATGATATTTAAAGTCCCTCCCAACCCAAACCAGGCTGTTTTTCCATGATTTTCTCCAGAATTTAGCACCAGCCTGCTCAGGTGTGCTGTGGCACCTCGAGCTGTGCTGCTGTCACACGGCAGAACAAATTTCCCTTTTTAAAAAATGGCTCCAAAAAGAGGAATTACTGAGATCCCCAAAACAAATGTGTCTGTGGATCTCAGCATGGTGTGGCTCTAACACCCAGCCTGGAGACTCAGTTCTGCTCTTGCTTTTGGATGGATTTTCCATCCATCTTCCATCCTTCCCAAAGCCAAAACCATATGGTACAAACAGTGCCTCCCCTTACAACCAGAGATTTGGGAAAAATCCCCAAAGCATTCCTTTCCAATCCCATAGTCATTTAAAAATTTTTAAATGTTTAAAAATGTAAACATTTTTCTCAATGTTTAGGGGATCTAGAGGCACATTTTTAACTTGAGGCACATTTTTATCCACCACATAGACAACATGATTTCTCCTCCATGCCAGGGGTGTCTCAATATCCAAAGGATTTTTGTTGAACAGGGAGAAATAAGATTTTCCTGGAGGGAATTGAGGTGAAAAAAGCCCAAAGACATCACCTGAGGGAATCCAAGAGTTCTTTGGAGCTGCGAGAGCAGCCAGGAGCCCAGGGATGCACCAGGGAGGTGAATCACCCTGAACCAGCTGGAGAGGGAGGAGGGAGCAGCGAAATTCCCCCAAAAGGGTCAAATCCGCTCTTTCCTGGAGCTCAGTGCCCTGGGAGGAGGAGGGAGGTGAACACAGCGGCTCAGGTTCTCCCTCGGGAAGCACCAGGGAATTCCCTTTGGCCAAAACCCATCAATCCCGTGGGTAAAATCAGGATTCTCCCTATCACAGCACATCAAGAGCTGTATTTCCCGGATCAAAGGCAGGAGAGGAATTCCCAGGAGCTCTTGAACTGCAATCACAGCGATCACAGAGCCTTTGTCACTCAGCAAAGAGCCTTCAATAAACACTTTGTCTCCCTTTGAAAAGACATTTCTGCTCTGCTCTGGCTGAAGGCATCTCCGGGTGTCTGTCCAGAGCTGATATTTTATATTTATTGCACTTGGCAGGGCAGCACTCGCCCATTCCTTGCTTTCTGACAAACACAAAAGCTGTTGGAAGGGAACATCAGCCCCTCCTGCCCTGGCAGTGCTCACAGCGCTCCTCAAGGGCTAAATCTGCTTTTTCCTCGTTCCCACAGCAATGAGCTCCTCGCACATCTCCCCAGCCAAGCCCTGCAGAGAGCTCTCCAACCTCCTGCCGCGTTTTCCAGCCATCTGCTCTTCCCCTCGGGGCAAAACAGGAACCACAACCCCAACCCACAGCTCTGCCCCTCGCTGGAAGAACAGCCCGCCTCCCTTTTCCCCTCTTTCTCTGCCAGGCTGCCCCTTGCCCAGCTTCATCCTCCACCCAGGGAGCAGCTCTGCCCCTCGGCCACCACAAACCTGGTGGTGATCCGGGAGCAGCCTGGGGCACAGACTGTGCCACCCCTGCTGCACACTCAGGACGAGTTAACGACCTCTTCCTTCAACCTTTGCGCCGTTTGTCCTTTTTCTCTGTCGCTGCTGTTCTGGTTTTCGCTGCAGAAACATCACACCTTGAGCAGCTCGTTTATTCTGATTCCCAGGAAGCCTCTCTGGTGAAGGATGAAGCTTCACCCTCAGTGAAAATGATCACTTTGGTGAATAACCCGTCGGAATTACCTCCTAAAGAGCCTGCAGAGGAGCAATGAGCCCTTGCCTTGGGTGCCACGTGCCAGGCAGGCTCTGACAGCCACACGAGGGATTATTGAGGTTTTCAGGACATTGCTTTGCTGGAGCGCTGTTGGTTCATAAAGGAAACTGAACTATGCAACTCCACCCCTTCAGAAACCCCACAATATTCCAGAGTCAGAAGAGCATCTTTGATACCAACTGAAATGGGAAATATGTGTGGGGAAATAAAAAAGAGAAGGTTTTACACGTCCTTTCTGCAGTTCAAATGCCCAGGGCAGTGTGTTTGTGCTCCTGCATGAGGCACAGTCAGGTAGTTCATATTTCAGGTAGTTATATTTAGGGTTATATTTCAGGTAGTTCATATTTCAGGTATTTCATATTCCTTATTTTCAGATGGAAAACTCCCTGGCACAGCTGCGAGTGCCACCAAACCCTGGGATTGGATTGGGAATATTCAGAAGGGAAAACACACAGATCAGCAGGAGTCACCAATAACACACCCAGGCAGCACCATGGGCACAGGGGGAATAAGTATCTCTATTCATGGCACTACAGCTGCTCCCTTTGGCTCTCACTGATAGAGTAAATGACATTTTTCCTTCCTGCAGTCCCACCCTCTGAGCTCTGAGAGGCTGCAGCTTCAGGAGGGAAGAACCAGGGGCAGTTCCCACTGAAGGAAGTATTTGCATCAGCTTTGGGTACAGGGAGAGAGAGCTTCACCTTAAACCACAACCAAACAGCGCCTCACCTTTGCTTCTTTTAAGAAAATCAACACCAGGAATATTTCCAGGCTCCCCTGAAGTGTGAGGAGTGAAGTCCATTTAAATCTCATGGGAGTGTGGAAGTGTATTTAATTAAAATCAATGCTGTTGAGAGCTCGACTTCACCAGAATGAATTAGAGAGATTTTTATAAAATCATGGAATGGTTTGGGTGGGAAGGGAATTTAAAACTCATCCCATCCCACCCAGCCATGGCAGGGACACCTCCCACTGTCCCAGGCTGCTCCAAGCCCAATGTCCAGCCTGGCTTTGGACACTGCCAGGGATCCAGGATGTCCCCATCCTCCCAGGGAACAATTCCTTCCCAAAATCCCATCTAAATCTCCTCTCTTTCAGCTTCTGGATCATTCTGCATTTTTCTCCCTGCTTGGCCTCTGTTGCTGGGAGTTCAGAGGAGATCAGAAGCTCAAACACACACAGAATGAACAAACCCAGCAAACACAAACCCTCACCAAAGCCCTGCAGCTGCTCTCTCCCAGCTCCAGCAAAGCAGCTGCCATAATCCAGCTTTGCTAAGCCTTGTGGAACTTCCCTGATTTCCTCTGGCTGTGCACACTGCTCAGAGCTCTGGGAATTCTCTCCCAACTCCTAGCTTTCCAGAGCTGACTGGTGCTCTCAGCGATCTAATCCCTGCCAGCTCTGACAGCCTGCAGCTCCTGCGCAGCTCCTGTCAAAGGCAGAGAGGAACTGCCGGCAGAAGTGCTGCCCTGAGCTCCCACCGCTCATAAAACTCCTCCTGAATTGCTAAAGATGCCCAGCTAATCCTTTCCCAACGTGTAAATCTCTTTCTGGCTGAGGAGAGAATCTCTCTGTCACTGGTAATTGGACACCTCGCCCGGGGAGGATTCGCTGTTGGGTTTCTCTTGTCAGGAAGGTCGTGGGGAGCAGGAATGCTGCAGGTGAGGAACAGGAGGAGCCAGAGGCAGGAAAAACCCCTCTGACAGCCTGGGAGAGCTGGGGGAGCTCATCTGGGGAGGGAAGGACACAGGGAGAGCTCAGAGCTCCTGCCAGAGCCTGAAGGGATCCAGGAGAGCTGCAGAGGGACTGGGGACAAGGGATGGAGGGACAGGACACAGGGAATGGCTTCCCACTGCCAGAGGAAGGGATGGATGGGAGACTGGGGAGTAATTCCTGGCTGGGATGGAATTCCCAGAGCAGCTGTGGTGCCCCTGGATCCCTGGCAGTGTCCAAGGCCAGGCTGGAGACTGGGGCTTGGAGCAGCCTGGGACAGTGGGAGGTGTCCCTGCCATGGCTGGGTGGCACTGGGTGGCTTTAATGTCCCTTCCAACCCAAACCAGTCCAGCATTCCATGGTTCTGCAGAGAATTCCCAGCAGGTTTCTGGCCAAGCCAACCCCACCAGGATGGGAATTCCACCCCCAGCTCACCCCATTCCCAGTGCCACAGGGACAGAACACTCACCTCCAATGCCACCACACAAATTCACCAACTCTTACATATTAAAATCATAAATTGGAGGGATTTTTACCATTTTTCATCCCCTTTGCAGCTGCACTGTCATTCCCAGCTACTTTCCTGGTTTGCTCTCTGTTTTCTCGTCAGAAGTTTCTGGGTTGATGGCACAACAGAGGCACTGAGTGTTTCTGTCAGCCTTGCTCACGGTGACTCAGGTGCTCCGGGGGGAAAGCCAAGGCTCTGGCTGCAGATGGAATTCATTCTCAAACTCCTCAACTGCTCCCAAATTGATTTGAATCTGCATAGATTTAAAGGGCATCTTGATCATATCTAAAACTCCAGGAGGAACTTTTGGGTGTTACTCACACACAACTCATCCCGTGGTTTGTTTTTTCCAGAATCCGTTTCAATAACAATCAGGCACTCGGAATTTTGAAGGAATGACATCAGAAATCGACAGGAATTTCACAGGGATGAGAAGAAGGGATGGATTCACTCTGTTTCTTCCATACTAAAAGATTTTTCTTGCGTTCTTGAACATGGATATTAATTTTCTAAGGCATCCTGAGACACACATAACTGGGGAGAATTTTATAAGAGAATGATTAATTAATTAATTAATTAATTATCTGTGGGTGAAGCTGATGGACTCTTCAGATACCTTAATTTGGAAATGACCCGTGGGCACCCCTGAGCTCTCTCTGCTCCCTGCCTGCACTGACATCTCCCGTTTGCCTCTGGATTCCTCACCCAAGCCCAGCTCTGATCTCCACCTGGACCCTCCTCACTGCTCTTTTTACCCTTTTTCTCTGATTTTCCACTCTGATCTCTCCCCAGTGAGAGATTTCCAATGATTTGTCCCCCAGAATAAATCAGAGGACTGATTTATCCTCCTCCCTCTGTCTGATTGCTAATCCTGAGATTCTGAGATCACAGACCAACCTTCTCCTTCCCTTTTCCCACCTTCCCACCTGCAGGAGGGCAAAGTGTCACCTCCAGTCAGACCAGACTGGGGAAAAATAAATCAATGAGGCAGCTGGATCCAAAAAAGGGGAGAAAAGGGAACTTGAAAGGATTATTTCTCCTTTTCTCCATTCCCACAGTGCTGGGCTGTCCTTGGTGGAGATCACTGGGACACTCCCTGTTCCCTGGGCTGATGTTCCCAGGAATTTCTGCAGCTCCCTGGAGGAATATTGAGTTGTTTTGAGGCACAAATCCCACATTCTCCCTTGCACTGGGGTTGCTCCAGGGCAGCTCAGGGCCAGGCTGTGCTCAGGGCTGTGCAAACACAGAACTGGGAAACCTTTCCCACTGAGGGATGAGGAGAAAACGCCCTGGGAGTGATTCCCTGTGGGGGGGGGATCCCTGGGGGGGGGGGGCCCGGGGGGGGGGGGGGGGGGGGGGGGGGGGGGGGGGGGGGGGGGGGGGGGGGGGGGGGGGGGGGGGGGGGGGGGGGGGGGGGGGGGGGGGGGGGGGGGGGGGGGGGGGGGGGGGGGGGGGGGGGGGGGGGGGGGGGGGGGGTGTGGGGATCCCTGTGGGGTGTGGGGATCCCTGTGGGGTGTGGGATCCCTCCAGCCTCACCTCCTTCACCATCAGGGAAATCTCTCAGAGCTCTCCAGAGCACGAGCAGCAGCCCAGCAGGAAAAAAACAGAGAGAGGGAAATGGGATTTGTTTTTTCACTGAACTGGATAAAGAGGAAGAGGAAGCACAGCTTTATATCTGGGCAGTGCCATAAATCAAGGATGGGGTTTGGGAAAACCTGCTCTGGTGGAAGGGATCAGGAGAGGACAAGGGGGGAAGGATTTAAAGTGACAGAGAGGAGCTTCAGATGGGATCTTGGGCAGGAATTGTTCCCTGGCAGGTGGGGAGGGCTGGGATGGAATTCCCAAGAAGCTGTGCTGCCCCTGGATCCCTGGCAGTGTCCAAGGCCAGGCTGGAGCACCTGGGAGGGTGTAAGGTGTCCCTAAATGGAACAGGGATGGTCCTTCAGGTCCTTCCCAACCCACCCATCCCATGACTCCATTATAATTTACATTTCTCTGATATTTATTTGCAGGAATAACTCAGCAGGGCAGGGCAGGACAGAGCCCAGCCCTGCACAGACTGAGGGATGATTTAACTGGAAAACCTCCAACTCTCATCCAGCCCTGGATGTCAGGGGAATACATCTCCTCTGAATGCCCAAATCGAGAGAGATTCCTTTGAAATCCACACTTCTCTCCAGGTCCTTTGAAGCTTCACTCCAGGCTGAGTTGAAGTGAGCACTCTTGATTTGGGATTCCTCGCGGCAGTTTCACTCTGGAGCTCAGCGCTGCTTTGTTTGCTTGGAAAAGAGGAGAAAAAACAGAGAGTGAGGAGAAATCGCTCTGTAGATCAATGCCTGGAGTGTCCTCAGCTGAGAAATGATTTTATTTATTAAAGATGTGAAAATCCCCCTTCCATTTCACACCTAAAGCTTCACTTCAGCAAGATAACTCCAGTCCTGGATGAGGAACAGCCAGGGGAAGGAGGAATGGAGGGGTTGAGCTCATCAGGGTTTTCCAACACACAAAAAAGAGAGATTGGAGCCTCATAACACCAAAAAAAGAGGACAAAATCTGAAATATGGCCCTGAAATCTGCTCTGGCCACGCAACAACAGCTTTGCCCAGCTGTCTGACAGCTTCAGAGATGTTCCATCAGAGGGAACAACAGAGGAATTTGTCACCGAGGTCAGGGGTGATTTGATCCCCAATTTGGGTTTTCTGACTCATTCGGAGCTCAAAGGCTGTGCCAGGCTCAGGGGGATGGAGGGTTTGGGCAGAGCTGACCCACAGCACATCTCCCCTCTGTGTCCAACCTGCTCGGGAATTGCCCTTCCTTGACTCCTTTCTTATTTAGATTGCTGCAAATATCCATTTCTTGGCCATAGTTTGTAGGACAGCAGCATCACTTTAACATTATTCCATTCTCCTTCTGGAGAAATTTAAGTTCTCCAGTGGCTTCCTGGTGATTTGGGGTGAGAAAATTCCTCTTTTTACATCATTTACTTGATTTTTTGGGGCTGGTTTGTTGTTTTGTTGTTGTTGTTGTTGTGTTTTGGTTTTTTTCTGTTTTTTGGTTGGTTTGTTGGGGTTTTTGGGGTTTTTTTTATTTTATCTGGAAAATTCCCATTTAGCTCAACCCAGAGAGTTTTGATTTTAGATTATGGGGTTTTTAAATCACAGCAATGTTGGTAATGAGGGAAGGAGCTGCACTGGGAACACGGCTGAGTCCAAGTCTTGTTTCTCCATTAAAAAACCCTTTTTCCTCTCCGTGGGGTTGGATGGGATGTTGGGAAGGAATTCCTGGCTGAGATGAATCCTCCCCATCGTGGGGCTGTTTGAGCAGAGATTCAGTGCCAGGGCAGCTCTCCCTCCCAAGGAAACCCCTGCTGCTGACGGAGGGATGTTAAATAAATGATCCTCCTGCTGTTGGGACCTCAGAGCACATGAGAGCCACAGGAGGAACCTCTGCATCCCAAAACCAGGGAACAACATCCCAGTGCAAGCTCAGCACTGTCATGAGCACGTCGTGACGATCAAATTCATTATTGAAAGCTAAATTTTCCATATTTTCAGCAAGTTCTGCTGCCCTGTGGGATGGATTGTGCAGCTCCGTCCCCTCCAGCAAGAAAACCTTAATAGACTGAAACTTTTCAATAGTGAGGCTGGCGATGGGATGTGGTTCCATTTTACAGGGGGACATCAATCACACCTCAAAAACATCATAAACCAGGATGTGATTATTGGAATTCCTCTGGGAGAAACAGGGGATGGGGGGCAACACTCTGCAGGTGCCAAATGCAATGATTCATTGTTGTTATTATTATTAATTATATTATTATATGATTAAATTATATTATTATTCATTATTATCCAGTGGATGAATTCCACTGGAGCTGCTCAGAACCTGCTGTTCCAAAGCTCTCCCTCCAGTCTTGGTGCCCAGGGAATTGTGGATTCCTCACACCTGGAAGTGTTGGGAAGGGTAATTTGGGATTTGGCTCTGCCTCATGTCCATGGAATGACAGGGCAAGCATTGAAAGTTCAACCAAACTGACTTTTCATTTCCTTCTCTTTTGCACAAAAAGAGAAAATATGGGATATTTAATAGATGCATCTGGAATTAGCATATAATCTATTTTAGCATCACGACAGGATGGGAATCACCCCAAAGCCTCCACCCCAAACCAGTCTGTGACACTCTGCTCTGAAAGAATCCAAATCCTAGCACAGAGCTGCTCCATCATTCAAGCACGATTAAAGCTATTTAATTAGTGTTAAATGTGATGAGAATGCACATCAGGAACTCACACAACATAAGGGGGAGATCATGGAATGTCCTGGGCTGGAAGGACCCTCAGGATCATCCAGACCTGAATCCCAGAAATCATGGAATGTCCTGGGCTGGAAGGACCCTCAGGATCATCCAGTCCTGAATCCCAGAATCCCAAATGGAATGTCCTGGGCTGGAAGGACCCTCAGGATCATCCAGTCCAGAATCCCAGAATCCCAGAATCCCAGAATGTCCTGGGCTGGAAAGACCCACAGGATCATCCAGCCCTGAATCCCAAAATCATGGAATGTCCTGGGCTGGAAGGACCCACAGGGATTATCCAGTCCTGAATCCCAGAATCCCAGAATCAGAGAATGTCCTGGGCTGGAAGGACCCACAGGATCATCCAGTCTGACTCCTCTCCCTGCCCAGACACCCCAAAATCCCCCTGTGCCTCAGAGCTTTATCCAAACCCTTCTGGCTGTGATTTCTCACTCTTTCCCCAGTGCAAAGCCCAGCTGCCCCAGCTGCCCCCGAGGCTCCCCATGTCAGGAGGGACATTTCTGGGGCAGCCAAGGCCAGCATCCCCTGCAGCAGTGCACAGCAGCATGAACACGTCCTGCCAGCCAGCCTCCTTCTCTGCCAGCTCAGCGTTTCCCCTGGATGAACTTGCCCAAGTGCATTATTTCCAGAAACAGCAGCGCTCAGCACACGAGGAGATTTGGGACAGAAGCTGGGGGCAGCAGCAGCAGCCTCGCTGTGCTGAGAGCTGGGGGTTTTCACACCCAGGGTGAGTGCAAATGGGTTCATTCCAAAATACTGGTGGGAAATACAGCAGTTGAAAAATTTGGTGTAGCTTTAATCAAAGAGTTTTGTTTGCCTCTACGCCGGGAAAAAGAATTTGAGGTTTCTTTCCAGGGTGAAGGAATTGCTTTCTCTCCAGGTGAGGTCTGCTGGACTCAGCATATCAACAGGCTGGAGGAACCCAAAGCTAAAGAGCTCTCAGCAGAACATCAGCAGACAGCAGTGGCTATCTACAAACAGCTACCCCAGAGCACCTCCAGCAGGGCTGAAGACATCTGGGCAGGAAAGGACTGAGAGGAGAACTGGAGAATGAAAAATCTAATGAACATCAGAGGTGAGGAGATTCAGATCCAATGGGAAACTGAATACTGGGGGTTTGCTCAGCTCTGGCCCAATGAGCACTGACCCAATGCTTTTCTATGTATTTTTACTGTATAAAACATCTGAAAAATCTAGTAAAATCGATGTGTCCTGGAATGATTCTCTCCGCACAGCTGGGCTGTGTGTGGATGAGATGATTTCAGTGGTACATCCTGGCCAGAACAGCATCCTAGCCAGATAATAACGTAATGGCTTGACTCTCTGACATTAAAAATGTTGTTGGAGGGATTTGGTTTTTCCTGCAGTTTCGGTGACAATCCCACCTGAGATCACAGCTGCAGCCTTTCCAGAACAGTGAGCACCAGCAGAAGGACCTGGGGAGATCAGGGGCTGAGAGGGGACAAAGCAGGCCTTGGAGGTGTCACCAGCACTGGGACAGGTGAGCTCCCAGCACACTCAGCCCAGCTGGAAAGCCTTCAGAGCACCTGCACTGACCTCTCACGAGTGACTCCACTCTGAGAACTCCTCCCTGAGCTCCATCCCCCCTGCAGCCACGGCCAGCAGCCCGGGGAGATGAGCTGGGCTGTGACAAGTGCAGTCACATCCCAGCCCCGTGCACACATGCAGTGTGACAGGAGGCAGCAGCTTCCCCAGCACGGCTGGAGGCTGAGAAATCTGCTTTTCCCTTGGCTCTGCACTGCTGGCAGCAGCTGCACTCCCAGCGGCCAGCAGCGCTCCCTGCCTGCTCCAGGCTCCTCCCGCTGCCATCAGCCCGCTCCGGGGTGCTCTGCAGCCACGTGCTGAACACGCTGACAGCATCCTGACATTTCCCCGTTCTGCTCCCAGCCCCGCCTCAGCACACAGCAGCCGCCGAGGATAATGCGTTGCAGTGAGAATGTCACCTGTGCGAGTGACACAGGCAAGGGCTGGGGGTGCCAGCTCTGTCCTCCCCCTCCTCGCTGGGTGTCACAGGCTGAGTCTGTGTGCCTCGGGATGGCAGGTTGGGCTGGGAGCGACTTGCAGAGCAGCCTGCTCTCCCCAGCCCTGGCCAGGCTGCTTCCCGCGGGGATCCCATGGATCTCTGCCTCACCAAACCAACCATTCTCCATCAGACGGATCATCACTCCTCACCTGAAGCATCCTCTTGACACCAAACTCATTTTTGCCACCCCTCCCGTGCAGCCCCTGCCGTGCTCCGTGTGTGAAGTGATAAACACTCACAGCTTGCATCCCAAAGAGGCAGAGCTGAGCGCTAAACCCAACAGATCCATAGGACAACTCAGTTAATTAATCCCTCCTCGTTAGGGCAGAGCAGCTCCCCAGGGACTAACCCATTAGGGTGTGGCTGTGTCCAGAGCCAACCAGCTGAGGTGGAAAAGCTCTAAAAAGGAAAACCTTTCCCAAATAGGAAAACCCAGGCAACACACAAAAAAGAGAGGCTGGAGCCTCATAACACCAAAAAGAGAGAACAAATCTGAAATATTCCAGATCTGGCCCTAAAATATTTCAGGCCCTAAAATCTGCTCTGTCCGTGCAACAACAGCTTTTCCCAGCTGTCTGACAGGATTTACAGCAATTCGCTCATTAATTAGCATCTGATTCCACCACCATTCCCACTAAACATCACAAAACACCACAAAAACTGAAGCTTTTAACCCTTCCAGCCATGGCGAACCACCACGAGAAACATCCCCAGGTACCAGGAAGTCCCTGGAGCCTGGACAGGTTTTGGGATGGAGTTTTCAGCCTCTGCAAACCCCCACAGCTTCCCTGCAATCTGTCTGTGCCTCCAGGGAATAAGGACTCAGCCCAGGAGCTGTGCTCTGGAATGTTGCTGCTCTGCTTCACGGTGCAATTGCCAAAAGACAAAAGAAAACATGCTTGCTGCATGAGAAATGTGTTCCCAGCTCAGGAGAGGGGAGAAAACTTCATTTTCTTTAAAGAATAGCTGGAAAATTGGATATTGCTGGAAAATGAGCCCTGTGAATATCAAGCAGCCGAGTCCCTGAGGAGCAGCAGCTTCCCAAGGAAACCTCTGAGAATCCTTCCGAGCACACAGCATGAATAATTCCCGAAATGATTGTCGGGGGAAGCAGATAGGTGGCTCAACAGTTCCAAGCGAGGGAATAACTGCAGGGAGACAAATCTGCTGCCATTCCATGGAGTTGGGTGCCATCGAGGTGCTGGAGTCCCCAGCCCTGTGGGATTTAAATGCCATTTGGTGTGGCATGTAGGGACACGGTGGGAATGGCTGGATTTGATATTCCCAGAGAGATTTTCCCAAAGGAAATGATTCTGTGTCCATCCCTTGGGGACAGGGGGGTGACAGCCCTGCGGTAGCTCCCCAGCCCCTCATCCCCCAGCCCAGGCCACCTCCCCCAAATTCCCAAATCCCCAGGTGATTGGGAGCTGTTCATGGTCACGTCAATCCTGCTCCAAATCCCCGAGCCCGAGGCACCATTTAGCACTGAGGACAACCGGGCTGTGCCACTTTGTCACCCTGGGAAGGACCAAAGGCAGCATTGCTGCACACGGAGCCAGGCAGAGGGAGGCACAGGAGGAGCAGGGCTGAGAAAGCTCTGATTCCTACCCAAGAATCACGGCAGAAATCACTTTCATAGCCAAGATCCGCAGGGGCTCATCAATATTTATGTGAAGCCTGCGAAAAATCCAGGCAGGGCACAAATAAAAGATTTCCTAAAAGAGTTCAGAAGTGGCTTGGTGAGGAGCAGGTGGGAGTGGGCGCTGTGGGACCCTGGGAGCATTGCTGCAGGTCTGCACTGCTGGGATGAGGAGAGGGGCAGAGCTCTGGGTTAAGGAGCTCTGGGCAGAATTTCCCTCCCGCTGTGCCCTGCAGGTGCCCTGAGTCCCTCCCAGCAGCTCCTCTCACACACGGAGCTCCTCCAGCAGCACGAAAACATCACCCGGGCAGGGCAGGGCTCTGGCAGAGGGTTATTCACTCAGAATAAAGCTGAATCTGGAGGGTTTGGAGCTCCTGCAGCTGCTCTGAGGGCTCCTCGTTTGCCGCTGCAAACCTGCAGAGACAGACAACAGGGAAAAATTGTAGGAAAAAAAACCGACCAAAAAACGCTAATACCAAGCCACAACCCAAACCAAGTAAAAGTCTCTGAATTCACAGTATTTTGGGTTTCTAAAGTCCCAGTGCTCGCCTGTGGGAAGATTTCCACGGATTTAATTTCCTGGAGACACCTGACAGTTCTGCAGGACTTCCCTCGTGCCCTCCTTCCCAGGAGAGGAAGCACAGCCTTGGGCTGATGGGCAAAGGAAAATCTCTGCTCTTTGTCCCACTGAACAGTGCAGGTGATGAGGAACTCGGTGACTCCTCCCGCTCAGGAACGAGGTGTGCCAAGGGTGTCCCCAGGGTAGGGTGTCCCCAGGGGTGTCCCCAGGGTGTCCCCAGGGGTGTCCCCAGGGGTGTCCCCAGGGCTGCCCAGCTCAGGTCATTCCCCACAGGAACTCCTCCTCTATCTCCTGTCAACCTTGTATGGCTTCAGAGGATATTTAGGGATCCCAATGGTATTAATCAACCTTTCTTCCTCCCTGACAAATAGCATCAGCAAATTTAGCAACTTGTGAGATCATTAAATCCCATTGTCTCACATCCCAACAGCTCTGAATTTGGTCTTTTGGAGAATCCCAGACTGGTGTGGGTTGGAAAGGACCTCAGTGCCCATCCAGTGCCACCCAGCCATGGCAGGGACACCTCCCACTGTCCCAGGCTGCTCCAAACCCCAATGTCCAGCCTGGCCTTGGACACTGCCAGGGATCCAGGGGCACCACAGCTTCTCTGGGAATTCCAGCCCATCCCTCCCCACCTCCCAGGAACGATTCCCTCCCAACATCCCATCCATCCCTTCCTGCACCACTTCCCTCGGCAGATCCAGACCACATCAGCGCTTTGCTTACCCGCAGCCCCGCGCTGCTGCTTTGTCACCACTCAGATCCTGAGCACCGAGATAAAGCTCATCCCATCCCATCCCGGGAACCCTTGAGGAAACCCTTGAGGGAGCAGATCCGACTCTGCCTGCCGTTCCTCCCTCCCCGCAGCCCGTCTCTCGCAGAGGCTGGCAGCAGCGGGGATTAATCCCGCAAAGCCCGCGGGAGATGTGTAAACAGATCTCGGCTCCCTTATCTGCCGGCAGTGCCAGCGAGACGGGCAGGATCAGCCGCAGGCTGCCCCGGGGCCGCAGGGACGGCGAGTTTAGTCACTAATCCTGCTCATCTCTGCGCCCAGATTAACTGCTGACAACACTTCAAACCTCGCCTGAGAGGCTGGGGAGCTGGGGAGCCATTGCTGCCAGCAGAGCGGGGAGAGACTTCTCCCGACGGGAGAGCTGGCGTGAGGACAGCCCTGCCAGGGATGGGATTTTGGGGTGTCTGGGCAGGGCTGGGGTTGGACTGGATGGGCTCTGTGGGTCCTTCCAGCTCAGGATATTCCATGATTCTGGGATTCTGGGATTCAGGACTGGCTGATCCCTGCAGATTCCTTCCAGCTCAGGATATTCCACAATTCTGGGATTCAGGACTGGATGATCCCTGTGGGTCCTTCCAGCCCAGGATATTCCATGATTCTGATTCAAGACTGGATGATTCTCTAGATCCCTTCAGCCCAGGCCATTCCATGATTCTGGGATTCGGTGATTTGGGACTGGATGATAGGACTGGATGATTCTGTAGATCCCTTCAGCCCAGGCCATTCCATGATTCTGGGATTCAGTGACCCAGGGCTGAGAGGAGCTGCAGCCCCATGAGGACAGTGGAGCTCCAGGCACCTCCAGCCTCTCCCCAGCACAGGACTGATGGAATTCCCTGTTTTCCAGCACTGTCCTTGCTTTCCCAGCACCCTGACCTCACACCCCCCTTCCCCAGAGCCCTGAATTTGGCAGAAGTGGCTAATGTGGAATATTTTGAATTGTAGAAATATTAAGGTTGGGAAAAATCTTTAAGATCCTCGACCATCAGCCGGCAGCACCATGGTCACCGCTGTCCCTGAGGCTCAGTGCCACCTCCACTGAGTGACTCCACCACTTCCCTGCCCTGCTTGACAGCCTTTCCTGTGCAGGAATTGTCCCCAGTGTCCATCTGAACCTCTCATGGTGCAGCCTGAGGCCATTCCCTGCTGTCCTTTGTTCCCTGGGAGAAACCAGTGCAGGCCTGCAACGAGGGCCAAAAATGTCAATAATATGGGATATTCTACACCAAAACCATCATTTCCCTGCTCAGACTGGAGGGTTTGGCTCAGCTCCTCACTCACCACAAACCATCACACAAATATCACTGACATCCCAGTGGCTCCAGGACAACCCCCAGGAGAAAAGATAAAATAGAGTGATTTCCATGTGTAAGATCCAACCCAACCCAAATCCCTTTGATGAATCCCGAGCCATTAACAGCAGTGGTAATGAGCATGCACTAAACATCCCATAAAATATGGAAAGCCTGCATGGCTCTCCATAGATCTCGGCAAGTGCCTCGTTTAACCTTCACAGCTCATGAAAAACTGTTCCAACTTCCCCGGCCCAGACATGAAAACTATTGATTGTTTACAGCTTGGCACGACCTTTTGTGACAAGTGAGGGAACACGCTGAGCTCTTGGGGTGTAATTCAATCAGGAAATATGCTCTCCATCCCGCGGGGCTGCAAAGTGCCCACGCTGCTCTTGAACATTTATTTGAGCTCCCAGCCTTTGGAGAAGATGGGTGGGAAATTATTTCAGAGCTAAACTGGTAACGTCTGGGAGAGAGCAGGGCTGGAAAGTTGCTCATAGCTATAAAATCCATAATTAATTTGCGAAGCATCAGCTCAGTGGCACTGTGCTGTTATAGATGTGCAGCACCAAGGTGCTCTTCCAGCAGAGCTGTGCAGGGATGTGCCCAGAGCCACCAGGAATGTTCAGCCAGCCAACATCCAATCTGTCTGACAGAACCTTCACCACCCTGAACTGAGATCTTTGTCTCCTGCTGATCCCACAGCGGGAGTTCAAAACGGGACAGCAGCTTTTCCTCTCCTCTGGGGTCTCATTTCTCCACCTCCTCCTCATATTTTCCATTTGATTTCACTCCAAACCCTTCTCAGCACCCAACTCCTCCTCCTGTGACAGGGAATGATTTTCTCTTCCTGCACAGCTGTAATTACAAGCCATCAGTGAGCCCTCAAATGGATTTTTGGGAGCACAGTGTTAAAGAAACACCTGGAAACTGAGTTGTGCCAGAGTGACAGGGATCAATTCCTGTTCAACTCTCAGCTGTGGAAAACCTGTCCATACTCAGCTTTTTTACAGCCATTGATGTTTTACAGCAGGCAAACCCTTTCATGCCCATCTCAGGAAAACAGTTCGCTCTGATTTTTAGGGATATGCAGTAGATGGATCAGTTCAGCCCCAAATCTGTGATCTGAGTCAAACAGCACAGAAAATCTGCTCCTCATCAGCATTACCTGTAAAAAACATGCTCCCAGTCACTCAAACACCTCAAATCCCAACTTCTACCATTATTTATGTCCCTCTCTATATTTTATAATTTCCACTTCAGCTGGAGCATCAGAGCCACTTGTGGAAAGACAAAGTTTCCCTCAAGAGGTGTTGGTTTGGAAAGAGTCCCAGAATGTCTCCCAAAATAAAACCTGCGGGTTTCTGAGGCACGAGGAGCTTCCCTGACTGAAACGGGATAGTAAAGCTTTTTGCAGGTTGTAAACTTTGAAATGTCCTTGCAGACAGGATCCCCAAATCACACTGGAAATGTTGAAATGTTTCAATATTTAAATGTTTATATGTTTAAACGTTGAAATGTCCTTGCAGACAGGATCCCAGAATTGCACTGTAAACGTTGAAATGTTCCTGCAAAGAGGATCTCAGAATCACACTGGAAATGTTGAAATGTTTCAATGCTTCAATGCTTCAATGTTCCTGCAAACAGGATCCCGAAATCACATTGTAAATGATTAAATCTTCCTGCAAACAGGATCCCAGAATCACACTGGAAATCTTTAAATGTTTGAATGTTTCAATGTTTCAAAATGTTTCAATGTTTAAATGTTTAAAAGTTTAAATGTTTCAATGTTTCAATGTTCCTGCAAAGAGGATCTCAGAATCACACTGGAAATGTTTAAATGTTCAAATGTTTAAATGTTTAAATGTTTAAATGTTTAAATGTTTAAATGTTTAAATGTTTAAATGTTTAAATGTTACAATGTTACAATGTTACAATGTTACAATGTTACAATTTAAATGTTACAATATTTAAATGTTCAAATGTTTCAAAAAGTTTAAATGTTTCAATGTTTCAATGTTCCTGCAAAGAGGATCTCAGAATCACACTGGAAATGTTTAAATCTTTAAATGGTTAATTGTTTAAATGTTTCACTGTTACAATGTAAATGTTACAATATTTAAATGTTCAAATGTTTCAAAAGGTTTCAATGTTTCAGTGTTTCAATGTTTCAATGTTCCTGCAAAGAGGATCTCAGACTCACACTGGAAATGTTTCAATGTTTCAATGCTTCAAATTGTTTCAATATCTCAATGTTACAATGCTATAATGTTACAATGTTTAAATGCTCCAATGTTTATATGTTTCAATCTTCCTGCAGACTTTGCAAATGTTTCAATGTTTAAACGTTTCAATGTTACAATGTTTCAATGGTTCGAAATGTTTCAATGGTTCCAAATGTTTCAATATATTTCAATGTGTTGATGTTACAATGTTACAATGTTTCACTGTTCCTGCAAAGAGGATCTCAGAATCACACTGGAAATGTGTCAACGTTTCAATGTTGCAATGTTACAATGTTACAATGGTTCAATGGTTCAATGGTTCGATGTGTCAATGTTTAAATGCTCAAATGTTACAATGTTTCAATGTTTCAATGGTCCTGCAAAGAGGATACTCGAATCACACTGGAAATGTGTCAATGTTTCAATGTTGCAATGTTTCAATGTTACAATGTTACAATGGTTCGATGGGTCAATGGGTCAATGTTTAAATGCTCAAATGTTACAATGTTTCAATGTTTCAATGTTACAATGTTTCAATGTTACAATGTTACAATGTTACAATGTTTCAATGTTACAATGTTACAATGGGTCAATGTGTCAATGAAATGTTAAATGTTACAATGTTTCAATGTTACAATGGTACAATGTTTCAATGTTTCAATGGTTGATGTGTCAATGTTTAAATGCTAAATGTTACAATGTTAAATGGTCCTGCAAAGAGGATACTCGAATCACACTGTAAATGTGTTTAATGTTTCAATGTTGCAATGTTACAATGTTACAATGTTACAATGTGGGGTCGATGGGTCAATGTTTAAATGCTCAAATGTTACAATGTTGCAATGTTACAATGTTTCAATGTTACAATGTTTCGATGTTACAATGTTTCAATGTTTCGCTGTTCCTGCAAAGAGGCACTCAGAATCACACCGGAAATGTTGAACTCTTCCTGCAGACAAGTTCCTGAAATCACCCTGGAAATGCTGAACTCTTGCTGCAAACACGATCCCAGTGCACCCCAGTGGCCCAGCAGAGCATCCTCACTGCCAGCCCTGCCAGAGCCGCACAGCACAACTGCTCGGAGCGACAGAGACCAACTTACCTGCTAATTGTCAATTAGCAGAGCTGCAGGCGGTGGTGTGGCTCTCTCTCAGCGGTGGGAAGCTCAGAGCTGTGACAGAGCAGTGCCAGGACGGGCTGAGCCTGGCAGCAGCACGGCTCAGCCCCTGGAAATCCCATTTTCATGTCCATTCAGAGCTGCTGGAGCAGGGCAGGGCAGCAGGGGTGAATATTGAATATAATCCGCCCAGCCCAGGCAGCAGTGCCTCCTGCTCCAGGCCATCCAGCTGGGCTTATTTCACATCTCTGGGCTCTCTTAAGGCACGAGGGAACTCCAAAAACTGAGCCAGCACACCCAGCCCTCCCCAGAAATGATCTCCTACATCAGATGAGTTCCTGGGCTCAGACAGTGGGATGTGCTCTCCCTCTAGAGCTGCAGCTGCAGCTCAGGACTGCAGTGATCCTGCTGCTCTTCTCAGCCATTCAAAACCACATGTGGCCTTGGAAATCCATTTTTGCATCCCATCCTACCAACCACCGTTCTCTCCAGCCTTGACCAGGAGTCTGAACGCATCCCAGAGCCACTTTTATCAAGAGCTACCAGCAAACGACTCCCACAAATTGATATTTCCATTGTCTCAGCACTCATTATCCTCAGCACATCTTTCTCTTCACTTTTGCCATTGTGATACCGTCAGGCAAACTCCCCCTGAAGAGTTCAATTAAAGCCCTTTCTGCTTTAAAAAGCTGCAGGATTGCTCTTCGGAACAGCACAGGAATAAAAAGCCTTTGCCTTGTGCCCATTCAAACACCCGTAGTAAATACAAATACAAAGAAATAAAGGCGGAATTAAAAAGGAATAAACAAAACCTCCCACAAAAGCAGCTCCCAGCGTTTTCCTGTCCCTGATTTCCCTGGTTTGCAGCCACCCTGCTCCATCCAGGAGGACATGTCTCCAGCAGCCTGGCAGGGTTGGTCAGCAGGGGTGTTCTGCACACAGCCTGGCAACTCTGCCTGCACTGCTGGGGCTGGAGCCTGGCTTGGTGACACTGCTCTGGATTCAGGAGCTTCACATCAATCCTCTCAGGAAAGCTTGTTTTAGTCACAGACAGCCTGGGGCACCTTGGAACGACCCCAAAGTCCATCTTGTCCCACCCATGGCAGGGACACCTCCCACCATCCCAGGCTGCTCCAGGCTGGCCTTGGACACTCCAGGGATCCAGGGGCAGCCCAGCTCCTCTGGGAATCCCATCCCAGCCCCTGTCCACCCTCCCAGCCAGGAATTCCTTCCCCAAACCCCATTTCCTGCTGCCCTCTGGCCCCCAGGCAGCTCCAGCTGTTTGCAGCAGCAGGCTGGTCCTTCACACTTCACACTTAGCAGCCCAAAGCTCCAGGATAATGAACATTTAGCATCCCCTCCCTCTGAAAAGGGATGGAGGAGCACGTTGGGAACAAAACCTGTCCAAGCTGTTCGGCAGACGCTGGAAAACACAGGCAGAGTTCCCCAAATCCCTCGGGCAGCCTCTGGGAAATCCGGGAAAACCCCTACAACGCACTGCTGGGGATAATGTCATTTTGTGGGTGATTTCCTGTGTCACAGGGCAGGACAGGGGGAGATGTTGTCCTGCCTGAGGTGCTCAGACATCCCTGTGGAGCACCAGCTGCAATTTCTGAAGAACTGAAATGCTCCTTTTCCTTCAGGGGGTGCAAAGCTCCTCATTTGTAGCGCAGGCAGAGATTTAATGATGGAATGGATTTTCCTCAGAAGTTTCTAAAGGTCTCTAAAAGGCTTTGAGCATTAAAGGGAATTGGAGAGCAGGCTGGAATTCTGCCTGGTGTTTTTCCCTCCCCTCCCCTATCCCAGGCTCCGGATGGTAATTAGAGCACTTTAGCTTCCCTCTGGAAATTGGAGTCATTATGGGAAGGAGGAGTTCAGCTCATCTCTATTCCATACAGCAGCTCCTAAAAATGCAGCAGGGCTGCAATCACGGGGATGACACAGCCTAAAACAGCAAATTGAATTGAATTTTTTAGCTTTATTTTAGCCCTGACTAACGTGCTCCTGCAAGGACCTCTCACACCACCCTGCCAGGGCGTTTGGGGTGGAAAAACAGCAAAAGTGAACCCTGAAAACCAGCAAAAATCCATTCCTTGGCAAGTCTCGCCAGCATTAATCAGGACAATTGCGATGTTCATTTGGAGGAAGAGCAATTTGGCTCCACATTACCCAAACCCCAGCATTTCCCAACATCCTAAAAGCTTTTCCAACTCAAACAGCCTCTTAAACTGTCGTGTGCTGCTCCAAACCATCGCAGCCTCAGCTGCTCATCTCGCACGGAAGGATCTCTGCTGAAAAGGAACTCTCAGGGCTGTGGCTAAAAATGGAATGATTCAATTATTTGGTATCGTTTTAATGAAGTCATTTCAAGGAGGTGAAGCTGATGCCACCTGTGGAATACCTTTTGTATTTTTGATGAATTCGGGGCTCGTTCAGCTCGGAGATTGGTGTTTGCAGCAGGCCTTTCACGCACTTATTGACAATTCAATAATTACAGCTTCCTGCAAGCTCAGCTGGCAGCCCTGCCGTTACAGAACCCTCGTGAAGAGAAACAGATCATTTCATACAGGGATGGGAAACTGCGACAGAAATCCAGAGGATCAAATGGAAATTTATCTTCCTGAACACATTTTCATTGCCCCATAAATTCCCCTCAAAGCTCTGGGAGGCAAACAGGGCTCTGTTGAATTGGTAGCATGATGTTATTGCAGTTATGTAATGGAATAAAGGGTGAAAGTCCATTTGAGCCCTCAGTTCTAATAGAAGGTTGCTAAAGAATCTGCCAAATGTAATGTTAGTTTTACACAACAATTGGGTTTGCTGAGACTGGTGATACCTCTTTTAATTAAAAAAAAAAACCCGGAGAAATTAAATATCAAAATTCAATATCAAAATGAAATATAAAAATTAAATGCAAAAATTAAAGATCAAAATTAAAGATAAAAATTATTATCAAAATGAATATCGAGACAACAAAGCTCTTCTTCATTTTCCCTGTGCAATGGCTGAATTCAAAGCTCTGTGCTGGAATAATTTTTTTTTAGAAGTGGGGGTAAAAATTGGGTTATTCAAAATACAGTCTGGAAATGTCAGGTATTTTAATTTTCCACCAGTGGAGTAATGAAGGATTTTCAGAGTTGTTAAGCTAACACAAGATGTGATCTCTCACTCTGGGATCAGAACGTGGCCAGCAATGATATTCCTTTATACAGCAGAGAGAAAACTCCCAAATAAACTAGAGGATTGCACAGCTGAAGAAGAGGAGGAAAAAAAGGGGCAAAGAGAGCATTTTTGTTGATTTTCAGCTCCTTTGGAATTCATAACACACTTGACCTGAGAGAATATGAATATTAAAATTGTATGAAGGTAGGTGAGGAAAAACCCACAAACTGCCAGAGTTATCAGAGGAAACATCGAGTAATAAATGGGAAATAAAAAGCCATTCGAGTGGCTTTAATGCTGAATGGAGTCATTTGGAAGGTTTGTTAATCACCTGAGGAATTCCTGCATTAAATTCACATTCAGGAGAAGCTTCCATGCAGGAAAGTTCCAGAATGCTCCATTCCCACAGAGCACGGCAGGAATCACATGCAGAACTCCAAACTCACCTGATTTAATGGGATTTCTGCAGAAAAAGGACATGGAATGGAACAGGACAGGTCGAGATGGCTGCAGCACAAAGTGAGCAGGAGGGATGAACATCCTGGTGGGAAATGCACTTCAGAGCAATTCCAACCCAAATCCTGGAGAGGAAAACAATCCTGGAGAGGAAAACAATCCTGGAGTTGAGGGTCAGTGGGTGGAGGGACAACCCTTGATGAGGTTCTGCCAAATTAAAATGAGGATCAAAGGGAATTTCTCCACCAGTTGGACACCAGGAAGATTCTCTCCAGCTGGGATATTTGACATTGCTGCTCTCATCGCTGAGATCCCTGGGCAGAGTTACCCCACAGACAGGATGGTTTGGGTGGGAAGTGACCCTAAATCCCATCCCATTCCACCCCTGCCATGGCAGGGACACCTTCCCAGCATCCCAGGCTGCTCCAAGCCCTGTCCAGCCTGGCCTGGAGGGACTCAGGAGCAAACTGGGTTTGTAAGCTGGGATCTCTGGGATGGCTGGGTGCAAACAGGAGCTGCTGAAGCAGCTTTTCCCTGGGATTCCAGGAGTCAAATTCCATTTTCCAGGATGAACACTAACCCCGTGCAGCTGGTGCTGCTGATCCCTGCAGAGCTGCAGGGCTGATCATCCCTGACGGAATGAGGCTCCCAAGCCAGCCTGCTGCAGAATTCCAGCTGATGAAGGTCCCCAATGTGTCACCCAGTGTGTCACCCACCGAGGCAATGTCACCGCTCAGAGCCACCCGGGGGGTGACACCCTCTGTCAGCTCCCTGCTCTGCCTGCTCTGCACCCCTGCATGGCGTTTGTGGAGGGCAGGGGGTGGTTTGCAAACACAGAATCCCAGGATCACTGAGGCTGGAAAATCCTTCCCAGAGTCCCAGCTGTGCCCAATGCCCACCTTGTCCCCAGCCCAGAGCTCTGAGTGCCACAGCCAGGAATTCCCTGGACACCTGCAGGGCTGGACACTCCAAACCTCCCTGGGCAGCTCCAATCCCTTTCCATGGAGAAATTCCTGCTGCTGCCCACCCTGTCCCTCCCCTGCCCAGCCTGAGGCTGTTCCCTCTCCTGCTGTCCCTGTTCCCTGGAGCACAGCCTGACCCCCCGGCTGTCCCCTCCTGGCAGCAGCTGTGCAGAGCCACAGGGTCCCCCTGATCCCCTTTGCTCCAGGCTGAGCTCCTTTCCAGCTCCCTCAGGATTCTCCAGACCTTCCCAGCTCCCTTCCCTTCCCTGGACACCCCCAGCCCCTCAGGGCTCTCCAGAGTTGCCTCAGGATCCCAGGGGTCCCTCAGCAGTGATCCCAAGATGGATTTGTGCACCCAGGATGGGATTATTTTTGCTCCCAGTTTAGATTTGTGCTCCCAGTTTGGTTTTGTGCTCCCAGATTGGGATTTGTGCTCCCAGGTGGACTTCTGTTCCCAGGATGAGATTTGTGCTGCCAGGATGGGATTATTTTTTCTCCCAGGATGGGATTATTTTTTCTCCCAGTTTGGATTTCCACTCCCAGTTTGGTCTGAGCCCCCCGAGCTGCTGAGGAGGATCTCAGCAATGCACAGGAGTTTCCTCAGCCAGTTAATTAGCACAGAGCGGACAGGAGGGATAATTAGATTACCCGAGGGTCAGCCCGTTGACACAGCTCTGAGCTTCCCAGCCTGCCCGGGAAAAGCCCGGATCGCTGGGCAGAGCTGGAAAGGAACTCCAAGGTGCCTCAACGTGAATTCTGCTTGGGGCAGCCCTGCACTCCCAGCCGGGCTGGCAGCAGGGTGGCTTTGCTCCCGCTGTCAGCTGGCACCAGTGACACAGCCAGCTACAAATCAGCCCTTCACCCAGCTCCGAGGAACATTAAAAGTCTTTAAAGCCTTTTTGCTTGGAGCTCTTTGATCTTTGTTCCTTGGCCTCGTCTGAGGAGAGAGGACCTGCCAGGGATATCCCACAACAGAGCTAAAACCAGGCAGAGAATAGCTAAAAAGGGGTTTATATTCTCTTAAATCTGCATTTCTTTATCCCAGAATGGTTGAGAGGGATCCTAAATCTCATCCATTCCTCCCCTTCCACCACCCCAGGCTGCTCCAAACTTCTAAAATCCTGAATTATGTCCACATCCTGTATCTTAATGAACTTCACAAACACAGAAATCCCAAGGAGCACAAAAACCACCCTGAAGCAAACAGAACAATATTTCCCAAAAAGAACAATATTTCCCAAAAAGAAAAATTTCCCAAAAGTACTTAAGCAAGCACAGATAAAATCTGGATATAACCTTGTTGATGTCACTTGGAAATGATGGATTTTGACATCAAAACGTGAGCATTCATTCCCTAACCTAAAAAACCCCACAACAACATAAATAGTTAATTAAAACAGGGTTCATTAAAAATGCCAACAAATAAAACCAGGAACCCTGAGAATCCCACAAAGGTGAGAATACGAAAACCTAAAAAAACACTTATGAAAATAGCTATAAATAGCCTGTGACTTAACTTTCTACATCTGTAATATAGAAATAATCAGGGTTTTAAATTCACTCATGGCTGAGCAATCAAGGAGAAAGCAGCTCCTGCAGACTCAGGAGCAGCAGAGCTCCCTGTCACACATCCTAAAAGCAAGCAGCAATTATGGAGTAGCCTGATCAAAGCTTTTAATGCTGAATTTTCAAAGCAATTTGTAACCATTAAGCAAATGTTTCAGCTCACGGGCAAGGCAAACATTGCTGTGCAGCTCCACTGAAGAGTTAAACTCCAGTAAAAGGGAGAAATGAAACTTTTCCAGGGTTATGCAAAGGATTTCTAGCATTTGAACCAGAGCATAAAGCCCCAGCTCCTGCTTTCCTGCCTTCAAAAGGAAGAGGTGGAAGCTCACACCCTCCTTGTAATTGTTTTTTGTGATAATATTTGCATGATTTCATTGAGCAGGAGAAGAATTGCTCTTTGAACTGGCAGCAGCAGTCCAGAGAGCCATTCTGAGAAGCAATTACTGCAGGTTACTGATTTGGGGCATCTGGGGAGATGGATTAACTGTGGGCTGGGATTGAAATGTCAACCAAGAATTCTGTTAGCCATTGTCTGATAGACATCATAGTGATGCTAATAAAGCTTTGGGGTTTGTACCTCTGGGTTGGACAGGAGGGGAAAACCTGAATTTTGCTGGAGAGCCCTGAGGGGTGAGTTGGGCTCTCCAAAGTCACCTGATGGAATTCCTGAGGTTCCTCATCCCCGGGAAAAACCTGGATTTGCATGGCTGGGGAAGGAAAAGCAGTGGGAAAGGCTTAGGAGCAACACAGCCTCCTGAGAGAAACAATTCCTGTTCAGCCAATGTCAAACCCCAGGTGGAAAATGCAGAAAGTTCCACAGGGAATTGGGTTTATCCTGAGCTGTGGTGCTGGGGAGAGCAAAGAAAGCTCCTCAATCCCCAAAACCTTATTTCAGAGCAAGGATTTGCCATTTCCCCTCCTGAATCCAAGGGCAAACCCTCAGCAGGACAGGGGATCAGGGAATTATGGAATCATTTCGGCTGGAAAATCCCTCTGGGAACATCAGCCATTCCCAGCCCTGCCCCACAGCCCCACTGCTGCTCCAGCCCTCCTCCAGCCCTCTCCAGGCAGGAACATTCCTCAGTATCCATCAAAAGGACACCTCAGGGGCTCTGGGTTTGGAGAACTTTCAGCAATAACAACCCCAAAAAACCTGAGTTTTGAAGAAAGGGTTCAGTGGGAGGGATGTTCCCAAAGTCCACCTGGAGCCTGAGGAGCTCCCTGATAGATTCAGTTCTGCAGTAAATTGTTTTTACCTGAGGAGAACCACATCCTAATTCACAGGAAAGTCTCTCAGTCACCAGGGAGAGGAAAATTCCAGAGGTGGAAAGAATTTTCTGTCCCAAGTCTGTTCCTTGCAAAAGGGAGGAAAAGGGAGATAATCCCTTGGGAAGTCCCTGGGTGGACAATCCCCTGTGGTCACCTTGAGGTCACTTCCAGCATCTCCATCCATTTTCCCATGAGGATTTTCCTCCTTGTGCAGCAGGAGGAGTAAAGAGCACCAGGAGTAAAGAGTTCTGTGTAGATTACTAGAAAATAGATTGTAGATATTCAGAAAATAACTGAATTCCACCTAAATGGAGGGGTGGAAAACTCAAATATCATCTCAGGTGTGAGGAGGTGGAGAAATGCTTCTCCTTCAGGTGAGAACACATCCAGCTGGCCTGGGAAAACAGGGGAAATTGAGAAAATATAATTAAACCACTCAGATTTCATAGAATTAAAAAATCAGACTGGTTTGGGTTGGGAAAGACCTTAAATGCCACCCAGTGCCACCTGGGCAGGGATAATTTCCATTACCCCAGGTTGCTCCAAACCCTCTCCAGGTCTGGCTGGGTAGGAATTTCACAGCAGAAATATTCACTTTTTCCACTGAGCAGCACACAAAAAGAAAAAGGATTAGTGCTTAATAGACGATCTTTTATCATCTGAATTTTAAATGAATTTTCGAGCAGCTTCATTATGTGCTCAGTGGAGCTTCATTTGTAGCAATGCTTCTTCCAGCAGTCAGAGCAGGAGGTCAGCAGCAGAGAAAGGGATTTGTTTGAAATTTAATTGCCCAGGAAAGCGGAAAAAAGGGAAATTGTTGGGGCTAATTGTGGGGTTGGAGGAATTAGCTTGGGGGCAGAAGGGATGTGGGGCTGTGCTGCGGCTTGGAGGGGCAGGGATGGAATTCCAGCATTCCCAGGGGGAGAAAATCCTGTGGGATGGAGGTCCAGCATTCCCAGACACAGAATTCCTGTAGAATGGAGGTCCAGAATTCCCAAGGGAAAAATTCCTGTAGGATGGAGATCCAGCATTGCCAGAGGAGAATTCCTGTGGGATGGAGGTCCAGCATTCCCAGGGGGAGAATTCCTGTAGAATGGAGATCCAGCATTCCCAGACACATAATTCCTGTAGCATGGATTTCCAGCATTCCCAGGGGGAAAAATTCCTGTGGGATGGAGGGCCAGCATTCCCAGGGGAGAATTTCTGTAGGATGGAGGTCCAGAATTCCTGGGAAGAATTCCTGTAGGATGGAGGTCTAGAATTCCCAGGGGAAAAATTCCTGTGGGATGGAGGTCCAGCATTCCCAAGGGAAAAATTCCTTTAGGATGGAGGTCTAGCATTCCCAGGAGAAAAATACCTGTAGGATGCAATTCCAGCATTCCCAGGGGAAGAATTCCTGTGAGATGCAAGTCCAACTTTCCCAGACATAGAATTCCTGTAGGATGGATTTCCAGAATTCCCAAGGGAAAAATTCCTGTGGGATGGAGATCCAGCATTCCCAGAGGAGAATTCCTGTAGGATGGAGGTCCAGTATTCCCATGGGGAAAAATTCCTGTGGGATGGAGGTCTAGCATTCCCATGGGAGAGCAGAATTCCCCTCCCTGCTGGGAACACAAATAAAGAGGGAAAGGACACCGAGGTGGTGGGAAAGCAGCCCTGAGGGTTGGGGTGGGAAAAGGGAAAAGCAGGAGATTCACCTCCAGAGGAGTTCACTTCTGAGGGGAAATCAGGATCACAGCACAGAAATCTGGAACTGCAGGAATGTTCCCTCTGGAAGCACAGGGGGTTTGGTTTTCCTGCAAGATTTGTGTGAATCCAGAGAAAGGAATAATTCATGGATACCTGCAGAGCCCAGTCCTGCCCCAGGACACACACCTGCTTCAGAGTCTCGGTTTGCTCCAAACATCCTCCCCACTTTGGTTTGTCTGAGGTATTTGGGGTTGGTTTTGGGGTTTTGAGCTGTTTTGGGGTTTTGATTAACAAAGCTGATCACCCCTCCAGCCCCAGCTCCTGCAGCATTCCCAGCCTCCAGCTGGACACATTTCCATCCATCACATTCCAAAAAACCCAACACCCCCTGTGACTCCCAAGGGTGCTGGGGACAGCAGGATCCCCAGCTGTGCCCTAGGGGAGCTGAACACCTCTGTCAGCCCTAATTTTGGGGATGAACCACATGGGATATCCATCCATCAGCAGCCTGCTGGTATTTATTGAACATTTCCCCAGCCACAGCCAGTTTCCAGGATGGGCAGAGCTGATGGAAGGTGCAGTAAGCAGGTGTGACAGGGAACAAGGGAGCAATAAATGATGGAACAGCTGAGGGGATTGGAAAACCCAGATCCCAACAAAAACATCATTCCTGATCCCGTGGTGCTCAGGCATCATCCATATTTCAGGCTGGGTGGCAAAATAAATATTGTGATGAATGTCCCTCTCTGTGCCACGAAACTTCATTGTCTCTGCCATTCCTGGAGGTTTTGTTCCTCTTTTTCCCAGGAAGCTGTGAAAATCCTCCTAAAATGAGCAACCAGCCTCATTGCCTGGCCCTGCCTGGGATCACACTGGGATTGTTGGATTGTTCCCATCAAACCCTCGGAGTGCAGCACACTTTCCAGCCAGGTACGTTTGTCTGGTTTCTGTACCAAATCCAGCCTGGGGTGAGGAGGAGGGCGATGGCAGCGAGGAGCTGAAATGGCTGCAGGGTGTTTTACACTTTTCCCTGGAATTATTCCCACTCTGCAAAATGGAGCGAGTTTTGCCATCTGCCTGCAAACCCCTCTTGGTTTCCAGCCTTGCCTTTGCTGCTGGTCTGCAGGAATCTCCAGTTTCTGTGGAAATCACAAGGATCCAATGGATGAAATAAAGGCAGCCAGAAATTCCCCACCATCCCCACCTTCCCAGCCAGGAATTCCTTCCCAAAATCCCATCAAATCCTTCCCTCTGGCAGAAGCAATGTAAAGATACTTCTGGAATGTTCTCTCCCTGCTCACACCTGGAACATGGACTGGGAAGAGAGAAAATTCCCACAGGAAAAGAGGAAATTCCCACTGAAAAAGTGCTCCAAACGACCTGGAAAACAAGACTTCCCCTTTTTGTTTCCCTTCGGAGAGGAGGGATGGCTGCAGCTAATAAATGGTGGAGGAAATTGCCTGCAGTTAATTACTTATCCTGTTAATTGCTGCACTGCAATCAAACTGAGCTGGTTTCCAGAATCCTCCTAAATCCATGGAAACAAACAGCAGTGATGATTTAGGAAATGCAGAATATCCCCAAAATGCACCCCGGGTGCCCTGCAGACAGCACAGGGCCAGGGCCAGGGGACACCCTGTGGAAAGTGACTTTTCTCCATCATTTTTAAGCTGGACTAAGCAGAGTTTGCACATTCAGCAATTCCAGAGCAGGAAGATCCCCCAGCCTGGATAACCAGGAGTTATCCAAGTTCTTGGGGAATTATTTCCATGGCTGTTCTAAGGGAGCCCATGGGGGATGTTGAGCTATGGAGGCTGAAAGTCCTGCTGCACTGCCCTAAATACCACCACTTATTAAAGATAAATACAGGAAATGGAGATTACAAAAAGAAATAGAGATTACAAAACACCTCACCAAAAAACCCAATTGATTTCCAAAACAAAACCTCTTTTTTTTGATTTTTTTTTTTCAATATTTTGTTCCTCCACCAGTTAAACCTCAAATTCCTTTGCCCAAATCCCCCATTTCTGATCCAGGCACTGACATCAATTGACTATTAAAAATAAAAGAACAAACCCTTTGGGCAGCATGACCTCTCCAGGCACCCCAGTGCCCCACTAGGTCGGGTGCATTATTGAATTCCAGGGCAATTATTGGCCTGATTTCATACTGGAGTGTAATTAGGCTTGGCCTTTGCTCTGATAAATACCTGAACAGGAATTCAGGCAGGAGATTCAAACAGCCTGAGCCTGCTGAGGAGAAACTGCTGAAGGAGAGGTGATGTTGCTTAAATAGCTCTGCTCCCCAATCAATGCAGAATACATTCATAAATTAACAATCACTCCAGACTCCACTGTTTATTGCTGGAGGAACGCTGCATAATTAAACCGCGGGAATGAATAACTAATTAAAATTTAATTTTCATTTTTGGTTCTTTTTTAAGCCTTTGGTTAAAAAAAATTAACTTGGCTACCTGAGTTGATTTCTGCTAGAGGTTACGTCGGTCATGACTCCAGACGCTGGAGGTTTTTATATGGTTTGGGATCTCCATGAACTGGAGATGCACTGGGGAATGGGATGGGATGGAATGGAAATGGGAAAAAATATGGAATAGAATGGAAAAATGGGAATGGAATGGAATAAAAAAGGGAAAGGAAAAGGGGAAAATGGAAGGGAAAAGGGGAAAAGGGGAAAAGGGGAAAAGGAGAAGGAGAAGGAGAAGGAGAAGGAGAAGGAAAAGAAGGAAAAAGCAGAAAAAAGGGAGAAAAAGGGAGAAAAAGGGAGAAGGAAAAAGGGGGAAAAAAGGGAGAAAAAGGGGAAAAAAGAAAAAGGGGAAAAAATAGGAAAAAAAAAAGAAAAGGACCCCAAAGCAAACATTTCATTTGAAATTCCCAAAGGGAAAACTCAGAAAACACCTCCAAGGTCATCAAGCCCAACCTTTGACCAATCATCACTTTGTCGACTAAACCAAACCAGCTTCTCTCAAACCATGGAATAATTCCTCACAAATCTCTTGGCTGCTCTGCCGATTTCTTGGGATAAATTCCAAACCAAGACCTTCCCTTGAAGCAGCAGCCTTTAAATCTCTCTCCTAGCACTCGTGTAGGGATGAAAGGAGCAAAGAAAAGCCACACAGGGTTGAATTCGAGGAAATTAGTTCCAGCAGCAGCCTTTCCAGGGAGCTGCAATCCAGGAATTCATCCTGCTGGGAATATCTGGGAGTTGTACACTGAATTTGGAGCTGTTTTGGGCAGGAGAACGGCAGTGGGGCTCTGGCTGGGTTTGGGGAGGTGGCAGCAGGGGACACAGATGTCTGTGTCACAAACGGCAGGAAAGGCACATCTAGAGCACCGTTAGTGAATCTCTTGGCCTTTGATCCTCAGGTCAATGCTGGAATCGAATTTCCTTCCGTTTTGCTCACTGCAGTTCAAATACCTTTTTGTCAGAGAGAGAAGAAGAGGCAAAGGCAGCCAGGCCTTTTGTCACCCTGCAGCAAGGGGACAGAAGCTCTCAGCTCATTTGGGAACTCCTCTCAGGCTGGGAAAGGTCCAGGGAAAATGAGGGAAGAGCAGAGAGAAATTAAATCAAATCACTGCTCCAGCCCAGCAGGGCTGGGGAGTGTGATCCCATAAATAAGGGACAACCATCTGTAAAATCCTCCTAACTGTGGTCAGCCTCCGAGTGGTTTGGGGTCACCCCAAAATCCCCCATCCCTGGGTCTCCCCAGCTCTGCTCTCTGCCCAGCCAGAAGGAAATCAGTTGAAATCAAAGTCAAAAATCAACAAGTCATAAATCAGATTGGAAGCTCCTCAGAGAAATTCCCACCCCAATTCCTCATGCTGCTCCAACCCAACATCCTGTTCTGTTCTGTTCTTCCTGATCCCCAAGGCAGCCTGCAGAAAGTCTTCTTTATGCCATGGGGCTCAAAAAAATGGCCAAAAAGAATAATATATATTATATAATATTACAATATTGGGCTGAGGCTGAGTGGGCTTTTGGCACTGATCTCTCCATGAAACAATTCCTGGGGAATGTTTTTTTGAGCAGGAGCTGAGAGAGAATCATGTAAAAGAGAGGAAGGGAAAGAGGAAGGGAAAGAGAAGAAGGGAAAGAGGGGAAGGAAAGGGAAAAGGGAAGAAAAAGGGAAAGGGAAAAGGGAAAGGGAAGAAAGAGGGAAAGGAAAAAGGGAAAAAGGGAAAAAAAGGGAATAAGGGAAAAAGGGAATAAAAGGGAAAAAGGGAAAAGGGAATAAGGGAATAAAAGGGAAAAAGGGAAAAAGGGAAAAAGGGAAAAAGGGAAGATACCCACAGATCAATGACCCAGGGTGAAAATGAGTTGGAAAACCTACAAGCAAAGCCCCCCAGGAGATTTGTTCCCCCAGGAATGAATCCCTGTCCCTCTGCTCTCCCCTCCCCTTGGGGGGACAATGACAACCACTGCCCCAGAAATCCCCAGAGACTGAAGCCATCTGAGAGCTGGCAGTGCTCTTTGCTCCATGACTTGATTTCTGTCCCTGTCTCATCTCCAATTAACTCAATTAACTCAATTAATAACGAGTTGGTCGGTAAGGAAATAGGTGCAGGTGGGTGTTATATCAGAGCTACACAGATCTCTCCCCAAAATTCCTGTGTATTCTCCTCTTCCCACAGAATGACAGCGCCCAAATCAACTGGAAACAAACAAAAAATAAAACAAAAATAAAATAAATAAAATAAAATAATAAAATAAAATACAGGAACTTTCCAAATCCAAGGGAAGAAGTTAATGACATTCCTCCCACCAAATGTGCTTTATCATAAACCTGGCTGAGTTTGCACAGGTGCAAAAAAGAGTTTGCTCAATTGAGCTGACATGGGAGGTTTTATTGAGATAATAAAAGGAACTATCAGGAAAAAGAAAAGATAGATCCTTGCTGGAATCAATCAAAAAAGCCTTGAAGAGGCTGCAAGGAAAGCCAGGCGAGTCTGCCCACCAATTCAGGAGTTTAAAGGAGGCAGAGAAATACATTTCAATTATGCAATCAAAGATCACTGAACAATCCAGAGGCTATAAAAACAGGGCCTGAAATATTAAAATAGATAAATCTGCAATAACCCCAAAGACAGGCAGCTCGATAGAGACACCACCAGTGAGAAGTAACTACAGGGGGAGAACTGAGCAGCTTCTGAATGAGTTCTGTGGGCCTCAGGAGCTGGGTTTGTGCAGAAATATTTTCTTCTGGAGGAATAAAAAGTGCAGGAAGAGGAAGGCAGTGAAAGAACAGGCAGGTTATTATGGATTTAAAAGGATTATTAGTAACCTGGCTGGGAGATGTGCCTGGTGGGAAGGAGCTTGGAGCATGAAGGGGAAAAGGGAAAGGACAGGTGAAGTGAGAAGTTGGGAATTAATGGAAGTGAAGAGAAGGGTAATTGTTTATCTTTAGGAGAGAACAAAATTTTAATGTGCAGGAAAACTTACAGGCATGGAAAACCAGAAGATTTTTGCAGAGGAGTAGAAATTGCCTCTTGCTGGGTGTTGATTGAGAGGTTATTGGTGCCAGCCTGGCTTTCCCTGCTCTGCAGGTTTCCTGTCTGTGTGGCTCTGGGATCCACCCAGCTCCACCCAGGAGGGCATGAGGTGATCCCAGCATCCCTGAGGGTGGAAAATCCCTCCAGGATCATCGAATCCAAGCTGTGCCCAATGGCCACCTTGTCCCCAGGCCAGAGCACTCAGTGCCACAGCCAGGAATTCCCTGGGCACCTGCAGGGATGGGGAATCCAAACCTCTCCTGCCAACATGTCCAACTCCAGCTGTGAGACCAGGGAAGCTTTTCTCCTCCAGACACCCCTGGAGCCACTGCTGAATTCCCTCTGAGAGGTTCTCCACCCCACAGCAGCTCAGCAGCCTCATCCTCCACCCCATGAGTCCCTGCTGAGCCACAGGAGGGACAATTCCACAATTCCACAATTCCACAATTCCACAGCTCCACAGCATTCCCCTGCTCATCCTGGGGCTTCACCATCCTTTCCCCCAGCCCTGCTCCATGCAGCAGTTTTTCCTTCCATAATTATAGCAGAGCAAGAAAGAGAACTATCCATGAAATCCCAAATGACATCACACAGGGCTAAGGAAAAGGGAAAATCCCTGGAATGTGAGGTCATTGGCTTACCAGCAATGCTGCATCAGCCCAGCTCAGACACAAAGCTCAGCTTTTCCAGCTCTGTTCCACCATACTGAGCCTCTGCAAGGCTGTCAAAATGAAAAAAGAGATTAGTTCCATCCATGAAGGAAAATCCCAGCAGGTGGTGGGAGCTGTTGTGATCCCCAAATCCCCTTTTCCAGGCTGGGACCTCAGGCTGTACCTCCCGAGCTGAAAAAATCCCACTAAAGCAGAAACTCCTCACCCTCAGAGCAATGAAAATCTGGCTACACTGACTTAAGGCAATCCGCAGTTGTTAAATTTAATTTCCCATCAATAAATATAATTACCTAATTCAATTTCTGCCTCTTAATAAAAATGGTTTCCAATGTCGTTAGAGCCACAGTCCCCAATATCTGAGCGGCTGGGGATGATGGGCTGTGTAAATACAATTTCTGCAAGCAGATGGATTTTCCATGCAGATGGAGAAACACAAATTGGAATCAGTGGCTCTGGCAGCTCCCAACACCTCCAACCTGAAAAAAAAGAGAAACAATAAAATTGCTGAGGTTTTTTTTTTTTTCCCTATCACACTGAGAAAGGGAAAGCTGTTGATCAGGTTTGAGATGTTCCTTTACAGGAGTTTAATTAGCTAAAATATATCCCCAGCAGAAAAATTAGGAGAAAAATCAGAAAAATAAACCTCGAGGTTTATTTGACACTCTGCAAACACTGGAGCTTCCTCTTGAAAGGGAGAATTCCTGCCAGGAGTGATGGTGAAGATTTGAACGAAGCCACTTAGCTCTGAGAGATGGAGAGGATTTTTGGATTTGTGAGTCAAAATGTTATTAGGGTAAAAGGCCTGGAGGGAAGGTTTGGTTGGACAGTAGGAAAGATTTCTTTGGTTGGATAAGAGGAAAGATTTCCTCATGGAAAGAGTTGTCAGGGGTTGGAACGGCTGGGGCAGCTCTGCAGGTGAGCTCTCACCTGGATGGGGCAGAATTCCCCAATTCCTGCTGCCCAGTGGGTTTGGATCCTGGGCAGCAAGATCCAAAATTCCCTCCCTGCATCCAATTGCCAAGTGCAGAGAACCCAAGGTAACCCAGGGATCGATTTTGAACCTCAGCTTGGGAACTGTGCAGAAATTCAGGACAGGAATGACTGAGAGGCCTTGGAGCAGGAATGAGGTGAAAATCCATCAGTGCCACTGGCTGTCACCTGCAATCCCACCTTTCCTGTCACCTGCAATCCCACCTTTCCTGTCACCTCCCGTCCAGCCTTTCCAGTGCTCCAGGAGAGCTCGAGAAGAGGGAAAAACAGGAATGAAAGCAGCCTTAAAAAACAGAAAGAGAGAAAACTTTGCAGCATACAAATCAGAGCTCAACCACAGCTGGTGTGGAGTTTTTAATTGTTTTGAAGAGAAGCAAATCCCCGTGGGCTGGGAAGAGGGGACAGCTTGAGGTCTGAAGTCATTTAGCAAGTCTATTGTGCTGAGGTGCCTTCAGGCAAAATCACTTCTCGCTTTGATGGGCTTTTTTTCCTTTTTTTTAAAAAAATATTATTTAGCCATTGGAAGCATCATTACAGCCTTCCATGTTTGAATTTGTCTTTGTTTTCCTGGCTATTAGGCCAATTCCCTGTCAAGGAAATGCATTTTCCACCTGAGCAAAACCAGCATTTGCTCCTTTTCCATCATAGGAAGCTCCATGGGGAGTTCCAGCGGGGAGGAGAAGGAAAAATGCACATTTTGTCACCCAAATTCTAAAGAGAATCTTCTCCTCATCCCAGTTCTCACTCTGCACAAATGGGGTTCCCTTCCTGCTCTCCCCATTCCCAAACCAATCTCTAGCTTCTCACTTGGAAAACCAGACTCCAGGCTCAGCCTCAAGCATGACTCAGAGAAAAATGGGAAATGTGATCCCCAAAATCCCAGGAAGCTGGAAAACCAGGCAGGAGTCCCTCCTGGGGAAGGCTGTGAAGTTATTGTAACCTCCAGACCCTCTGAAGAGCCAGGATTGATTCCTGGAGAGCAGAGCCAAAGGAAACTGGGAGAGCTCCTGATCTTGGGGTTGTTTTCTCCCTGTAGTTGGATTTATTGGCATTTTCTGCTTTTGTTATTGAATGGCTGAGGTGAGCTCTGGAGTGAAGATGAATTCTATAGAAAGCAGGGCACTTCTCCAGGAATTAGCTCTGAAATCATGGAATGGCTAAGGCTGGAAAAGACCTTTAAATCCCCAAGCCCAACCATCCCCACGTTCACCACTAAACCATATTGTTTATAGGCTCAGTGCCAGCTGGGATCATCAGTGAGTGCACATTCACCAAGACTCACCAAAATTACCAAAGTTCACCAAAATTCACCAAAATTCAGTTTCTGGGATGTTTTTTTGTAACAAGAACACTCCCTCCATCCTCCCTTCACTCACCCTTTGTACAAAGAACCAGCAGCAGCTCAGCACAAGGCGTGTCCATCAATCCCTGGGTTTGAGTTTGGCACAAGGTGTGTCCATCAATCTCTGGGTTTGAGTTTGGCACAAGGTGTGTCCATCAATCCCTGGGTTTGAGTTTGGCACAAGGTGTGTCCATCAATCCCTGGGTTTGAGTTTGGCCAACTCCCAATCCTCATCCAAATCCTTCCCTGGCAAACCCCTCATCTCCCCAAAGCTCCCTTTCCCCTCGTGCTGCTGGACAGGAGCTGCTTTATCTGCCACCAGGGGCTGAATTTCACGGCAAAATTGATGGAATTTGCTTTCTCCTTCCCCTTCTCTTTGTCTCTCCCTCTTCCATAATTTATTCTTCAACGATCACACCCCTGGCGATGCAGAAATGCATCTGAACTCTGACAAACTCCCCCAGTGCAGCTGCTCAGCCACGCTGAGGTGTCTGAGATAAATCAGGTGTGTCACCCAGCCTGAGCAGACCGTGTGGAGACCTGGCAGAAATAACTGCAAATGAAGTGACTTTTGTGTAAATGCAACCACGGCTGGGCCAGCTGATACTGGAGAAATATTATTCTCTGAATTTTCTTGCTCTCCATAAGTTCCTTCCTCCCAGCACTCCTGACTCAGTCGGTATTATCTCAGAAAATGTAAATATCTGTTCAATTTGGCTTGGCTGCAGCTCTGCTGTGAGTTTTTAGGGAAAACATTGAATTATTCTGTTAGGGAGAGAGTGAGGTGAAGGATGAGGCTGTGATTTCAGCGAGAACACTCTTAGCAGCACCAGCTCTGACATGGTGGGTGTTGAAAGACATCACCCCAATCCCTGAGCAGGGAGGGGTGGATTTGGGGGCTCTGTGCCGAGAGGAGAGGAGAGGAGAGGAGAGGGAGGAGGAGAGGAGAGGAGAGGAGAGGAGGAGAGGAGAGAGAGAGAGGAGAGGAGAGGAGAGGAGAGGAGGAGAGGAGAGGAGAGGAGAGGAGAGGAGAGGAGAGGAGAGGAGAGGAGAGGAGAGGAGAGGAGAGGAGAGGAGAGGAGAGGAGAGGAGAGGAGAGGAGAGGGAGAGGAGAGGAGGATGAAAACACCCAGCTGGAGTCAGGGATTCATGAGACACTCAGGAACTGAGCAATCTCGTTCCTCACAGCCCAAACCAGGCTGGCTCTGAGTTTTATCCAAGCAGTTTGATCTCAGCAAGGCCACAAAGGGCTGAGGCAGGGAAATTCCACTGCAGAGCACAAAACCTTCCCAGTACATCCTATATAAAGGATATACTGGGATCCAAACCAGCATCCTGAAAGGTTTGATGGAGATGTGACATCAGCACCTCCCTGGCCTTCACCAGCCAGGCATGAGCTGATTCTCCATGATTTTATTAATCACCTCTTCACTCTTCCACTGGAGATCTGCTCTAGCAGCTCTACAGTTCAATTAAACCCTCCAATTGCTTTTCCTCTGGGGGTGCTAGGCTGGGTTTTTTCCTCTCAGGAATTTCCCTGCACAAAGCACAGCACCCCTGAAGGGCTCCTGCTCCAACAGAGAAATTGTCATTCCCAATCCACCTTTTTGCACCAATCTCAGCCCAGGCAGAGCTGGGGTGAGTCCAGAGAATTCCCAGTGCTCTAGAGCCAGGCTGGGGGAAGAGAAGGACTCAGGGAGAGCTCAGAGCTCCTGCCAGACCAATCTCAGCCATAAATACCCAACCTGCATTCCCTCTTTTCCCAACATTTCTCCACTTGTTTCTTCTGAAGTGAGAAGATTGCAACTTCCCATTTGCAATTACCCATGGGAACAATCCAGGTCACTCCAGACTGCCCCTGGACACCACAGGATTATAAATGCAAATGCTGAAGGGCTCAGAATCTGCCACTTCCACACTTCAAATACAAAGGAATACCAGAAAATACCAGAGATAAAGAAAGCAGGGATGACAAGCTCTCATTCTCTGAGGGTTTCTGAGAGCCTCTCAGCACTCACAGAACTCCTGGTGTTTCTCCTCTCTCAGACTGAGGTTTTCTCCCTGTCTGTACCTTGGCAGGAAGGTGCAGCAAAGCCCCGAAATGCCCATCAGAGGAGCTGGTGGTTATTTATAATCATTATTATGAACCATCCCGTGGCACAGATCTGTTTGACCTGCCAGCCCTGCAGCTGGTGGCTCCAGTCAGGGATTTCATCACCAGCTGGATGCTGTCAGACCCACGGCTTGGGCTGGACAGGACTGCAGCTCCCAGAATTCCCACCTGGTTTTCCGGGGATGTTTGATCCCAGCAAGGGCAGCTGAACAAGGTGATTTGGTCCAGAGCCTGGGAATGCAGCATGGAAAAGACAACAGCAGCTGAGTCACTCCCACAGCCTCACCATGCTTTTCACTCCAAGCCTGGCAGATGAACGGAGAGCTCAGCCCAGGATCTCCAGCAGAGCTGGAGAAACAATTGATTTTTCACTTCAGCAGCCAAATCGGAGAAGTAAATAATTTGAAATGACCCAGAATGGTGTTTTCTGTTGGTTTTCTCATTGAGTTGAAGCACAGGCTGAGGATCTGCAGCTTCTCCAGCAGGAGGATTTCCCAGCCAGCATGGAATCAGGATTGAGCTCCTGGTTCCTCCAAAAAAGGGTTTTACCATCACCCTACAGCCTGCTGGCAAAAAGGAAGGTGCTGCTCTCCCCCTGCTCTGCTTCCTGTGGGTTCCATCACCTGGGATTATTCCCAATGGGATTATTTTTGATTGAATTATTCGTGATGGAATGATTCTTGATGGGATTATTCTCCATGGGATTATTGTCGATAGAATTATTCCTGATGGAATTGTTCTCCATTGGATTATTCTCGATTGGATTATTCTCAATGGAACTTTTCTTGACAGAATTATTCTTGATGGGGTTCTTCTTGATGGGATTATTTTCAATAGAGTTATTCCCAATGGAATTATTCTCGATGGAATTCTTCTCCATGGAATTGTTCTTGATGGAATTATTATTGATGGGATTATTCCAAACGGAATTCTTCTCCATGGAATTCTTCTCAATGGGATTATTCTCCATAGAATTATTCTCACTGGAATTATTCTTGATGGAATTCTTCTCCATGGAATTCTTCTCCATGGAGTTATTCTCAATGGGATTATTCTCGATGGGATTATTCTCGATGGGATTATTCTCCATGGAATTATCCTCGATGGAATTATTCTCCATGGAATTTTTCTTGCCACCCAAAATGATGCCAGCTGGTATCCCCTGGGAGTGCAGGGAAAACCCCAAATCCCTGGACACTAAACCTCTCCTCCCCAGACAAAGACAGAGATTTTTCTTGTCTGGGGCTGAGCAATGGATCCTCCAAAAAGGATAGGGATAGGGAAAGACCAAGCCTGTGTTTGTCTGGAATATTCTCCCAGACTCCAGCAATTTCCAGACACAGCCATGGTTTATTTGGCAGCCCTTGGTGATCATTTTCCCAGTTTCAGCCATTTCAGGATGTGTTAACCATTATTCACCATCAGCTAAGGGACATCACTGCTCTCCTGGAGCTGCAGCCACTGGAACCAGACCACCCCAGACCCCAAAAACCAAAATTGCACAGCAAAACACCCAAAGAAATCCCACAAAGAAAACAAAAAATTAAAATTTTACCAACATTTCTGACGAGTTCCAGGAAACCAACAGCCAGGAGGTTTTGCAGGCTGGAAAGACCAGCAGGAAGGAGCTGGGAACTGGGAATGGTTTTTTTTCCTGCTCAAGTCAGACAGGCAGAACTCTCAGCCAAAGCCAATCACAACAATTAGCTGTAAACTGCAAATTATTACTAGAAATTACTGAAAAATTATCTCTGTTCTGAATTAGAAATGCAAAATCTGTGTTCTTCTTTATATTTGTTCAGAAAGATAATGATCTCCCAAAGATAACAAGCAATGCTTTACCAAACACTGGGAGATGCTCATTCCAGTATTTTCTTAGAACTAATCAAGTTCGAAATCCCAAGTTTCCTTTTACAAACAAGGTCATAAAATGCCTGAAAAATCTCCCAGGAAACTCATGGAAATTTATTCAGTCTGCTATGAGAGAGTAAATCTCTGCTATGCTTGTGGATCCTTCCCCAGCCCATGTACATTTTAATTAAGCCCATTAATTTTACAGGATTGCTGCTTGTTTGTTGCTGGATTGTTGCTCTGAAGAAAGAAGCTTTTTTTTTTTTTTTCAATGGAAATTAAATTCCAAGAGCTTCAAAATAAGTTTCTCTACCAACCAGCACTGCAACCAAAACTGAGCAACACGAAATATTATTTGCTGCTTAGAAAGCTTGGTTTGGTTTTCTTATAGAACAAATATGATGCAGGAGAGGAAAAAATTATTTTATTATGGATTTATTATTATTATGGACTGAGAAAACCCATGTGCTTCCTCAAGTTTCATGTAATTCCAAAGGACCCTGATCCATTAAATAATATCTAAGATTATGGAGGAATTTCCATCTGTCCTTGTGCCTTGAAAGACAAATTCCCTAAATTTCTGATCATATCCTGGTTTCATCATAGTTTCATTATTTGCAGCAACTCCTCCCCCTCTGACATTTGATTTTATCTCAATCTTCAGCAGCACTGCAAAATTCAGAGCCAATTAAAAGATCCTCAAGGAAAAACGGGGAAAAAACTCATCACACCACAAGTTTAGTGAGGCAGACTTGAAAATCTTGGTGTTTTCTGTCTAAATTACTGTCAGCAGAGGGGAAAAAAAAAAAACCCTCAAAAAAACAACTTACTTCAGTGCAGGGACTTAAACTGCCAAAAGAATTCCGTGTGTCTCCATAAAGGCACCGTAAATCCTGGCAAACTCCATTCTGTACCCAAACCATTCTGCAGTTGTGTTTTCCCAGGCTGCCTGCAGAACCTGTCTGGGAGCAAAATGAAGAACATGTACACCCAGGAAATCACAATTTACAACCTGTTCTGAAGCCAGGCTGCCTCTTCAAACTACTGGAGTTGGAGATTTGCTTGGCAGGGAAATAAAAAGAAAAAACCCAAAGAAGCTAACGAGGAATCCATGTAGATGCTGTGTGTTTGTTTTGTTGCTGCTAAACGTGCTGCAGGGTCTGACAAATCCCCTAATGAGCTCCCAGCTCCAGGTGGGGGAAAGGAGATTTGCTCAAGGCTGCAGGGAGGGCAGAGCAGGAATGAGGGAATATGTGGAAAAGCAGAGGAAACAACAGCAGGAGCTGCCTGGGTTTACCTTGGAATCCAAGGCGTAAAGTGAGATTTTGTAGGGAAAAAAAATTCATTATGAATATTGGGAGGTTGAGGTTGATTTCCTCTGGCGATAGCATCGCTCCGAGGGAAGCAGATCCCAGAATCCCAGACTGGTTTGGGGTGGAAAGGACCTCAAAATCCACCCAGTGCCACCCTGCCATGGCAGGGACACCTCCCACTGTGCCAGGCTGTCCCAAACCCTGTCCATCCCCCCCTGGACACCCCAGGGATCCAGGGGCACCACAGCTGCTCTGGGCACTCTGTGCCAGAAAATGGTAAAATGGTAAAATACCTGAAGGAGCAAAGCTGAAGGAAAACCTTTTGAAATATTATTTAAAATAAAAACCAAATTGGAATTCCTGAATATTATTTAAAATAAAAATTAAGTTAGAATTCCTGCCGGCTAAGGGCAAAGCTGAGCTCCAAAGCCTTGAAGTTCTCCTCAGGCTCTGCTGCCTGCAGGGTGCAGAGGGACAGAGACCCAGAGCAGATCCAGACAGATCCCCACATTTGGTGATCCATTTGGTGATCCCCAGCCTTTCCAGCTGGGGATATTCCAGTTTTCCAGCCTGGCACTGCCACCTTCACCCCACCAGTGACTCCTGGCCATCCAATCCTGTTTCCAAAGTGCATTTTGGTGACATTTCAGTGTCCCAAATCCCTTTTCCTGGCTCTCCCCTTTCCTTCACCCAAAAAGAGTTATTATTTCTCTTCATCTGCATGAGAACAAAAAAAGTATTAAAGCAAAACTCACAGAACCATGGAAAACCCTGAGTTGGCCCCACAGGGATGGTGGAGTGCAGCTCCTGACCTGCACAGACACCCCAAAAATCCCCCTGTGCCTCAGAGCATTGCCCAAACTCTCAAAATGTTGTCCACAATGAATTAATTCCATGCTTGGAAGACAAAACCTCAGCCCCACACGATTTAATCTCCCCCACCGCAAGTCCAGGCCTCAGAAATTCCCCCAGAATCCCAATTCCTCCTTCCAGCCTCCCTCCAAACCCTCCCAGCCATTGCTGCTCTCCATTTCCAGCTCCTGGCCCCAGGCTCCTCCAACACCAGGCGGGGATTTGGGAGCCCCGTTTGAAACAAATTGTTTTAATTAAAACAGTCATTTCCAGCCCCGAGAGACGGAAACTATTAAAGAGCTGCCAGGAGGGAGAGCAGCTGACGGAGAGCAGTGAGCAGTTACAGCCAGGCTGCTGCTCTTCTGCCCCAAAAAGGCTGGAGAGCAGAGCCAAGGGGTTGTTGGTTAGCTCGGGCAGAATTGCAGGGAGCTCAGGCTGCTCCTTGCTGAGCAGTTTGGGATCCAGGTGTCGTCAAATCCTCGGGATGGGAGGGGAGGGAATGGCAATGGGAATGGCCATGGGAATGGGAATGGGAATGGCAATGGGAATGGGAATGGCAATGGGAATGGGAATGGCAATGGGAATGGGAATTGGAATGGGAATTGGAATGGGAATGGGAATTGGAATGGGAATTGGAATGGGAATGGGAATTGGAATGGGAATAGCAATGGGAATGGCAATGGGAGGAACAAACCTCCTCTCTGTTGAAATCTCTTCTCCTCACAATGACAGGCAGAGAGCAGAAGGAAAGGTTTTAACTCGTGGAGGTGAAGGTTTTGTCTCAGACAGCTCAGCTATGCTTCTCCCAGACAGCCAGGATTGCAGGAATATTCATTTGCTGTTCAGGAGAACCCAGAAACATTGAGTTTATTGCTTTTTTTCCCCCATAAAAATGGATCTTATCTGACCCCAAATCAAATTCTTAGGGGATTCCCTGCAAAGGTCAATGTCAGCCCAAAGATGAGAAGAAAAACCTTCTTTTTTTTCCAAGTTGTATGTAAATGGAAGAAAAACAAGAGGAATATCCAACAACAATAACAAACAATTTCTCCATGAACCACCTGCTTTCTTTCAAAATTATCCTTCCCTGTTATCATCTCTAATTCTGGACTCTTCCCAAATTCAAACCAGAAGGCAAAGTCTGTTTCTTGTTACAAAGGTCAGCATTTCTAATCTCCACTTGTTTCACATTTCAGGGCAGAATTTATGCCACAAATGTGGCTTGAAGGAATTTCACTTCTGTTCTGACCTCTGGAATGCTTCCTGTTCCTAGGAAATGTTGGGTTTTGGAGCTCCAGGTATTCAGTTGTCCCAGAGCCTGTGTGAAAAAGGAATTTGTTCAGCCAGAAATCAACCAGAAATTGGCATCTAAAAATAAATATATTTGCATTTTTCCAGTCAGATCTTGGAATTTATCTGCTGAGGTATAGAACCAGAGAGTCCCAGAATGGTTTGGGTTGGAAAGGACCTCAAATCCCATCCAGTGCCACCCAGCCATGGCAGGGACACCTCCCACTGTCCCAGGCTGCTCCAACCCCAATGTCCAGCCTGGCCTTGGACACTGCCAGGGATCCAGGGGCACCACAGCTTCTCTGGGAATTCCAGCCCATCCCTCCCCACCCTCCCAGGGAATAATTCCTTCTCAATATCCCATTTAAATCCACCCTTTTTCAGTTAAGCCATATTTCAGTGTTTCATGGATTTACCATTTTCAAGAAAACCACCCCATCGAGGAGCCAGGAGATCAGGTTTTCACTTTTAGCTATCATCACCTCTCCTGAAGCAATCCAAAACTATCTATATTTGGAAACACATAAAAAAAATTTGTTAAAAGCCATTTTTGCTAGGAGGATTGCTAGTGTAGAAAACAATTCCATTTCAGAGTGAAGAGGAAAGCATGGCAGCAAAACTCCTGAGGGGAAAAAGTAAGAAAAAAATACTAAAAAACTCCAAAACCTTCCCAAATAAAATCTCCATCTGCTTTCTGTAAATAAGCTCCACTTTTCCCCTGGGTTTCTGTTCCCTGGTTTATCAATCCCAGTGTTTCCTGACTCCTCAGGTGAGGAAGACGTTGGATTTCTCTTGGCTCTGCTGGAAGAATGAAATCATATTAGAGATTTAGATTTAGAGAATCACAGGGGTGCAATGCTGGGCAAATCGTGGCTCTCAAATTCCACTGAAGGATGTTAACCAGACGTTCTGCAGGGCAAACAGAGGAATTCAGGTTTCCCTTAATTCCCCAATCCCAAGGACAAGGGGAGAAAGCTAAACAGGGAGCGCCAGGGACGTGTCAGAGCAAAATGTTTTGCCTTATTTTTAATTTCAATGTGGTTATAGGGCTGAAGAGCCTGGAGGCAGCGAGCATTGCCAATCAAAGCTCACGGGGTGATTGAGACTTCTGAGCACACCGAGATCACCACTGCCCAGCCATCGGCTGAGGATGGATTCTTTTCAGTACTAAGTTGCTTTTCGCCTTGCATTTTTTAAAATATTTTCCAAAAAAAAAACCCCACGATTTCTCTTTGGCGAAGGAACCCTTTGAAGTGGCCCGAGGAGCCTTTGAAGTGAAAATAGAGGAGTCATTTCACATTCATGAACCCGTTTGCCTTCCCCTCTCCCAAAAAACGAAGGAGCAGGACTTGGTGAAACATTCATACCCTGGAATAGGCAGCCTTGCTTGGTGACATCAGAGGCGTCCAGGGGGACACAATGGCACTAAAATGGACGTGGAGGAATCCTCGGGTGGAAATCAACGACCCGGGGTGGATGGAAGAGCTGCTAAATTAGCGCAGAGGAAGAGGCAGAAAACGGGAGGGCAGGAGGGGCGAGGTGGGAAATTCAGGAGGCATTAAAAGACGTGGCAGTTTGGAGCTGCCAGCCTCACTTAGAAACTTCAAAAATTTATTAAACCTCAGTGAACGTTGCTTTTCTCAGCCACAAAGGCCATTAAGAACTCCTGCAAGAGGCGGATGCTGCACAGCCCATTAGCAGCTGGATCCTGACGCTGTGTTCTCCCTCCTCCCATCGCCATCAAGGCATTTCTCTCCTCTGATATTCCCTGAGAGGCTCCTGGGGCACAGATTTTCCCTTCTCCGCCTTCCCCTCAGCCCCAGAAAAAACGAGGCTGGCTGGTCTCGCTCAGGAATGGAAAAGTTCTCAGGTAGTTCTCTGCGGAATGATGGAAAATCCCCCAGGTTGCAGAAAGCGATTGGTAAATACAGGCTTGCGCTGCCATAAAAAGCAATTTATTAAACACGAATGTTGGGCGATGTGAAGTGCTTCACTGCTGCAAATTCAATACTGCTCACAACGCACTCTGAAGTCAATAACCCGGCAGTAAAAGCAGCAGCAGCACACAAATGTCTCATCCCATTCCACTATCCACCATTTTCTCCCCCACAAAATTCCCATCAAAACTTCAGCTGCGAATTCTTACCCGAGCTGTCCAGTTGAAGAAGCGGCGACCTGATTTTTTTAATCTGTTTTTACCTACTTTTTTTAAATAATTCCTCAGCACTTAAATCCCTTTTCATGTATATTGGATGTTTAGGAAGAGGGAGATAGTCTTCCTGGGGAAAAAAAAAAAAATAAAGGCAAATAAATCATGCAACAGAAAAGCTCATAAATCTGCATTTATATTGGAAGTAAAACTGAACTCACCAGAGGTGATTTACTGCCTCTAATAATGAATGTGACTATTGGGTCCTTAGATTTTCATTAGTGTGGTGGAAGAATTTATTTTATGTGCAAATATTTAAATACTCGTAAGAAAGCAAATGTAAAAATATTGCAAATATTAAGCCTCCAATTACTTCAAGTTATGTGAAAACTCATTGAAAAATAATTTCCTGCCTGCAGAAAAATAGGTTGTCAAAATCCAGAGTTTCTGCTTTGCCAGGGAATCCAAGGGATTTGATGGCTTTGTTGGAGCCTGGGTGAGGAAATCTGAATTGCAGAGTCATTAAATCTGGAAAAGAACTCACTGAATCCAACCATTCCCAGCACTGCCCCGTGTCCCCAGGTGTCACATCCACAGCTCTGAAATCCCTCCAGGGACGGGGACTCCACCCTGCCCTGGGCAGCTCAGCTATTCCTCCAGGGAAAAAATTCTTCCCAATCTCCCACCTGAGCCTCCCGTGGAGCAGCTTGACCACCTCCTTCCCCAGAACGAGCAGAACTTTGGATTTGCTGATGGTTTGGAGAGACGTGGAGAGGAGAGGGGAAGAGTCCTTGCTGTCACCAAGGGATCGTGGCTTTGTCCTCTCCTGAGGGATGCCAGCAGAAGGACATGGAGCTGTTGAGGGAGGCCAGAGGAGCCACGAAGTTGATGAGAAGACCTAGAAGTGGATGAGAGGTTGCAGAAGTGATGGAGCTCCCCTATGGAGAGAGTTGGGAATGCTCATCCCAGAGAGGAGAAGGTTTGGAGAGACTCAGAGCTGCTTGGAGAGTCTGCAGGGATCCCAGGGAGCTGGAGAGGAACTCTGCCCAGGAACTGATGGGACAAGGAGCAGTGGGTGCAGAGTGAAAGAGGGGAAATTCAGGCTGGATTTGGGGATGGAATTGTTCCCTGGGAGGTGGGGAGGGCTGGGATGGAATTCCCAGAGAAGCTGTGGTGCCCCTGGATCCCCGGCAGTGTCCAAGGCCAGGCTGGACATTGGGCTTGGAGCAGCCTGGGACAGTGGGAGGTGTCCCTGCCAGGGCAGGGTGGCACTGGATGGGATTTAATGTCCCTCCAACCCAAACCATTCCATGATTCCATGATGGTGGAAGGTGAAGGAGAACCACAAACACCACGAGCTCTTCACAAAATGAACAACAATGTTCCTGCAGGCAGAAGATCTGAGTTCAGATAATTCCCTGCAAGACAAAGCAGAAAACCTACAAATGTTCTCATTTCACATCTCCCCAGTCAGACCACAACTGCCAGGACACAAAAGGTCCTTTCTCCCTCTCAGTGCAGAGTTCTGGTGATTTGGAACTATTTGAGTTCAGCTCAAAGCAAAAATAACCTTAATGGCAATAAAACTCATCTCTTCCCTGTCAGCACAGGAGGATGGGAGAGAATTCCTGTCGGTTTTATGTGATTGGAGTTGATCACTCGGTGCCTACTTACCTTAAACAACCAGCTGTGATGCTACTTTATTTTTCAGAGCTTCAATAAAGAAAATGCTGCAATTTTGTAAATTATAGCCCCGCCATCGATAGCTCCATTTGCAACGTGCTTATCTCATCTCTTGCTTAAATCAAATCAAACACTTCCCTTAGCAGCAAGCCCTGCAGACACCTGACAGGACAAAATGCAGAGGGGAACGTGAGGTGTGATTTAACCTGATTGCAGAAGGCACTTGCCAAAAGAGGGTACCAGGGGTTTATTCCAGCCCTCCCCAAGGAGTCTGTACAGAGTTCCAGAATTCAGCAATTAGGGAGGCAGATTGCCATACCCAGGATTCTCAGAATTTCCCTGGATTTGGATATGTGACAAAATGGGACCTTAAAATCATCCAGTGCCACCCTGCCATGGCAGGGACACCTCCCACTGTCCCATGGTGCTCCAAACCCCATCCAGCCTGGCCCTGGACACTTCCAATGGTTTTAATCTCTGAAATACGATTTTAGAAGCCTAAAAATGACTCTCCTGGATTTCCCAAGGAAAGCCCCTTCCTCCCCCCAAAGCGCTGCCTGGTGACAGGCTGGGAGCTTTATCTGAAATAAATGTTGGATTTTCTGCTCACCTTCCCATGAACTGCCACGAGCACCTGAACTCAGACGAATGCCTGTTTATCCTGCTTTAATTGGATATTAAAGTGTGTTTTGTGGCTACATCCCCAACATCAGCGGCATATTAACTGCCATTAGCTCCAACAACAACCAGAAACCCAGCCCACCGCTGGCACACGGGCAATTATTCTGCAATTATACCGAAACTCCATTAGCCGCTAATTGCTCTGACAGGTGCCTAATTGCTTCCCTAAATAGGGGGTGAGCTTTACCCCTGGGTTTTCTCCGTTCTTTTGCTTGACCACTTTGCCTTCCATCCGTGAAAATGTGAAGCAGCAAAACAATTTTTTATCCTGCTGAGGGCTTTTTCCACCCCAAATCCACGTCCTCCTCCCTCAGCTCAGTGCCACTCACTAAGGGACAAACTCCTGAGGATCCAAGAGCTTTTCCAGGTTTGATTCTGAAACATCTGTGGTCAAATTCCAACAGCATTTTGGGAAAAGGGGAACGTTGATGCTGTTTGGTGTCCTTGGAGGTCTTTTCCAGCCTCGGTGGTTCCATTCCTGGCACGTTCCCAGCCCTCCCTGTGGCTGTGGGAGCAGAGCTGTCACTGAGGGAAACCTCCCTCACCTCCTCCAGCAGGAAAGGATCCCACTGCAAGCACAGGAAAATAAATATATTTGTGTGTGTTTGTAATTTATCTCCTCTAATTTGGAGATTCTGCTCACTGTGCCGGGAGGAAAGAGCTAATTTAGGAAGAGACACGTGAGGAAAAGGAGGGATCTGGTGTCTCTGAGGGTCCTGGACACTGAGTGATGAGTGTGGGAGATAATTGGCTGCAGAAATTAAGGCTCTGGTGGAAAACGCTACCCAGAGAGCTGGCAAAATATGAAATACAATTTCATCCTCTACCGTAGGTCTGTCTGGGACAGGAAAAACTAAGACCATGGAATCAATAAGGCTGGAAAATGCTCTGGGATCATCGAGTCCAACCACCAACCAGCACCACCACCATGGCCTCAGTGCCCCATCCTCGTGGTTTGGGAACATTTCCAGGGATGGTGATCCCACCCTGCCCTGGGGAGCTGTTCCTACCTCACTCCTCACCTCCAGGAGGTTCCTGGGCAGGTCTGGGGACACCAAAGCAGGGCTGAAGGCACAGGTGACCCAGCAGGAGCAGCAGGAGGTTCCTGGGCAGGTCTGGGGACACCAAAGCAGGGCTGAAGGCACAGGTGACCCAGCAGGAGCAGCAGGAGGTTCCCTGCTGGAGCAGAAGGAGCTGCAGTGCCAAACCACGGCAGAAGCACCAACCACCATGATCTACAGCTCCTCGCTTTGCATGGAATCACTGAGCTTGGAAAAGCCATGGAGTGACCTGTGACCCATCCCCGCCTTGTCCCCATCCCAGAGCACAGAATTTGGGATATTTTGCCATTCTGTGACTCTCCTGTCCCTGCAGAGCCCCCAGTCCATCCCAGCCAGGCTCTGGGCTGCACACACCCCCTGCACTGCATCCCCACATATCCCCCCAGTCTCACCATGGAAATGTTTCCCAGGTTTGTTTGCAAACACGAAAATGCTGCAAAACCAACTCCTCCTCCTGCGTGCAGATGAGAGCCTTGCTGGGAAATGGTGACCTTGGTTTAGCAGGCAGAGTCCCCAGCTGGAGCAGGATTATCCATACATCCCAAGGTGTGTTTCGTCTGAAATGCAAAGCGTTCCTTTATTGCCAGGACTCTCGGCTGGCAACAAAAGGAGTTTGTTTCGCTGTGCCTGAGAGCTGTTTGTGTGACTTTGAGATCTTTAGAGGTGATTTACAACTCCTTCACATCCTGGGAGAGAAGCAGGGATCCAGAGCTGGGAATGGCAGTCGTTATCCTCCCCAGCTGTTTCAGCTGGAATCACAGAGGGGTTGGGTGGGAAATGAACTTAAAATTATTTTTTTTTCCAACCCTAACACCTTCCAAGGTTGCTCCAAGCTCTGTCCAGCCTGGCCTTGGACACTTCCAGGGGCAGCCACAGCTTCTCTGGGAATTCCATCCCATCCCATCCCTCCCCACCCTCCCAGCCAAGAATTCCTCCCCAAAATCCCACCCAAATCTTCTCTTTTCCAGTTCGAAGCCATTCCTGTGTCCTGGCCCTCCATCCCAGGAAAATATTCCTCTCCACGTTTCCTGTAGCTCCTCCATGCACTGACAGGCCACAGCTAGCCCAGAGCTTCTCCTCTCCAGCTGGACAATCCCAGTTCTCCCTTTCCCTCACAGCAGAGGTGCTCCAGCACCTCTGATCAACCTGTCACGTTGAAAAAAAAATATAATAAAAAGAAACCTTAATGAGGAAATGAGAGGATTTGCAGGAATTAGCTGCAGGGCACTCGGATTTCTTGTGGAGAGCAGCAGCTTTGTGGGAATGTCACCGAGTGAGCAGCACAGCCAAGCATCATTACAGCAAAATTAATTCAATGCTACATTACAGCACAGCTCCTTTGACTACTGTAAATCTCCTTCTGTGCCTCCTAGTAGTTATTTAATGGAAAACAAGCAAAAAATGCTGTGTTGCTCTCATCTCTGCCCCTGCAGCTCCCAGGAACCAGAGTGCCACGGCAGCAAGTCTCATTCAGAAGTGACAAAACCACCATTTCTGCATCAAAGCAGCAATGATCCTCATCCATCCTCCTCCAGCCGCTGAAAACAGGGCATTGCTGCTCCTTAGGACAAATAGATCTGAGATATTCGTGTTCTGGTGAAAAGACTCTTCTTAAACACCGAATTAACTCCCTGAGTCCAACCTCGTGCAGCCAATTGACTCCTTCAGCGATTGAGGCAAACAAATCACAGAGGTGAGGAGCAGCTGAACTTCATGGCAGAGCTGTGGAGAAGCAGCTTTTGATAAATCTGAAGTTCTCCAGGAGTGTGTCCAGCGGCCTCCAGCTGATCCCTGGTAATGTCAGAGCAGCAAACACGAACAAGGTTGTTTTGCCTGCAGCTCCCCATTGGTGTATTTTAATGTTTATCACTGTTTCTAAGCCCATTTGTGGTTCTGCACTCTGCAATGCTCACAGTTCCCCCAATTTAAGGATGAACTGCCTGAAAAAAAAATCCTGTCTTTTGTAGTTCAACTCAATCCTTGCAGAGTGTTAAATTACCCCATTTTGTGCACAGAATATCTGGTTTGTTCCATGGCAAGTCAAGCATCACCACAGCAGCAGGAGCAGTGTTTATCCTGAGCTACCAACCCATCCATTACTGGATTTTTTTTCCTCCTGCACAGTTTGTCAAGTCTCTCAAATTAAGTTTTGCACAAGATGCTCAATTTTTGCACAGCAGACTGAAGAACTTGCCTGGAACAAGGCTTTAATTACAGCATTCCAGCATTTCCTCCCTGTGAATGTGGAGTTCTTTTAATGAAAAATAAAAAATAGGAGGGACTGGACATTGGATCCAAGAGTGGAATGAGCCTTTCCAGAATTTTATCCATCTGCATTTGGAGCTGTTTATTTACATGTAAAAATACCCACGAATACAAAATGGGTCACAGATTTCATCTGATTTCTTTTTTTTTTTTTTAATTTCTTTTAAATGTTAAAATTATTTATGTCAAAACCCTTAAATACCCAAACTCAAATTAACTGGCCTGATGTGTGCCTGAGGCACAAGAAAATCGCTGAACTCAGCAAAAGGATGAGAAGGATTTAATTTTGGTGAAAAGTCCTTCAGCAAACGAGCGCCAGGCCCAGAAGGGAAAACCAGAATGAGCAACTCTGCACCTTCAGTTTGTGAAGACATGGAGGGGAATGGAAAGGTCTCAGGGCTGAAACCCCAACCTGAATTTTATGGATTCAGCAGAGCAGAGCTCCAGAATTCCAAACTGGAGAGTTTGAGGGGAAAACATCCAGAATTCCAAACTGGAGAGTGTGGGGAGGAAAGCTCTGTAATTCCAGACTGGAGAGGGTTGAGGAGAAGACTGCAGAATTCCAAACTGGTGAAGGTTGAGAGGAAAACTCTGTAATTTCAAACTGGAGAGGGTTGAGGAAAAAATTCCAGAATTCCAAACTGGAGAGCATGGAGAGGAAAGCTCTGTAATTCCAGGCTGGAGAGGTTTGAGGAGAAAACTCTGTAATTCCAAACTGGAGAGGATGGAGAGGAAAATTCTATAATTCCAGACTGGAGAGGGTTGAGGGGAAAACTCTGAAATTCCAAACTGCAGAGAGTTGAGAGGAAAACTCCAGAATTCTAAAGTGGAGAGTTCAAGGACAAAGCTCCAGAATCCAAAACTGGAGAGTTTGAGGGGAAAACTCCTTAATTCCAGACTGGAGAGGTTTGAGAGGAAAACTCCATAATTCCAAACTGGAGACTTTTGGAATTTTGGAGGGGAAAACTGCAAAAGCAGCTGAAGGGATTAGCAAGAAGGAGCACAGAGCAGAGCTGCAGAGGTCAAAGCACTTGGTGTGCCAAAGAGAGGTGAAAGGAGCACTTTGATCACAGCTTGAGGAGCCAAAAAGGATAACAAGACCTGCTGCAGGAAGCACTTCATCCTGACGAGGACAAAGATCAGTTTCCAGGGGTTACAAGGGGAAAAGGGCCAGAACCAGGCAGGGAAAAGCAGCTCGTCAAGCAAAGCAGAGAAAAATTAATGAGTGAAGGAAATGACCAAAGGCTCTCGTGGCTGCTGCAGTGCCTCAGGCGTGGAGCACAAGGCTGAGAGGTTCTGCAGGAGAATATTCCAGTTCCACCTGAGATATCGGGCTGGAATGAACTCAGGGAAATCCCATTGTGTTGGGAACTGACCAAACCACAGGATCCCCTCAAAACCAAACAAAACCACATTTTTCTTATTTTTTAAATATATATACTACTGGAAAATAAAAAGAAACTTTCCAGGTAGAGAATATTTCCATTAAACAATGCTAAGGACAGTGGAACATTTTACTGGCAGCACAAAGAGGCACTGCACTTCCTCGCTGCTGCCCCAGGAGCCACGTTCCCCTTTTTTAAACAGATTCCCACCCCTGCAGCTCTGCTCTTTGCAGGAACCACATCTGATCAAAGCTGGGCTGCACCACTGCCCAGCCACCCCAATCACCCTGTCCTTAATTGATTCATTAGGGTAATCACTGCTGGCATCCCCAGCGCTCCTTGCAAACAACAACAAATCATTCCGGGTGTGTTTTCCCTCCCGAGCAGCAATTCCAGTCCGTCAATCACCAGCGGCTTGGCTGTTATCTGCGTGGAATTTTGGGGATGGAAAGCAAAGGAACGCTGCCTTGCCAGCAGCCTGTGAGGTCATTTTCCCCAGTGAGCTCTAAAATTTGTCAGTGAAACAAGCCCTGGTGCTCCTGATTTAGAGGAGGGAGGCTTTGGCCACAGAGATATTTCATTTCATCCCTGGAAAATGATATCCAACAATTTGTCAGTTTGCTAAACCTCTGCCAAGAGCTGCTATTGGTGGGGGAAGGCAAAAGCAGCACGGAGAAGCCAAAATTTTGGCTCTGCACAGCAGCAAAGTCACATTAGCTGTAAGGAAATGGTTATCTGAGAGAGGAAATGCTCAGATATGGGTTTGATCAAGATCCAAAAGCAGCTCTTGCCAAAGAGGGTTTTACACACCACATCTTCCCAGGTGGGTACAAAATTACCCCATAAATTCACCTGATCATGGAGTTATGGGGGTTCTGTAACTCTTCACAAAGCCATGGAGATAAAGATAAATAAATATAAATATAAATATAAATATAAAATATAAATATAAATAGTTTATACTCCACCTGGAATTTGATAATCCTCAACCTCTGCTCTGCCTGCAGACCACAGAGCAAAATGAGAGTGGCAGCCTGGCTTGGCACTCAGCTGCTCCTTCCTGCTGCAACATTCCTTGGCCTTTTCAGACAAATTCTTGGCTTTTTGGAGTTACCTGTGAGGCAAACAGATCCAAACTCTGTTCACTCCACACCTGACACGTGGTTTATAAAGGATCCTGAAAGCCTTCTGCAGAAAGCAGAACCCAAAGAGGAGTAAATCGTGTCATAATAAATGAAAATATCGAGGCAGAAAGGATGTTCTGACCCTGTTCTCTCTGCTCAGAGGGAGCACAAAGCAGTGAAGATTTGTTTAAGATTTATTTTCCCAGAATAATCCAAATAAACTCCTCACTAGCAGCAAAGGCAGGACGTGCTTATGGAGCAGCAACACCCATAACCAAAGGCAGATTTACCTCTCTACCCTCTGAGACAATTAGGGAATCAAAACAGGAGAAATTAGCACAGGGAATTCCCTTGGGAATTCTTCAGCATCCTAAATTTTGCAGCACAGGGCTAAGAAGTGATTCTTTAATTGTCATTAACGACTCTGTTTTCTTTGCCCTTTAAGAACTGTAATCCTTTGGTGAAAATCACCAAAATGGTGATGAAATGGATTAACTTTGCCTCCTTGCACAGGATCAGGAATTCAGCAGAAGCTTCACAGTCATCGTGGCTCTTTCTTGGAATAATTTAAAAAAACAAGTTTAATGCCACTTTAGGAATTAGAGCTCAACAGATTTTTCCTTCAGGAAAACAGCTGAAACCTTCATTTAAACAGTGACCATTCTGCAGGAATTCGCTCTGTTTGCTTTGGGTGAAAACAGGTGAACACCCTTTGGAGCGCCGAGAGAAGAATTTCTCTATTTTTACCAGATTTTCCATGTTTATATCATTACCCAAGCCCAAGAAGCACCACAAACAGCATTTAGCTGAGACTGCAGGCAGCAAACACTCCCTGGCACAGTTGGTGGGGAAATTCTGAGCTTAAGCAGGAAACTCCAAGCCTAACTAGAAATTCCAAGCCTAAGCAGAAAATTCCAAGCCTAAGCAGAAAGTCCACCCTGGAACAACCCCAAAATTCTGCTCCTATCCCACCAGCATCCCCCAAAACATTCCCAGCCTGTTCCATGGAAAAGTCAGCCAAGCAAGGATGCAATGCTCCAGTTTTTCACCTCTCTCAACAATGCAAGGTCAGTTTGCAGCATCTGAAATGGCAAAAAAAAAAAAACCAATAATAATGCAGGAAGCGACAGAACTGACATTTAAAAGGATTTGATTGATGCTAAAGCCCGTGGAGGAAAAAGAAATGGAGATCCAGGTGGGGTAGGAATGTTCCTCAGTGAAATAAAACTTTGAGACTGAAAGGTCTTAATCCTGGGCAATAAAAGGGTGGTGGGGGAAAAAAAGAAAAGAAATAGATGAAAATAATTCCTTGGACTTTTGTTCCAACAGAACAAAAACTAGCCTGACCCAATAATGAAAAAATAAATGTAATGCTGTTGAGGATGCATTCTCCAAGTCCTAAAAGCCGTAATGGTTTCTGGCGAGAAAACAAATTTTCTCCCCAGTCTTACAGGATTTGAGAGCAGCAGGTTTTGTCAGTGGATTTCGCATGATGAATCAGGAGAATTGGAGACTGAATCATCATCCCATCCCCAGGCACCTGCAGGGAAATGGGGATGGAGGGAAAGGAAAAAGTTAGAGAAGCACCTCGGGAATGTTCAGGAAAGTGCAGGAATATGGAGTGAAAATCACGGGAAATCACAGGGATATGGAGTGGAAATCACAGGGATATGGAGTGGAAATCATGGGAAACCACAGGGATATGGAGTGGAAATCACAGGAATATGGAGTGGAAAATCACAGGGATATGGAGTGAAAATCACAGGAATATGGAGTGAAAATCACAGGAAATCACAGGGATATGGAGTGGAAATCACAGGGATATGGAGTGGAAATCACAGGAAATCACAGGGATATGGAATGGAAATCACAAGAATATGGAGTGGAAATCACAGGGATATGGAATGAAAATCACAGGGATATGGAGTGGAAAATCACAGGAAATCACAGGAATATGGAGTGGAAATTCCTGGGTTTTTAGGGTCAGGAGGTGTTTGGGAACCCAGCAGGGACCCAGAGGGGTTGGTGATTCTCCCCCAGAGCTGAGGGGAAATCCAGCAGGAACTGGACCCTGCAGGGCAGAGCCAAGGGAAAATGGAATAAAGGAACAGAGGAAGTGTTCAGGTGGATGTAACAAACTGAGAGCTGCAGAAATCATTAAGGATGAATCTGAAATAACTCCACGAGCAACTGCAGCACTAAACCAAACCCCAAGTGCCACATCCAGGTGTCCTTGAAATCCCCCAGGGACAGGGACTGGACACTGCCCTGGGCAGCTGGCCAGGCTGGACAGCCTTCCCAGGAAGGAATATTCCATTGCTCTCCTGACTCCCTTCGGCAGTTCCTCGTTATTCCCCTGTTAATTGAAGGATTTGCCTTTGGAATTTGTCACCTGCATTCTGGAGCTGGCTGTCCCCAATCCTCCCAAAGCCTTGAGCACCTCAGGGCTGCCAGGCTGGGAGAGCTGGGCTGCTCCTTGCACAGCCTGCTGCTCTCCACAGCATTAATATATTATATTATATTATATTATATTATATTATATTATAATATATCATTTCTATTATATTATACTATACAGAATATAAGTGTATTATGTGGAGCTGTGCCTCCAAAGGGTTCAGTCCCCAACCCCACAGATCCCAGAGCCCAAACACTGCAGCCTAACCCAAGGGAACACGGTGAAAATGTGGATTTCCCTACCAGGGCAGGTGGGAAGGAAACTCGCTCAGCTCTTGTCCTTCTGAGCACAGGCTGCAGTGTGCCTCTGGAATGTGATCTGAGCTGTGGCGCCGGAGCACGAGCAGAGTCTGAGCAGCAGCCGGGGTGACACAGCCCCGGGGACATGCCAGCCCCAGGGACACTGCTGTGTCCTCAGCCCAGCGGCACAGCACCGAATCGCTGCGGTTTCCACCTCTCCCCTCCGCCCAGCCCAGCTCATAGGGCAGGTCAGAGCCTCTGGTGTTTAACTGGGGATTAAACACCATCCTCAGCAGGCAGCCAGGGCACCAACAGATGTCTTGTCATGGACTTCCCCTCCTGTCCCAGGCAATTAATTCTGCCGAAGTCTTTGCTGAGGTTTTCTGGGGAAGGCAGAGCTGTCAGCAGGGAGGGACAGAGAAATGGGGAAACAATTCCTGCCTCTGCCCAGAGCTCTGCCCTGGGTGAGGCTGCAGGGAAGCCAAGGGAAGGAGTTTCTCTCATTGGGATGTATCTTTAACTTTCCTGAAGGTTTCACTGATTGCAAGACTTCATTAACGTTAATTAATAGAGGCTGAAAGGCACAGGTAATCCCATCCAGGCTGGGCCTGATCTCAAATCCCAGATTAACAAACCAGAGAACAGAATCCCAGATGGTTTGGGTTGGGAGGGACATTAAAGCCACCCAGTGCCACCCTGCCCTGGCAGGGACACCTCCCACTGTCCCAGGCTGCTCCAACCCCAATGTCCAGCCTGGCCTTGGACACTGCCAGGGATCCAGGGGCACCACAGCTTCTCTGGGAATTCCATCCCAGCCAGGAATTCCCAATTCCCAATCTCCCATCCATCCCTGCCCTCTGGCAGTGGGAAGCCATTCCCTGTGTCCTGTCCCCCCATCCCTTGTCCCCAGTCTCTCTCCATGTTTCTTGTTGGCTCCTTCAGGTGCTCTGAGGCCACACTGAGGTCACCCCAAAGCTTCTCCTCTCCAGCTGAACAATCCCAATTTTCCCAGCAGAGCTGCTCCATGCTCTGCTCATGCTGCTGCCTGCTCTGGACTCTCTCAGCAGCTGCAGCTCCTTGCTGTGCTGGGCCAGGGCTGGGGCAGCTCTGCAGGTGAGCTCTCACCTGAGCACAGGGGCACAATCCCAATCCCTTCCCACCAACCATCCCATCAGAAAGACATTTTCATATCGTGACAGAGAGCACAGAACGCTGCAGGCACTTCCCCTTCTGCCTGGCCAAAGCAGTTCCCTAAATTCCCAGTTCCTCATCTTTGCCACTTCCCTTCCCATCCTGCAGTAAATCTCCTTCAGCCCCACGACAGGATATTCCAAAGCTTTTAAAGGAAAACAAAGTGCCTGAGCATTCCTCCAGCACAGGGACATTCCATCTCGTTCACCTTTCACTGAGAGCATTTGGGATGACGTTTTGGTGGTAAAAACATTGATTTTTCTCGGGGAAAGGCAGGGCTGCTGTGGCTGCAGCAGCTCTGCTCACACCTCACACCTTGCCAGGGATGGGAAATTCAGTTATAGCCTCAGGTTTGAGGTGCAAAACCCTCTTAAGGAGGACACCTCGAATGACACAAAATTCTTATTTATTTTCACTGTCCCTACAGAGACAGAGCTGCATGTGCAGGGACAGCTAAGGGAGCTTTGTAGGGCAGATGGAAATATTCCCTATATTACCCCAAAGTGGAAATATTCCCTATATTACCCCAAAAGCATTTGGAGCTGGAGATGTTTGTTTTCACATCGAAGTGATAAATACAGAGAGAAATAAGTCAAACTGCACCTGTGAGACACAAAAAAGCATTTCAGACAAACATTTAAGGTCCTTTCCAACCCAAACCTCTCTGATCCTGTAATTCCATGGCAGGAATTAGGGTCTCAGGGAGCCACAGCCAATTATGTCAGCAGGAGGTTATTCCAGGTTTTTTCCAAAGCCCTTTGAGGTGCTCACAGGTGAAGAGAGGAGGCAAGAGGGGATTTTCTAACCTGTATTGCACCTCAAAATCATAAATATAATAATTATGAAATATAAAAGATATATATATATAATATTATAATGTAATAATAGATAACATAATATTGTCTATTATATATATGTTATTCTATATTAATAATATATTGTTGTCTAGTAATTAAATAGTATATATGAATGTGATAATATATCATGTAATCATATAAATATATAATATAAATTTCTAATATATATATAATATATTATATGTTTATATATTTTAATATATCATATGAATTTATAATATATATTTATATATTATAGTATATAATATATAAAATGTATATAATAATTTTATATTTATATATGATATATATTTATATTATAAATATATAATACTGAAATTCATGGCTGGAAAAGCCTGTATTTTACACGAACCCCACCCAGCTGCCCTGCAGGCTCCCACACCCCCCAGAGCTGCTCAAGTTCCTCTCCATTTGGGCTCCAAGCAGCCCGGGAAGGTTTGTGCCTCCATTAAAGGCTCTCATCTGCCACTTCAGCCCAGAGCCACCTCCCACCAGCGCTGTGGTCAGGGAGGAAACGATGCTGGCAGAGCAGTTTGGTTCTGATGGCTTTCCAGTCATCCTGCTGGGATGCTGTCCTGCTGCAGCAATGGCTCTGCGAGTCCCCAGCGGCTGCTGTGCTTTGGGGATTCTCCATCCAGCAGCTGGCAGCTGGGAAAGTTCACATTTCTGGGGTTTTCCTGCATCACACAGAGTTCTGGGGAGGTGCACGGGGGTGAGGAATGAGTGTTGCCTGAGAAAAATGAGTTTTTCCTGGGGAATCACAGGGTGATGGAGGTTGGAAAATCCCTGCGGGGTCAGAGTCCAGCCCTGACCCCACCTTGTCCCCAGAGCACTCAGTGCCACAGCCAGGAATTCCCTGGACACCTCCAGGGTTGGGAATCCAAACCTCCCTGGGCAGCTCCAATCCCTGACCAGCCTTTCCAGAAAAGAATTCTTCCCGAATTAATTAATTCATTCATTCTTTCATAAGAAATTAATTTCTCTGCAAAACAAGCTCTCCTCACCCAGCAGAGCCCCAGGACTCAGGACACACAGTCATGTTTCACAGACAAATGTAAAACCCATTTCAGGCCCCAAAACACTGAAATAAACTCACTGCTGATGATGGCAAAGTCTAAACTCCAGAGGAGAAAGCTCAGTGGGTTTATCCAAGCAGCCAAAGGCACTGAGGACACCGTGGGGACATGGTGGTGGCTGATGGTTGGACTTGCTGATCACAGAGGGATTTTCCAGCCTGAAGGGCTCTGAGATCCCATGATTCCAGAATCAGAATTTATTCCCATCTGTGCATCCATAATCATCCATAACCATCCTCTGAACTCTGTGATTCCATGATTCCAGAATTTATTTCCACCTGTGGGAGGAGCAGCCCTGGAGGACTTGGGATGAAGGATGTGCTGAAGGCAGCAGGAGAACCAGACATGCTCAGCCTCACATCAGATCCTTCAGGATCAAACATTCCAGAGGCACCAGTAATTAACAAATAATTAATCTCCACAGGGCCTGGCAGAGCTCGGAGAGTGCCAAGAGAAATCATCTCATCCACAGAGGTTTTCCTGCCCAGGACAGACACTGCAGAGGAGGCAGGGGGTGGTTTGGGGGGTGGCAGGACTGCTTTGGGGTCACTGACCCAATTCTCACACAGAGAGCTGAAGGTTTCACTGAACCAACAGTTCTGATTCCCAAACCCATCACACCCTGCTCTCCCAAAAAATCTCTATGGAATTATCCTGCATTTCGTTCGTTATTGGAGACATCACAGAGCCATCTTATGCCTTTTTTGTGGCACTAAAACCTTTCTGATGATCTCTGACCCTGGGAGAATCTCCTGCCCAGCACAGAGATCCATGGCTCTTCCACCCCTGCTCCTGGGGTTCCTCTCCTCACTGGCTTATTCCCAGGAAAATGGGAATTAACAGCATCTTCCAGCTGCTCCATGGCCTCAGTAGATCTTGGATTCTGCTCAGGTCCCTGCTGGATGAAGCTGGAATGGTTGCTGGTGCAGCAGCTGCAGAGATTTGGGGTCACCTGGCACCTCTGGGGCCCTAAAAGGAGTTTGTCCCATTGAAACCTCAGCTTGCAGTCAGCTCCCCTCTCTCCATCCTTTCCCAAGAGCTTTTCTGTGTTCTCCATTCCCATTCCTGCCCCAGCAGCTCATCCCATATCAGGGAATCTTTTCTCCAAGCTCCCACCCCACCTTCTCCAGCCAGCAATCTGCATTTTTCACTTGCACCCCCTGAATTTCCTCTGCATCCCCTTGAAGTCCAGTTGGGCTTCACTCCACGGTGTTTGATTTTTTACACAATTCCTCCTCCAACTCCATCCACAGAGCAAACTCCTGGGATGATCTGTTTCCATAGCAGCTCCAGAGCAGAGAGGCTGAACACAGAGACAAAACTGCTGCTGGAACTCCTTCAGTGCCACCACTCCTGCTCCCACTTTTCCTTTTCTTTTCCAGTTCTAAAAAAGGAAAAACTCTGCTGTGATCCCAACGCCGATTCCTTCACGTGGTGCTTTCCTGAGGAGATTAATGGGGATGCTCTGCTGCTGTCTGGCAGTCAGGATGAATTACTCCTCCCGGGTGGAAACGTGGAGAAGTCTGTCAGCATCGACACTCGGGCGCTGCTGCGCTTGGGTGGGGAGACACTGATGGATTCCCTGGATATTCTCTGTTTAATGGCTTAAGGAGCTGCAAACACGCAGAATTAGGTAGATTTGTGATGGATTGGGCTGGGTGAAGCAGAGCTGGGATCCAGGAGGCTCCTGGGGCTGCTGCTGGTGTGGGACAGAGGGATGAAAATAAACCTCACACCTGAACATGCTCAAAATTAATCCATAATTACAGGAGAGGAGGAAAATGGAATTAAACCAATCAATTCTCTGGTTTTTTAAATCATAATCATAATAAATTTTAATCATAATCAATAATAAATTATTTTTAATTTTTTTTTTTTTTAAATGATGTAAGAGAATCTGGGAATCCCTGCTCCCACAAGGATTCCCTGCTGCTCCCTGAGCTCCACAGGCTCACCCCAGCTGTGGGAACATCACCACGAGATTGAACAACCCCATGGCCTTGAACAGCTGCTGTTGGACACTTATTTCCATCAATTCCCCTGAAATTAGAACATTTAGGAAATTAGGGGTGAAAAAACACCTCTGGCCTAGGAAACAAATCTCTTACGGGAAAAAAAAAATCAAAAAGGAACTTATCTTTTAATGAACAGAGAAGTCTTACTCCTGTAGCCTCTCCCAACTTCAAGGTTTGCAGCAGGAACTTCTCCAAGGGAGATGAATATCCCTTTAATAGCTCTGCATGCCAGAACTGCTGCACGTTAAACTCCCCTGAAGGGCAGAACTTGCCCAGCTCTCTCTGCAGCTCCTGCTCTCCTCTGCAGCTCTGTTTCAAAGAGTCTTCCTAGTCAGGGCTGTTGTGGCTTCAACAGACTCCACATTTTGGCAGAATTGAGAAGGGAATCCTGCGGGATGGGGGTGGCAGTCTGCTGCAGAAAGGGAACACTGAATTTTTTTCATGGGAAAGAAAGCTACTTACTGCTGTAGTTTCATTCCAAAAACCACAGAATCCCAGGCTGGTCTGGCTGGGAAGGGATTTTAAAGCCATCTTGTCCCACTCTCTGCCCCAGGGGGACTCTGCCCTTCCCACTCAGAATTCCTTGGATTTTTAACCACCTTCTCTTCACGGAGCTGCAGAGCTGCATTTAGCTCTCCGTTTGCAGAGTCCCCAGAAATCCACTAGAGTCACCGAGGTGTTCCAGCGCCCAGTGCTGCCCAAGGAAATTGGGGAATTTATTTCCCAGAGGGTGGGAATTTATTCCCAGGCCTTCCCAGGGTCCAAGCTGACTGCCACTGCCTCGCCGAGCTGCAGAGCTGCAGTTCTGAGGATTAAACTCTGGGGATTTGTTTCTGTTTTGTTTGCTCTGGCTGTACAAATTCCCAAAGTCGTTTGAAATCTTAAGGCGATTGGTTATTAATCTCCATTAAACCCTTTCTGCCGCCAGGTGGGAAATCTCTTATCACCAGATGCCACATTTCTGGGCTTTTTTTAAATCATTTTTTCTTGTGTGTCTCCAGGATGAGTTTCTCAGGCTGCTCCAAGCCCTGTCCAGCCTGGCCTTGGACACTTCCAGGGGTAGCCAGATTTTCCCTGGATAATCCCATTTCCCTTCAATACCTCTGATTTTGGGGTGAGGAGCATTCCCACCCCACAGCAGCAGCAGGAAACCCGAGCAGCAGAACATCTCAGCCATAATTAACCTTTTAATTAACACACCCACCACAAATCTGCTAAAAACTCGATGCCATCCAAAGCACAGCTGTGCTGGTTGGGGAGCTGGACGTGATTATTTTGGAGAGCAGAACACTCAACAGATTTGCAGCAATTAAATCCCCACCACTGGCACTTATTTTACATTTCTTATCTCAGGAAATGATTCTTTTTTTTTTTTTTTTTTTCCTGACCAATCGAGCACCTGCTGCTTCTCAGCTGGCCCTGGAATGAAAGTGCAGAAATGATGTTTGAATCCCAAAGTCGTAAATCGTCATCTGGTTGGAAATTTAGTGATTTTGTTTCTCAATAACTAGATCCTCATAGCTCAGGGGTGTGAACAGGTGTGGCAGGACGCTCACCCCTGCCCCTTCTCTCTCTGGTCAGTCCCAAGAAATGGATGGCTCAGAGTTAGGTTGATAGCCTATTCAACAGCTATTTGCTGCTGGCAACTGAAAGTCTGAAAAGACACTCCCCTGTGGAATGTAGAGAGAATGTGAGAAATTTTCAGTGACTACAAATACACACTTTTATCCTATAAAAAGCTCACGAAATCTCAGAAAGGTAGAAGCCTTTCTACATGGACATCGGTAAGATCTTCTCCCCAGGGTTGGACGCAGCCCTGTGGTTACTTCCCTGGGATTGAGTGAGGAAATTTTAATGTATTCCAGCCCCAAATTAGATTTGGTAAGATCATTTGAGTTTCCTAAAATGTATTATTCCGGCTAACTTAAGGTACCTTTCTTAACTTGCATTTCAGCTCGCTCAAGCAAGCATTTCTTGCATTTTTAACTATTTTTATAGTTCAAGCAAGGTTTTACCCCATAATTGCATTTTTACCTATCGTAGTGTTGCAATTATGTATTCATTGTGTGTTTATGTGTGTCAATCTGTTCTATGTTTGTATGTTTGTTATGTTGTGTGTCAAATCAATGGTATTTTTAGACCAATCGGCCAGATATCAAAGAATCTTGCGAACGGGACTAAGTCTTGGGGAACTAGCTATCTTAAAGTCTATCAAAGTGCAAAACTTCATAAAGCTCCTGTCTCCCATGCAAGACAACAGGACACCCCACAGCTGAGGGATTGAACAGGACACCCCACAGCTCAGGGAGGTGAACAGGACACCCCACAGCCCAGGGATTGAACAGGACACCCCACAGCTGAGGGATTGAACAGGACACCCCACAGCCCAGGGATTGAACAGGACACCCCACAGCTCAGGGATTGAACAGGACACCCCACAGCCCAGGGATTGAACAGGACACCCCACAGCTCAGGGATTGAACAGGACACCCCACAGCTCAGGGGTTGAACAGGACACCCCACAGCTCAGGGATTGAACAGGACACCCCACAGCTGAGGGATTGAACAGGACACCCCACAGCTGAGGGATTGAACAGGACACCCCACAGCCCAGGGGTGTGAACAGGACACCCCACAGCTGAGGGATTGAACAGGACACCCCACAGCCCAGGGGTGTGAACAGGACACCCCACAGCCGAGGGATTGAACAGGACACCCCACAGCTGAGGGATTGAACAGGACACCCCACAGCTCAGGGGTTGAACAGGACACCCCACAGCTGAGGGATTGAACAGGACACCCCACAGCTGAGGGATTGAACAGGACACCCCACAGCTCAGGGATTGAACAGGACACCCCACAGCTCAGGGAGGTGAACAGGACACCCCACAGCCCAGGGATTGAACAGGACACCCCACAGCTGAGGGATTGAACAGGACACCCCACAGCCCAGGGATTGAACAGGACACCCCACAGCTGAGGGATTGAACAGGACACCCCACAGCTCAGGGGTGTGAACAGGAACCCCACAGCTGAGGGATTGAACAGGACACCCCACAGCTCAGGGAGTGAACAGGACACCCCACAGCTCAGGGGTTGAACAGGACACCCCACAGCTCAGGGATTGAACAGGACACCCCACAGCTGAGGGATTGAACAGGACACCCCACAGCTCAGGGATTGAACAGGACACCCCACAGCCCAGGGATTGAACAGGACACCCCACAGCTCAGGGAGTGAACAGGACACCCCACAGCTCAGGGATTGAACAGGACACCCCACAGCTGAGGGATTGAACAGGACACCCCACAGCTGAGGGATTGAACAGGACACCCCACAGCTCAGGGATTGAACAGGACACCCCACAGCTGAGGGATTGAACAGGACACCCCACAGCTGAGGGATTGAACAGGACACCCCACAGCTCAGGGATTGAACAGGACACCCCACAGCTGAGGGATTGAACAGGACACCCCACAGCTAAGGGATTGAACAGGACACCCCACAGCTGAGGGATTGAACAGGACACCCCACAGCTCAGGGATTGAACAGGACACCCCACAGCCAGGGATTGAACAGGACACCCACAGCCAGGGATTGAACAGGACACCCCACAGCGAGGGATTGAACAGGACACCCCACAGCTCAGGGATTGAACAGGACACCCACAGCCAGGGATTGAACAGGACACCCCACAGCTGAGGGATTGAACAGGACACCCCACAGCTGAGGGATTGAACAGGACACCCCACAGCTCAGGGATTGAACAGGACACCCCACAGCTCAGGGATTGAACAGGACACCCCACAGCTCAGGGATTGAACAGGACACCCCACAGCTCAGGGATTGAACAGGACACCCCACAGCTGAGGGATTGAACAGGACACCCCACAGCTCAGGGAATGAACAGGACACCCCACAGCTCAGGGATTGAACAGGACACCCCACAGCTGAGGGATTGAACAGGACACCCCACAGCTCAGGGATTGAACAGGACACCCCACAGCTCAGGGATTGAACAGGACACCCCACAGCTCAGGGATTGAACAGGACACCCCACAGCTCAGGGATTGAACAGGACACCCCACAGCTGAGGGATTGAACAGGACACCCCACAGCTGAGGGATTGAACAGGACACCCCACAGCTCAGGGATTGAACAGGACACCCCACAGCTGAGGGATTGAACAGGACACCCCACAGCTCAGGGATTGAACAGGACACCCCACAGCTCAGGGATTGAACAGGACACCCCACAGCTCAGGGATTGAACAGGACACCCCACAGCTCAGGGATTGAACAGGACACCCCACAGCTGAGGGATTGAACAGGACACCCCACAGCTGAGGGATTGAACAGGACACCCCACAGCTGAGGGATTGAACAGGACACCCCACAGCTCAGGGATTGAACAGGACACCCCACAGCTGAGGGATTGAACAGGACACCCCACAGCTGAGGGATTGAACAGGACACCCCACAGCTGAGGGATTGAACAGGACACCCCACAGCCCAGGGATGTGAACAGGACACCCCACAGCTGAGGGATTGAACAGGACACCCCACAGCTGAGGGATTGAACAGGACACCCCACAGCTCAGGGATTGAACAGGACACCCCACAGCCCAGGGATTGAACAGGACACCCCACAGCTCAGGGATTGAACAGGACACCCCACAGCCTCCCAGCGTCCATCCCTGGGTTTGGGAGCCAAAGATCCTTAAAGAAATCCCAGGAGGTTCCAAACACCCAATGGATTCACCTTCAGCAGCACATTGGGATGTGGCAGCTCCACTCCCAAGGGATGGAAATCTCCAGTTTTGGCCAAACCCTGACATTTCTGTGCCTCCATCCTGACTTTGTCCTGTCCCTGGAATCAGGCTCTGCCTTTCCAACCCAGATTAAACCAAGACTGGACAAGTTTTCATGTTTTATTAGATGTTTGCCCCAAATTTCCTGTCCTCCCTTCACCTCTCCCCCACGAGCAGCACTGAGCATCCCCACAGTGCACAGACCTTGATATTCCTCTTTTTCCTTCCTTCCAACCCCAAACCATTCCCTCCCACAACTCACGAATAACAGGAAGCAGCTGCCGCTTGCTGCTTTTCCCTTCCATTTTCAAATCACATCTGAATTGTGACCTTGCCTGGCGAGCCTTTGCCTAAAGCAGGTTTTTATTGCTGTGTTATCAACTCCAGAAAATAGAGCCCTGGCGTTAGGAAAAAGAAACAGACCTTTAATTAACTGTAATGATAGTTCTGGGGGCCATTAGCACACATCCCAGCTACGATAAAAAGCTTTTTAAGGGAGTTGACAGCGAGTTCAGCCTTTACTCCTCCCTCCTTCCCAGACTTAAGGAAGGAGGAAAACTCTCAGCTCCCTCTAAAAGGAAAATTTGGAATATCTCAGACTCTTGAGCAGTTGGTTGGGCCACAGGAATTTCCTCAGAGGTTCTTCCTGCAGCTTTTATCTGCTTTCAAATCCGAGAATATCCGATTCTGATTTATTTTGATTCCATCCCAGGGTGTAATCCCACCCATTCCCACCTCTTCTCCAGACACTGCAGCAGTCTGAGCCACTGAAACACAGGAACATCCCAACTTCCTCCTGGTGGTGAAGCAGTTTTGGAATTTGCTATTCTGTCACCAAGGATGCAAATTAGAGTTGGTGCCAATGTTTTTCCAGGAAATGGATTTTAATTCTGCACCTGGGAATTTGGTTTTTTTGCATTTAAAGGAACTGTGGTTTGGAATATTGATGCATTTCTCCAATTTCCCTTGGTTTTCCCAAGCAATGCCAATCAATAATTGTTCCTTATGTACTTTTCTAATCAATTAATCAAATAATCTGAATGGGTGGGAAGGGTGGGATTTATCCTGAATTTTCCTGGTGACCCCCAGATGTCCCAACAGCACCTTCCAGCACAGGGCAGGACATGAGACAATTATTGCTGCCATCCCAGCCAAAAATCCCAACCTCAATTAATTTTCTTAATTTGCACCCAAACCTTCCAAGAGAGAGCGAAAGAAATGAGATTTTTAGCACTCTGACGTCGATAAGGAGCAAACCCCTGCTACTCTGGAAATTAATGTTTTCATTCTCCAGCAACCTCAGCAGCCCAGCTGGGAAAAATAACAGAGGAATTAATCTAAAACACACTGCTTGACCAGGAGGAAAGGCTCTCAGTATTCTGCAGGAAAAGGCAACCAGGGATAAAATAGAGCTCTGGTTAAAGAGGAATTGTACTCGGATTGTACACAAAACTCACAAATTTCAGTTTGCGGCCAGGAGGGAAAGGCTGGAGAGAGAGAGAATCCCAAATTCCTGCTGCTCCCAGAGCTCCATCAGGGGTTTGTGGGTTTGAGGAGATCCAAGAGGCAGCAGTTCAGAGGGATGGGAGAGGCAGAGCTGTGCTGGTTCTTTGGTCAGCCTGGCTTTGCCCTCAGCTGCTCCACCTCACCTCACAGCTGAGCTCCACTGCTGGCCAGAAATGCTGCTTTGGACAACTTGCAACTCAATGCCACCTCCTTTTACCACTTTGCACAACTGGACATGTCAGGATATTGGTTTTCATCTTTTGGACTCAATGATCTCAGAGGTCTTTCCCAACATAAACCATTCTGTGATTCCCTTTTTTTCTGTTTACGCAATTAGGGAGTTTATCCATATTTTAGTTTTAAATCCAGAATGGCAAAAGGTTTTCTGTCTCTTGAGCACATTTCATTGGGCCACAGAAATTACCATTTGCCTTCCATCGTTTTGAGATGTTCTCCACGGGGACCAAAGATTGTCCTCCTGCTGTCAGGAAATCAGAGAATCCCAGATGGTTTGGGTTGGGAGAAACCCTAAATCCCATCAGTGCCACCCCAGCCATGGCAGGGACACCTTCACTCTCCCAGGCTGCTCCAAGCCCTGTCCAGCTGGCCTTGCCCAGGGATCCAGGGGCAGCCAAAATTCCAGAGATGAAAGCCAAACAGATGGATTTCCAAAGCAGGAAGTCCCACATCTCCTGGGCTTCTCACCATCATCCCCAGAGCTTTAGCTGCACACATCTTGATACCAAACCTGTGAATCACATCTAATCTGCTTCATCCTGACATGAAACAGGTTCCTCCCAGTTGATTCCCTCCTGACCTCCCACCTGATGGAATCTGGCCTGGGAAAAGTTGGATTTATTCCACGCTCAGGAATTATCTCCCTGCAATACCCTCCAGCTGGAGCCCAAATTCCCAGGCAGCCCCTTCAGCACCTCCAGCCAGGAGAGCTGAATAACTGATGGGAAACAGCTCATTTTCATCTCCACAGCCCCTTTAAATCCTTTTGAATGCCCAGCAGAGCTTTCCTGGGACAGCATGGGGATGAAGGAGGGCAGCTCTGTTCAGGCAGCTCAATAATCAGCAATGGGATTAAACCTGGGTGTTTGGTGGTGCTGAGCAAGGGGAGCACTGTGTGCTGCAGGAGCTGGGCAGGGCTTTGGGGCAGCATGGCATTTCCCAGCATTTCTGTGGGTTTAACTAGCAGGAAATTGAATCTCAGATCTGAGTGCCAAATGGGGAAACTCCTTGCCAAGCTCCTTGCTGAGGGGAAGTTCACTGTCAGCTGGGGTGCAGCATGAGGAGCAGGATATCAACACAGCAACAGCAGCTCCTCTGCTCTGGGGGACAACTGAGGTTCTGGGAGACTGAAAACTTGTGGATAATGGAAGAAAAAAAAAAAAAAGAACATGGTAAGGTTTCCTTTTTTTCCTTTTCCTATTGCCTTTGCTGCTCCAATCTCTGGTTACTGTGTAGCATCAGGAAAAACAGAAAAGCACAAAAGAACAACAAGGCATGAAAACTCCCTGCTAACAGAAAACCAATGAAAAATAGGTTAGGAAGGTGAAAGAGGTGAGAGAAGAGCGAAGGGCACGTGGAGAGGACCAGAGAGAGGTGACTCAGCAGGGACAGCTTCAGGAAGGAAAAGCAAAAGGATCAGCCAGGCTCTCTGCCTTCCCCTTGGGAGAGACTTGGGAAAATCTCCTGCCAAAGTCCATCAGACCTCACTGTGCACCTGAAATCACCTGAACCACCAAACCTCCCTCAGCCTGCATCCCCCAAACCACAGTGAGCCAGCCTGGGAGGAGCCAGTGAGCTCCAAGATGCTCCAGAGGCTCATCCAGAGCATGTTCCTCAGGATTCTGTCCCCAGGGCTTCTGGATGTGCCCAGGGAAGGAATTTCCACACCCTTTGGGCAGCCTGGCCTCCTGGGTGGTGGTTTGTAATCCCATTTCCCATCCCAAGGCCAATTACCCAGATCTGACCCAGCTTTGCCCTCACAGCCCCTCAGGACCCTCCTGCTGCTTCTGCTTCCATTTCTCCCCCATTTCCAGGTTTTTCCCAAGTTTTCCCTGCTGCTGCAGGGCCCCAGCTGCCGAGGTGACAGGAGGAATGCTGTCCCTGGATTGCTGCTGCCACTGCAGGGCTCTGAGCTGCTCAGGGTCTGACAGAGCCCCACGTTACCTTCTTCACTTTACCTTTTTGACTTGACTTTACCGTTTTTACTTCACTGCACTTCACTTACATTACCAGCAGCTCCTTCCCCAGAGATCAGCTTGGCTGGCTCCTCCCACAGGTGGAAATAAATTCTGGAGTCATGGAATCACAGAGTTCAGAGGATGGTTATGGATGATTATGGATGCACAGGTGGGAATAAATTCTGATTCTGGAATCATGGGATCTCAGAGCCCTTCAGGCTGGAAAATCCCTCTGTGATCAGCAAGTCCAACCATCAGCCACCACCATGTCCCCACGGTGTCCTCAGTGCCTTTGGCTGCTTGGATAAACCCACTGAGCTTTCTCCTCTGGAGTGTAGACTTTGCCATCATGAGCAGTGAGTTTATTTCAGTGTTTTGGGGCCTGAAATGGGTTTTACATTTGTCTGTGAAACATGACTGTGTGTCCTGAGTCCTGGGGCTCTGCTGGGTGAGGAGAGCTTGTTTGGAAGAGGAATTAATTTCTTATGAATGAATGAATGAATTAATTAATTCGGGAAGAATTCTTTTCTGGAAAGGCTGGTCAGGGATTGGAGCTGCCCAGGGAGGTTTGGATTCCCATCCCTGGAGGTGCCCAGGGAATTCCTGGCTGTGGCACTCAGAGCTGGGGACAAGGTGGGCATTGGGCACAGCTTGGACTCTGGGAAAGCTTTTCCAGCCTCAGGAATTCCAGGATTCTGTATCAGGGATGTTCATGGATCCCAGGAACTGCAGCTTCCCTCAACACAGAGGCAACGTTGTTCTCCCCCAGAAATTAAAATCAATTATGGCACAGCAGAGTGAGGAATTTTGGTGTGCTCTGGAAGTGGGAGAGCTTAGTGTGAGCAGAAATGAAAAATAAATACAGCTGGAATGAAGTCCCTGACACTCCCAGGCAGATGAGATTTCCCTCTCTGCCCAGAGCCAGCAGCACTCCCTGCATGCCTGGGGTGAATCCTCCTGCTCCAGGCAAGCCAGGGAGAGGGAAAACCATGGAAAAGTCCATCCTGCAATATTCCTGGGATCTCTAAACTCTTCCACAAAGCCTGATCATGTTTTCCCCTCGAGTGAGCAATTCCACCTCGATCAGCTCTCGGAATCAGAGCTCCAAGGATAATCTGCTCTGTGCCCAACATACATCTTCCTTGCCAAGGAGAAACCTCAGCTGAGCTCCCAGACCAGATCTGCTGCTCCTGGGGCTGGGGAAGGAGACAGATCCCTGCTGCTGCTGTGCCTCAGATGCCTCTCAGCAGAGCCCTGGGGATGGGAGACAAATGGAGGATGAGAAACCAGAGAACTCATGGAGGAGTTCACCGAGATGGAAAGAATCACACAGAGACTTCAGGATTGATGAGTGTGGGTAAAAGAAGGGAGTTTGAGCCATGAAACGAAGATACATCGACTTTGGAGGAATTTAATTGGATTTTCCTGCTGTGCAATGACTGGGAATAGCTGAAGAGCCTTGATTTGAGCTCCTCCAGCTGAGGAGAAAGGATGGGGAGGAGATGGAAAAGAGAAAAACTGGAAATCCAAACCCAGTGGGGTGAAGCCATGAGGGCCAAGAGCTCAGCTGCCCCTAGGAGCAGCAGTTAAACCAGAGGTGCCTCACAAGACATTTCCAGATTTATTCACCCAGCATTCAGCTGTGAATCCAATCAGAGAAGATGAGCTCAGGCCCTGCAAAAGCCAGAGGTAAAACCACTCAATTTAGTGACCATTCCAACATCCCCATTAGGTTCAGAACTGCCAAGATCAGGATTATTTCCTGATATTTCTCATTTGACACACAGTTTGTCCTTTTTTTTTCCCAGCTTTTTGCCTGCCATTGAAACCAAGCCCTTGCCTTTGGCTGCTCCTGGAGGGTGAAAAACCCCATTAAATGCCACCTTTGAACACCACCTGTGCCTGGGACTGCAAACAGCAGCAGGGGCAGCGCTGGGGAGAAGTTTAAAATGTCTCAGGGAGACCTCATGGCCAGAGGAAAGCTGCACTTCAAGGCAGCCAGAACGGAGAGCAAAAACAAAAGGAACCAGAATCAAAGCTGCCCCTCAAGAATCAGGCCTGGGGGGAAAAAAATAAAATAAAAATAGGTGCTTTCAAGCACTGCTAAAAATGGGTTGCTCAGATTTCTTTGTAATGCCTTCAAAGATGGGGAATGGCAGGAGAAATGAGGAATGAGCCTGGCAGGCGAGGGGAGCAGGGAGATCACCCCAGAGCAATCAGCAGCACTGCAATATTCCTGCCACCCCCAGCTGCACAGCTAGTCACTCTTCCCCTCTAATAACTCCTCCAGGTTTGGAGTGGAAAACTGATTTTTCTGTTGTGGTTTTGGAACCACAAGCTGATTATTGCCCTCCTCAGTCCCAGCCCAGCACAGTCTGACTCTGGTTGCTCCCCGTGGCTGATGGAGCTCTGCTTGCTGAGGCAATGCAGCTTCTGCAGCTCTCTTTAGGGTTTCAAACCCTGTGCACTTCTTTGAGGTCTCTCCTTCCCTTAATTCAGTGGGCTTTGTTGTTCATTTATTATTGCAGCTTCTGCCTCCTCATACACACCTTTTGTTCCTCTGTGTTATAAAGTTTGGATTTTGCCATTGTACACAAGAACTTCTCTCCCCCTCATGCTCCAGAAAACTGCATTTTAGGGAATTTACCCAATACAGGATATTGTATTTGGCTCCTGCCAAAGCCACCAGTCACCTGTGTCCCCAAGTGCCACACTGACATGGCTTTGAAATCCCTCCAGGATGGGGATATCCAGCCCTTGTCATGAAGAAATTTGCCCTAATATCCAACCTAAACCTGCTCCGATGGAAGAATTTCTCCATGGGAAGGGTGGGCAGGCAATGGGAGGGGAAGTGTTGGAGTCCCCAGCCCTGCAGGTGTCCAAGGAACACCTGGCTGTGACACTCTGGGCTGGGGACAAGGTGGGGATCAGGCACAGCTTGGACTCGATGATCCTGCAGGGCTTTTCCATCCTAAATGATTCCATTATTCTGCAATCCTGACACCTGCAGTGTCCTTCCCTGTGAGCATCCCCTGCCATCTAGGACACAACCCCTGAGCTCCTGCATGGCCCAGGCCACTCCCTGAGCCCCTGCCCAGCATTTCCCCTCCTTAACCCAAACCCCTCTCTGGTTTGGCACACTGAGAACACCCTGATTTCCCACCCCTGCCTCATCCCTGCTGCAGATCCCCATCCCTGCTCTCCTGGAGGCTGCAGGAGCTGCTCAGCATTCCTCAGAGGATGGTTATTAATCCTGTTCCCATTAATCCAGCAGCTGAGCACCACTGCTGCTCCAGCCCTCAGTCCCTGCTCTGATCAGGCATCGCAGCACCCAGCTCACGGTGCTGCTGGGTTCTCAGCAGTAATCCTGGTGTTGAGGGAGCAGGGCCTTGGGCTTGGACTGTTGTTGGGTTTTTGTGGAATTGCAGCAAAGCAGGGCTGGGGAGGTGGGGTTTGGGTCGGGGTTAAAGGATGAGGATGCTCAGGAGTTAACACCACCCCAAAAAAAAAAAAAAAACCCAAAAAAACTCATATAGCACATTCCCAGAGGACAGAAAATCATCATTCCCACATCATTTCCAGTGCCAAGGGAAATCCCAGGCTGGGTTGGAAAGACCCCAGTGGGTCCAACATCCCTCTGGATTGTCTCCAGATCCTCTGGAATATTCCCAGGGAGGGAAACTCCACAGCCTCTCCTGGAAGGTGACCCAGGGGTGAGATTACCTCGGAAGTTCCTTCCAACCCAAACCTTCTGGGATTCCGTGCTGACTGTGGCCTGCAGGATAAAAAACCAGAGTTTAAAGGGTCCCAACCTCTCCCTGTGCTCTGTTTTCGTTATTCCCAGCAGGATTGATCTCTCTATTTCCCTATAATTTGAGTTCTTCCCAGAGTTCCTCCAGCTCTGGCAGGAATCCCAGAGGGAAACGTTTCCCTTGCCATGCTCACCTGCCCGGCTGGCTGTGTGGAATTCCCTCCCTTCCCAGGCTCTGGAATGCTGCAAGCACAACCCCAGCGCTCACCAGCAATTCAAACCTGCATGAACGAGTGGACTGGCAGTTCCCATGAAATCCACTCCACCCTGGCAGCAAATCAATACTGCACAGAAATAAACAGCGCCCTGGGAAGGCACGGCGTTTTCCAGGATTTCCTGGGATCCCAGCCCTGCTCCGGCTGGAAAACTCATCATCGCCCTGATTAGCACATTATTTGGGAAATAACGTCGTAAACACGTGAATAATTAAGCAGCCAGGCATGTGGTGGTTATTAAAACCCACTAATGATCCCAAGATATTGGGCAAATCCTTTTTCTGAGCACAGCAGTTTGGTTTTTGTGTTTCTCGGGGTTTCACAGCAACTGTACTTTTTACAAAAAAAAAAAAAAGACGAAGCATATAGAGATAATTTCTCTGTAAAACGCATTTTAATGCATCACTGCACATTTTCTTAAAGTCATTTTTTTTTGGGACTAAAGATGTCTGGTGGCAAAATTATTTGTGATCAGCCTCGGCGCCGTGCAAAGGCTGATTAGAGCTGCAGGTAATAAAATGGAAACTAAAATATTTCGAGCAGACGCTCACCAAACAAGCTGCTCCCATAAATAAGCTTTGGGGGGTGTCTACAGGAGAGGAGAAAACAACAAAAAAAGAAATTAAAAATTGGGATGACAGCTTAAATGTATTTTCCTTTCACCCTGTGGCAGGAGGGATGAAATCCAAAAATTCATCCCTGCCTTAGAGCTGGAGGAAGAGAGAAAGAAAGAGAAAGGAAAGAGAAAGAAAGAGAGGGAAGAGAGGGAGGAAGGAAAAGGAAAAGGTAAAGGAAAAGGAGAAAAAGGGAAAGGAAAGGAAAGGAAAAGGAAAGGAAAGGAAAAGGAAAAGGGGGAAAAGGGGGAAAAGGAGGGGAAAAGGGGAAAAAGGGGAAAAAGGGGAAAAAAAAAAAGGAAGAGAGGAGGAAGAGATTTTCCTTTTGATTCAAGGAAGTAATAGAAATGTAGATCTTAAAAATTTGGGAGAAAAAAAAAATACATCAGTGGTCATTCATTAAATTCAGAGATGAAATTAAAAGGGGACGAATGCTCTGCTCTGTGTCACTCAGCTCCTGCCACCAGGGCTGGCTGCTAAAATGTGGAATATTGAGTGACAGAGGAGTTTCAGTGTCCCTGGGGAAATCCAGACTCCACAGGAGCATTTTGTGAAGTGCCTTCAGCTCAGGGGACTCATCAGGAGCAGGGAAAAGCTGGGATTTCAGCATGAAAAATACCCCTGTGCAGAACTGAGGGTAATGACCCCAAACCTGAGCCCTGGGAAGTGCCTTTACTCCCCAAGGAATGTTCTTGTGATTTTTATGGCTGTATGAAGATGTAGCAGGGAAAATGGAGCTCAAGCCAAAATAGGATTTCCATTAAACTCACTGGTGCAATTCCTGTGTAATGTTTGGAGCTAAAAGCAGCAAATCGCCAGGGAGAGAAGGGTTTGCAAGACAATTAAAGGCATTTTCATAAATTCCAGAATCCCACAATTGCTGAGGTTGGAAAAACCCTTCCAAATCATCCAATCCAACCATTCCCAGTGCTGGGAAAGGCTTTTAAATCCCCCAGATTCCATCCCTGGACAGAACCCCTGGACACACTGAGGTCTGCACTGAAAATCACTGAGCATTCTGTGAGCACAGAGTTTATTACAAGGCCTGTAATTTCCCGAGATATTGTATTTTCCTCTGGCTACAGCCAGGCCTGCTACACGAAGCAATTTGTCCCTGGGAGCATTAATTGGTTACCATCAGATCTTAACGAGCTTTCAGCATCAAACCCAGCAGAGCTCTGCCCCCAGCAGAAATCTCCCATTTACAGGAAATGCACAGAGCCAGGAGGCAACTCTGAGCACTGAAATTGGGTTTCCTTCAGCCAGTAATTTCCTGAGCTCTCTGAACACGGAGCACCAGGGGATTTGGGGCATTTTGTGCTCCTTGTTGCTGTGCTTGGCCAAAACCCTGACATCTCCCAGCCAGGCAGAGCTGCTGCACCACCAGCAGCTCCACTGGGATTCTGTCCATGATGCCATGCTGGACATTCACCAAAGCCCTTCAGGCACCCCAAATAATCCAAAATGTGGATTTTAATCCAAAATGTGGATTAAACCCCTGGTTCATGAGTTCTCCTGCTAGCACTGGGCAAGGGCAGCTCACCCCAGTGGATCTCAGCCAAGGGATGGATTGGTGGAATTCAGATCTCCATTCCCTGGAGGAAAAAATGCAGAGTGATGTTTGCTGGTTGGATTTGATGATTTTAAAGGTCTTTTGGGCCTTAGAGACTCCATGCTTCTGACAGCTTTTGAGCTATCAAGCTGCTAAAACAGTAGTTTCCATGGAATTCCAGACTGGGTTGGGTTGGGATGACCTTAAATCCCATCCATGGCACCCCAAATCCAGGCTGGATTCCTCTTTCCTGCTCTCCCTCAGCAATTCCAGCCTCAGCTGCTTCCACATGCAGATCCACTTCTTCCCCAGAGCTGGAAAACTTTTCAGGTGCAGCTCTTTGATTTGGCAAAGAACCATTTGGGGCAGGCGAAGCTGTTTAAAAATTCAAATGAGGTTTTTTTCAAATGGGTTTTTCAGCTCAGGAATTCGGAAACATTTCCTGAAGCACAGGGAGCTGCTTCCCCGAGAGGCTGGGAATGAATTCCTGATGAAAGGGGAGACAGGAGAAAAAAGGGTCCTTTTAACACGAAACATGGTTTGAAAATTACCATTTCAGGGCAGGAATTTGTGTTGTGTTTGATCAGAAGTTAATGAGGTCTGCTCAGGTATCCAGCTGCCAGTGAGCCCTGCAATCCCAGCATCAGTCAGGCTGGAAAACAACTCCAGGATTGGCAAATCATGGAATCCCAGCATCAGTCAGGCTGGAAAACAACTCCAGGATTGGCAAATCCATGGAATTCATGATCATTCAGGCTGGAAAACAACCCCAGGATTGGCAAATCCATGGAATTCATGATCATTCAGGCTGGAAAACAACCCCAGGACTGGCAAATCCACGGAATCCCAGGATCATGCAGGCTGGAAAACAACTCCAGGATTGGTCAATCCATGGAATTCCAGCATCAGTCAGGCTGGAAAACAATTCCAGGATTGGCAAATCCATGGAATTCAGGCAGAGCCACTCAGTGCAAGGAGCTGCAGAGCTGAGAGCTGATCCCATCCCAAAAAACCATGGAAAGGCAGAGGTGATCTCTGCTGCTTTGGGAGAAAAATCACTGATCTAAATTACAGAAATTCCCTGAGAATTGAACATCCTCTCGGCACCTGTGGGATTCAGAAGACAAAGTGTTAGAATGTGGATGTTTGTGTTGTTTTCAGCTCTTTTTGATGGAATCCATAGGAAAAAAGCTCCTGAAGCCATTTGGGGCTGGTTGGGGAGCAGGGGCTGCACAGGGAGTGTTCCTCACCAACAGGGACAATCAATTCCTATTGCAGAGCCACCCTGGCAGCTCCTCCTGCTCCATCCCTTTCCACAAGAACACTCCAAGCTGTACACAACAAAGCCAGGAAGGCAGGATTTAAAATGTAATACTAAAATGTCAATGTTTTTCTTCTTCCAGATGACAAATCTTCAACATCATCATTTTAAAATCTGTCCTGACATGCTGGAGTGGGAAGGATTGAAATAATTTGAATTTAATTGAAATCTCCCACTAAAGAGACCACAATGAAGGGATTCTATCAAATCCACCTCCCTCCCACCTTCCACTATCCCAAGCTGGCCTTGGACACCTCCAGGGTGGAGCAAATCCCTTCCTGCATGGTTTGAACTCCTGGCAGCCCCTTGGTGCAGAAAATCTCCCCTTCATGGCTTCTCTGCATTCCCCTCTCAGAGTTTCCTCAAAGAACTCCCCTCTCAGTTCTCCTTCTCAGGAAAAACCAGAGCAATGATGCCCCAGATGTGTTGGATAATTGCATTTTCTCATTATCCTGCCGTGGCTGTGGTGCCAGCAAAGTGTCCAAGCTGTTTACACTCAGTGCAGAACTGGCAGAGAGGAATGGAGATGCCATGGCTCATCCCAGAGCGATGCTGCATTTCATCTCCTGTGACACTGCCACTCCACAATGTGCTTTTCTGGGTGCTGGCAGAGGCTGGATGTGCTCAGCGTGGTGACAGAATGGTGCCACTGCTCTGCTGCTGCACGGAGAGCTCTGGGAAGTGCTTCCCACCCCAGCAGCACCACCAAAACCCCATCATCAGATAACAATCCCATTTGGAACCATTTTCCCCAGGAAGGCAGCTACTAACAGCCAGGTGTCTGAAGAGCAGGAAATTCCATCCGTCCCTCCATGTTCCCAAAGCCACGAGCACAACTCTTCCTCTGCACATCCTTCAGAACCATGGAATGCCAGCCTGGTTTGGGATGGGAAGGACATTCCAGCTCAGCTCATTCCACCCCCAGCCACGAGCAGGGAGCTTAAAAAACCACTTTAAAACTGATGTCTACAATCCCACCTCTCATTCCAGATGGATTTCCCACCCCGAGGGAAAGCCCCAGGTGATTTTTGCCCTCTGCAGGTGTAGGTAATCCTTTTCCCCCACTGAACACATCCCCGTTTCTAGCAGCAATGGCATCAGCACGATTTCAAGGCTCTGCTGGAAGTGCAGCACTGCTGAGCTCCCCGAGCTCCTCCCGTGCTCTGAAGGCTCCATCTAGTGCCCCTCAGGCACATTCCCGGGAAAAAGGAGCAAAAGGCAGGGGGAAGGCAGTTGGTAATGATTGCTGTGGGGTTTTAAGCTGTCCTGGCAAAATAATTGGATTTTCCCGCCGAGCTTTGCTGTCCATAGGAACTCCTCAAACCAAATCAGGTGAAAATCTTCCATCCTGGCTTTGGAAAAGGGTGTGGAGGGGCAGGACAAGGGAATGGCTTCGAGTGAAGGAGGGCAGGGATGGATGGGATATTGGGAAGGAATTGCTCCCTGGGAGGGTGGGGAGGGGCTGGGATGGAATTCCCAGAGCAGCTGTGGTGACCCTGGATCCCTGGCAGTGTCCAAGGCCAGGCTGGGACAGCAGAAGGTGTCCCTGCCATGGCTGGGGTGGCACTGGATGGCTTTGAGGTCATCCCAACCCAAACCAGTCTGGGATTCTGGGATGCCTCACAGGCGATCCATGAATTCTGCTGCCATCAGTTAATTCCCCCAAAATCTGCTCTGTAACCAAGATCATCCCAACCCAAACCCTCGGGGTGCAGAGCTGGGCAGGCAGGATGGCACCCCAAAAGTGCCAGGGGCAGCTGAGGATCACCAGAGGCTGAGCAGGCAGAACAGCCAGGCAGATTCTGCCAGGAGCCTCCACAGCCGAGAGCTTGAGTCGTCCTGACAGCTCCAGTCCGGCCAGCGTGAGGATTCCCAGTTTAAACCAATTTAAACCAATTTAAATTCAGTTTTCCAGGGGCAGGAAAGCCTCATTCCTTTTCCTTCCCTTCCTCAGAGGCACACAGGACACCCCAGGGGTGGGAGCATGTCCCTGGGAACACCAGACTGAGCAGGAGCCAGAGCTGCTGTTGGTATTAATTAGTGTTGTTATTATCATTATTATTACCGAATATTTGATGTGAGGAACAGCTGAAGAGTCAGTTTGCCTTGTGAACAACACCCAGTGAATTGGAGTTGAGGTGAACAAGAATCCCCAGCAAAGCCCCATGGGGAGCTCCAGTGGGGAGCTGGGGAGTTCCTGAGGCTCCTCCTGTCCCGTTCTCCACCCATCCCACTGCACCACAATCCCACAATCCTGTCCCACCCCACTGCACCACAATCCCACAGTCCTGCCCCACCCCACTGCACATGATCCCACAATCCTGTCCCACCCCACTGCACCATGATCCCACAATCCTGTCCCACCCCACTGCACCACAATCCCACAATCCTGTCCCACCCCACTGCACATGATCCCACAATCCTGTCCCATCCCACTGCACATGATCCCACAATCCTGTCCCACCCCACTGCACCACAATCCCACAATCCTGTCCCACCCCACTGCACATGATCCCACAATCCTGTCCCATCCCACTGCACATGATCCCACAATCCTGTCCCACCCCACTGCACCATGATCTCACAATCCTGTCCCATCCCACTGCACATGATCCCACAATCCTGTCCCACCCCACTGCACATGATCCCACAATCCTGTCCCACCCCACTGCACATGATCCCACAATCCTGTCCCACCGCATTCCCAGTCCCACATCCCCCGTTATCCCACCCCGAGCTCCCCCTCAGCATTCCCAGCCCTGCTATCCCACTATTCCCGATTATCCCCGGCTATCCCCCCCCCCCATCCCCAGCCCCGTTATCCCGGAGCACCATGCCCAGCCCCTTTATCCCGTTCTCCCAGAGCAGCATTCCCAGTCCCGTTATCCCATTATCCTGTTTTCCGGTTATCCCATTATCCCTTTATCCTGTTATCAAGGAGCACCATTCCTAGCCCCGTTATCCCGTTCTCCCGGAGCAGCATTCCCAGCCCCGTTATCCCATTACCACCGTTATCCCGGAGCAGCATCCCCACTCCCGTTATCCCGTTATCCTGTTTTCCCGTTATCCCATTATCCCGTTATCCCAGAGCAGCATTCCCAGCCCTGTTATCCTGTTATCCCGTTATCCCATTATCCCGGAGCAGCATCCCCACTCCCGTTATCCCACTATCCTGTTATCCCATTATCCCGCGCTCTGCGGTGCGCAGCGCCGCCCCGTGGCCACTCACGGTACTGCTACCGGCAGGAAAATGCCCGGGACGGCGCTTTGCCCCCAAATCCCCACTCCGCACCCAAAAATCCCCCATTCCGCACCCAAAAATCCCCCACTCCGCACCCAAAAATCCCCCATTCCGCACCCAAAAATCCCCCATTCTCCACCCCAAAATCCCCCACTCCGCACCCCAAAATCCCCCATTCTCCACCCCCAAATCCCCCATTCCGCACCCAAAAATCCCCCATTCTCCACCCCAAAATCCCCCATTCCGCACCCAAAAATCCCCCATTCTCCACCCCAAAATCCCCATTCCGCACCCAAAAATCCCCCATTCTCCACCCCAAAATCCCCCATTCCGCACCCAAAAATCCCCCATTCTCCACCCAAAAATCCCCATTCTCCACCCCCAAATCCCCATTCCGCACCCCAAAATCCCCCATTCTCCACCCCCAAATCCCCATTCCGCACCCAAAATCCCCATTCCGCACCCAAAAATCCCCATTCTCCACCCCCAAATCCCCCATTCCGCACCCAAAAATCCCCCATTCTCCACCCCCAAATCCCCCATTCTCCACCCCCAAATCCCCCATTCTCCACCCCCAAATCCCCATTCCCCTCCGAGTGAAGCTAGCCCAGCATTCCCCCGAGTTGCCCGCAGGTTCCCTCCGGAGCACACGGATCGCTGAATTCAGTTCCCTTCCCTGTTTTCCCAGGAAGGAGGTAAGAAGTGTCACCTCAGCTCAGGCAGGTGACATTTCCCTTTAAAAGCTGGAATGCTTCAGCGTTCTGCAGGAATTCCTCATCCCAGCAGGGAGGAGGTGACAGAGGTGACAATCATCTTTAGGTGAAGTTATTCAATATATTTAGTACCTCACTTGTTTAACTGCTGTTCCCCTTCTTGACCATCCTCAGGAATCATTTGGGGTTTTTCAGTTCCTTATATCCCAACATTAAAACGCAGGGGAAAATAATCCAGCTGCAATCTTGGCAGAAGCAAGGAAAAGATTGCAAAATAAGGAGGAAAATACCCTCAAAAGGAAGGATTTCCTTCCCAACATCCAATACTGGAATGAAGAAAAATACAAATTGTGGGAGAATTATTGCCTGCTGCTCTGTTGCACATCTATAAATCCATTAACAGACCCCATAAACCCCAAATAGACTCCACTACACTGAATTTGGAAGGAAAACTAAATAGCATTTGGTATTTAGTATTTAATTAAAGCTTCTAACTCCTAATTTCACCACAGGGATGCTACGTTTTGCTATAATAAATTATTTTTTTTCCTCCTGACAACTACCTGAACACATTTGCAATTCACTTAAGAGGATTAATTAAGGCTTGTTTTCATGACAAGGATTTTTTTTATAGCAATTAAAATTGGGTTTAAAGTTGAAACATATATTTGATAGCAATTACTAAAACTAATCCCAGAAAATGAAATATCCCTCCCTAGGAATCCTCTAATATATGTAAGGTGCTGCTTCCCTGCAGGCAGTATTTACCAGGTTGGGATAAACTTCAGTTTTGGTTTAGGTTTGAAAATACAGATTGGATTTGGAATTTTAGGAATAAAATGCTAGAATTGCTCCCAAAACCTTTCAAGGTTTGCACCTCACTTGGAGCTCTTTTTCCAGCAGGCACACCTGGAAAAGTCAGTTCTGCTTCCTCCTAACAAGGAGCAACTCAGAGGAATTCCTGGCCTTGGAATGAACCCAGAGTGAGGTGGGGTTTAATCCCAGAAACAAGAATGAACCCCAAATTAAATACCTTGGGATTAACCCAGAGTGAGGTGGGGTTTAATCCCAGAAACGAGGATTAATCCCAAATTAAACCCCTTGGAATGAACCCAGAGTGAGGTGGGGTTTAATCCCAGAAACGAGGATTAACCCCAAATTAAATCCCTTGGGATTAACCCAGAGTGAGGTGGGGTTTAATCCCAGAAACAAGGATTAACCCCAAATTAAACCCCTTGGAATGAACCCAGAGTGAGGTGGGGTTTAATCCCAGAAACAAGGATTAACCCCAAATTAAACCCTTGGAATGAACCCAGCCTCAGGTGGGGTTTAATCCCAGAAACAAGGATTAATCCAAATTAAACCCCTTGGAATGAACCCAGCCTCAGGTGGGGTTTAATCCCAGAAACAAGGATTAATCCAAATTAAACCCCTTGGAATGAATCCAGAGTGAGGTGGGGTTTAATCCCAGAAACAAGGATTAATCCAAATTAAACCCCTTGGAATGAATCCAGAGTGAGGTGGGGTTTAATCCTAGAAATGAGGATTAAACCCAAATTAAACCCCTTGGAATGACCCCAGCCTCAGGTGGGGTTTAATCCCAGAAACAAGGATTAACCCCAAATTAAACCCCTTGGGATTAACCCAGAGTGAGGTGGGGTTTAATCCCAGAAACAAGGATTAATCCCAAATTAAACCCCTTGGAATGAACCCAGCCTCAGGTGGGGTTTAATCCCAGAAACAAGGATTAATCCCAAATTAAACCCCTTGGAATGAACCCAGCCTCAGGTGGGGTTTAATCCCAGAAACAAGGATTAATCCCAAATGCAGGAGTGAAGGATCCCTGCTCAGCCCAGGATGAACCTTCCCATGTCCCCAGGGCTGCTCAGGGTCACCAACACCATCTCAACACCATTCCCCAAACCCCATGTCCAGCCAAGCTGATCACCCCAATCAGCAATTAGTGCCCCAGTTAATGAGGAAACAGAACAGAGCTGAACTCATTCAAAACTTCCTCCAGCTGCACTGAGCTCAGGTTTCCAAAGCACTTTTCTTGCTCACTGGACATGAAAACAATTCAGAGGGACAGCAAACTGTGCTGCCCCATTAATATCCCCTACTGAGAGCTGAACCCACAGAAACCAAGGGGCAATTTAGCTTTGGATAACTCTGAGGTGGACAGAGGGGCAAGTAATGAAATCCCAACACCCACAGTCCTGGAGCAGGGAATTTTAATTGACCTTTTGTCTCTCCAGCAGAGCAGGAGAAATACAGAGAATGGTGATTTCCTGGCTGCTTCCACTCCTGATGCTCCTCAAGTTGTTGCTCCCAGGGAATCTCTAACAGGATGGTTTTTCCAGGGATTTCTCTCTCTCTCTCCCCATCAATTCTCTCCCTTCAGCACAGGCAGCAGTTCCCCACTTTCCTTCAGCTCCTGCAAGGCAGAAATGCAGCAGTTATGGACATTTGGGGATTTTCCAGCAGGATTCCAGCAGGGAATGCTGAGGGGTGAGGAGATCCTCCCTGCCAGGCTCACTGGAGGTTCCTCTTGGCCAACACTCCGAGGTTTAGAAAAGATTTAAATTCTTTTTTTGGGTCTGTTTGGCAAAAGAGACAAAGTGGTGCAGAGGAATTTTTAAAAGCACTGCTTGGTATCAGCCTGGATCTCCTCCCAGGTGGAATTCCTGGGATTTTTTAGGCACCACAGAAGTTTCCAGCATCCTAAATGCCTCCCTGAAAAATGAAAAAACGCCAGCCATGGGTGGATTTTGTAAAATATCAATAAAATATCCTCAGCATGCTGAGCAAGAGGTGCCCACATGGTCCTGGGGAGTGAAATTCAAATTCCGTGCACTGGGTCAGGAGCTCCAGAACTCCAGGAAACACTTGGGAAAAAACATGGAATTTTCTTTTTTTCCCACATCTCAGGAGAAACAGCTGTCTGCATTTTATTCCATATTAAAAATGCAGTTTAAAGCACTGACAGCATTCAGCAGCCATACCAGGCAGGGAATGAACAGCCCAAGGATGCAGAGAAATTCTATTTAATAACATTGAGAAAAGGATTTTGCAGCAACTCACAATGCCCAAGACTCTTCTTCCTCAGCACTCCTCCAATTATATAGATTACTTTTATTTATTTAATGCCCACACTTGTTAAATAAATAAATAAAATTAATCTATATCATTCCGGTTAAATTATTCTAGATAAATGATATTAATCTATATATATAAAGTTAAAATAATCTATATAAGTAAAATTAATCTATATAAATGAAATTAAGTTCTATATTTCTGGTTAATCTAGATAAATGAAATTAATCTATATAAGTAAAATTAATCTATATAAATAAAATTACCTATATAAATAAAGTTAATCTATATAATTTAAGTAAAATTACTCTATATAAATAAAATTAATCTATATAATTTAAGCAATCCCTACTCTTCTTAAATAAATAAAACAAATCTCTACCATTTAAGTAGCAGCAGTATTTTTTAGAATTAAATTAGCTTTATCAATTGTGTTTCCCAGGAGCCTCAGAGTCTGAGGAATTGGCTGGAATGAGCTCAGGAGGATTTGGGAAACTCTGGGATTCCTCCAACAACTCCAATAAAGTTTTTTTTCCTCCCAGAAATGAGGATTTTTGCTGGGAAAAAACCCCAACCACCTGCCTGGGGGAAAAAAGCAACATCAGCAGGAGAATCAGGGCAGAGAAAGCTGCAAAAAGGGATAAAAATGAGATTTTTGCAGTCACAGGTTGGAGATTTATTTCTCCTTTCCCTGGGTGGAGCTCAGAAAAGCATCCAGGGTCAGGAATTCCGTGTGGAACAGGCAGAAAAATGCCTATAAATTGCTTTCTTCTTGCCAATCAATGCAACTCCTACCTTGACAATGTCCAGCCCTCCAACCAGCTCCCCTTTCACGTACAGCTGGGGGTAGGTTGGCCAGTTGGAGAAGGATTTCAGTCCCTGGCGCACCTGGAAAGGAACAAAATTGGGATTTTTGGGGAATTTTGGCTCTAAGGAAAGAAATCCCTGCAGGGATGGAGGGTTGAGTTACCTCCTCGTCCTCCAGGATGTCAAATGTCTCATAATCCACACTGGAAAAGGGAAAAAAATATCAGATTATTTATTAGGGAGTTGGGAGGAAAATGAAAAACAACAGGAATCACTCAAAATTTGCAAGGGAGCTCTTAAAATTCTCCAAAAAAATCATTTTAAAGTTCTTAGAAACTCCTGAAAAGTCTAAAAAAAACCCTCAAAGTTTTTAACAAACTTTCAAAGTCCTAAAATTCAAAATTTTTAAAAAGCCCATAAAATTCTCAAAAAAAAAAAAAGCTTCAAGTCTCACAAAAAACCCACAAAATTCTCACAAAACCCCTCAAAAGTTCTCACCAAAAACCCTCAAAGTTCTCAAAAAGAACCTCTCAAAGTTCTAAAACGTCAAGATTTTTAAAAAGCCCATAAAATTCTCAAAAAAAAGCTTCAAGTCTCACAAAAAAACCCTAAAAAGTTCTGAAAAAAACTCGCAAAGTTCTAAAACTGCAAGATTTTTAAAATAGCTCATAAAATTCTCAAAAAAACCCTCAAAAGTCTCACAAAAATCCCACAAAGTTCTCACCAAAACCCTCAATACTGTAAAACCTCAAGAATTTTTTAAAACACTCAAAATTCTCCAAAAAAGCCTAAAAATTCTCAAAAAAAATCTCAAAATTCTCAAAACTCTCTCGAAATTCTCAAAAGCTCTCAAAGGTCTAAAACCTCAAAAAAATTTAAAACCCCTTCAAAATTCTCAAACCCCCTCCCCCAAAATGATCACAAAGACACCAACAATCTCAAAATTCTGAAAAAAACCCTCAAAATTCTGAAACAAACCCTCAATATAATTCCAAAAAAAACCAATTAAAAGTCTCCAAAAACCCTCAATTGCTTTAAAATCCTCTTTAAAAAAATGACAACTTCCACTTGAGGAACAATTCCACTCTTTTTCAACCTTTTTGTTTAAAAAAAAAGCTCTTTTTAACCCAAATTTCCTTCCCAACCCCATTACATACCCAGTGTTATTCATGATTTCGATGATTTGCTTGCTGAAGCCACATTTTGCCATCTAAAATACAAAATGCAGATGTTAAAATGTTTCTGCTTGATTTAATCCATGAAATTCCAAGTCCTCCAGCTACCCTCCAGCAATTCCCAATTTTTGAATGAACAAAAGGAACCCAAAATTCCCAATTTTTTTTGCTGGAGGAGCCACTGCTTAATCCTTTTTTCCATCCTTTATTTCCTGCTTTTTATGGAATAAATGTGCTTTATTTTGAGGCATCACTGCCCTGTATTCACCACTCTAATAAACTGTAACTAATAACTAAGTAGAGCAACTGCCAATTAGAATTAATTAGTAATTAACAATTACTATTTAAAATTTAATATTTAAAAATTAATATTTAATAATTAATAATCAATAAATAATTCCCACTGCCAGCTCTTCACACAAGGACAAAAAACCAACCCCAGCAATTTTCAGATATTGAATATTCAGCAATAATCAAACAGGGAGTGTTTTGGGGTTTACAGAAACACCAAAAAAAAGGCAAATAGCTTTCCAAGCAGCAGTAATTTGAATTAAGGAGAAAGAAGGTAAAAATTCAATATATTCTGGAATTTTACCTGTTTGCTTCCCTTCATGAAGAGCATCACAGGAGCTTTGTTTATCAAGGATTTGAGTCTGCAAAAAGACATGAAAAATCCAATTTATTCCCTGCAAAAGGCATTCATTGGGGTTTGTGGCCTCAGTGAAACTACTCCAAAGTAACTCAAGGCACAGGACAGATCTGAAAGGAATTAATAAATCCACAGAATCTGGAATGGTGGAGTTACTGTTTATCAGCATAAAGAAGTGGAATGTATTCAATTAGCTTTGGAGAATGAAATCTTACAGGGAGACAAGAAGGAATCTATATCTATATTGATAGAGGTGTATAGATAGATACAGAAATACAATAACATAATAATATATAAATATAATAATATAATAGTATATAAACATAGTGATATAACAATATAATAATATAAATATAAATATATAGATATATAAATAAATATACATACATATATATATATATATATATATATATATTCCTATCATAAGCAAAAATCAAATTACAAATAGAAGTTAAGACTCTTGGACCAGAATAGCTTTATAATAAGTGTATAAAACCCAGAGAACATTGAACAACTGCAGTTCTGTAAATAAGTAAATCCTTAAGGAACTTTTGAGAAAGAAAAGTTCTTAAATTCTTGAAGGGAGACAAGAAGGAATCTATATTTGTATATATTGGTATAGATGTATAGATAGATATATAAATATTTATATAGATATATAGATGTATAAAGATATAAATATATAAATAAATATATATATAAATACATTAATATATTCCTATTATAAGCAAAAATCAAACTCCAAATATAAATAAAGACTCTTGGACCAGAACAGATTTATATTTTTATATTTTTTATATTATGTATATAATATGTATATGTATAAACCCAGAGGACACTGAACAACTGCAGTTCTGTAAATAAATAAATCCTTGAGGCACTTTTGAGAAAGAAGGAATTTATAGGGGGTTTATCCTATATGACCACAACCACAAGAAACCTCAAAAATTAATATATAATTTATAGATAATATACTATAATATAATAAAATAATATTATCTAATAATATAACATAATATAATAATGTAATGTAATGTTATTAATAAATAGTATTAATTTATATAATTTATATAATAATTTTTATATAATATAATATATAAAATAATTATATTTATTATATAAAATAATTATATTTATTATATAAAATAATTATATAATATATAATATAAAATATATAATAAAATATATAATATATAATACATTTATATCCTATAATTTCTATAATATAATATATATTTATATAATATAATTTATATAATAATACTATTAATAAATAGTATTAATTTCTGTATTTCACCCACCTGTCCTCCAGCTTCTGAGCCTTGGGGCAGATCGTGTCCAGCTCTCCGGACGCTTCGAGTTCCTGGGGGAATCAGGGGGAGAAAAACGCCAAAAATCAGAGAGAAGAAGCAGAAGGCCCTTTGCTCCCCCAGCGATGCGCCGGTACCTTGACGATGTCCAGCCCCCCGATGAGCTCCCCAGCCACGTAGAGCTGCGGGTAGGTCGGCCACTTGGAGAAGGTCTTCAGTCCCTGCCGAACCTCCTCGTCAGAGAAGATGTCAAAGCTGCTGAAGGCAACGCTGTGCTTGGTCAGGATCTCCACCATCTGCTTGCTGAACCCTGCGGGCACAGAAAGGGGAACTCAGTGGGGTCTGGACTGGGTATTCTGGTGGCTGGGCTCATTTAGTCACCCAAAATGGCATTTTTCTGCACTGCAAGCTCCAGAAAACTCTGCTGGTTGTGCTTTGCTCTATCAGTAGCCTCAAATAATACAGAAGAAATAAAATAATAAAATAAAATCAATTTATTTCTGTTTAGGTGTTGCTTTGCTCTATCAATAGCATCAAATAATATAAAAGGGGCAAAACCCATTTATTTCTGTTTAGGTATTGCTTTGCTCGATCAATAGCCTCAAATAATACAAAAGAAATAAAATAATAAAATAAAATAAATGTATTTCCGTTTAGGTATTGCTTTGCTCGATCAATAGCCTCAAATAATACAAAAGAAATAAAATAATAAAATAAAATAAATGTATTTCTGTTTAGGTATTGCTTTGCTCTATAATAGCCTCAAATAATATAAAAGAAATAAAATAATAAAATAAAATAATTTCCGTTTAGGTATTGCTTTGCTCTATCAATAGCCTCAAATAATACAAAAGAAATAAAATAATAAAATAAATTTATTTCTGTTCAGGTATTGCTTTGCTCTATCAATAGCCTCAAATACAAAAGGGGCAAAATAAATTTATTTCTGCTTAGGTGTTGCTTTGCTCTATCAATAGCATCAAATAGTATAAAAGGGGCAAAACCCATTTACTTCTGTTAAGGTATTTAGTGCTGTTTGTTTATTTATTGCTGTTCTCACTGGTTTAACTTTAAAACTTGACTTTTATAGTATTTTCTACTAGAGCATCCTTCCCGACTTCACCTAAAAGGCAAATTCCTCTTTATTTCTTCAATTGTTGATGTTCTCCTGAGTGTTTAATGTTATTTCATTACCCCTGTGACACCTTCACACCACGGTTTGTTTTCCTTCCTGACAGATTTTCATATCCACACTCTCAGCAGGGCATTAAGCACTGAATATTCTGATTTTACAACCAGATTTTATGTGTTTACAAGTGGCCAACCTGAGAGGAAAAGTTTCTCCCTTTTGTCACGAAGCATTTTTCCCCCCAAGAAAATTGTCCCATTATTTGTCAAAAGTTGTAGGTATGAAAATTTTAATATTATTGAATTTCGAGTCATCTTTCTCCACTTCCCAAACAACACAATCCCATCGTCTGCAGAAGGATCCAGGAGAATTTGCCCCTAAATCAATATAATAAAGTTTGATAGCTTTGCCAGCTCAGCCTGGTTTGCATTCAATCCTTCCCATTCCCCCCCAGAATTCCCACAAATGCTGGGCAGACAGAGGAAAACCTTCCCACGAATATGAAATAAAAAACAGAGAGGGAGACAATGCTGACAGGCTTTGATAAAGGAATCAAAAAACCAAGGTTGAACTGGGGGAAAGAATGGGAGTGGCAGCACAGAACAAGCTTTGATTTCAGCTGGTAGGGTTGGAAATATGGATTTTCACTACAATTATTGAGTGTGAGTGAGGCAGCAGCATTCTCAGGCTGCTTTTCCTTCCACAAGTGCAGAGCCTGGAGTGCAAGAGAAATCCTGGAATTCCCTCTTCACCTGGCAGCTCATCAGCAAACACCTCCAGGGCTGCTGGTGATTCCAGTAAATGAACTCATTCCTGCTGGGGAGGCAGGAAAAGCAGCTTTGCTTGAGCTGCAGGCAACTCCATGCAAAGCAGGAAGATGCACTGGTTGGGATTTATTTGGGATAAAGTGTCCCAAAGAGCTTCACTTCCAGCACAGAAGGGCTGGGTGGGATTCCTGCAGCAGTGCCCAGCACGGAGGAATTAAACTGCAGGCAAAATTAAGGGTGGTCAGGAAAATAAAGACAAAATTAAGTGTGGTGGTCAGAGATTCCACATAAACACCCTGGATAAATGACAGTGTGGATGAAGCAAATAAACAAATATACCAAATAAATAGCAATATTGGCAAATAAATGCAGTGAAAGCACACAGCACCTGCAGGAACCACATCCAAGTGCCAGCCAGGGCACAGCCTCACTGCCTGCTCTGCTCAGCTGCCTCTTCCAAGGCAAAAATGCCCAAAACTGCAATAAAATCCCCAAATCCCTGCTGGGTAAGGTCCTCTCTGCTTGCTGACTGAACTAAAGACCCCAGCAAGTCTTACTTGTATCAAAACAGATAAAAGTCAAAATTATCTTCCCCTTTGAACAAGCAGGGTTCTTTATTTAATTCTATATCTATTGCTCCTACTGCTGACCTAACAGATCCAGATCATCTCTGACAAAATTTTAAATCCCCTTCAACTTGAGAAAGATGAAAATGTTGACAAACTGTTGAATTGCCTCCACCCTGAAATAGATTTTGTGTTTTCTAGGAAGCTCAGTGGACCCAGCACTGCCAGGCACCCCCAGAGCAGACTAAAGCTGACAAAATATCTACCTGCAAATTGAGAGCTGGAAGTTTAGATGGTTTGGGTGTTCACTCCATTTTAATAAATCAAATTTTAATGTATATTTCTATTTAATTGCCTTCTGGGCCTTTTCCATGGAGCACCATGTAAGAACTGAAGGCCTGGAGAAATACCTGAATAACCCCAAACTTCAGACACCCCAAATGTACCCAGAAATGTCAGGAGCTCCTCAGAGCAGTGGCTCTATTGCAGAATCAGTCAGAATTTCCATTCCTAAAAACGATCTGTAAATTCCTGTGATGACACATTCCACTCAGCTACAACCATGTTGTTACATGGCACAAACCCAGAATTATCTATATATATAGAGATGGAACTTCACCAGCTTTTCACAGGAAAATCTACACTATTACCAGCTCAAAGCACCTCACTCAGGCCAGATTGAACCCTCCCAGCAGCTCCAGCCCTGGGGCCACTGCTCTCAGCTCCCTTATTTGCCAAAGCCACCTAAAGTTAATGAAAATGCTCTTATTTATTCCACAGACTCAGCTCCTGAATTTCAACAACTACACAGAGCTGCATTTTCGTGGTACTTCAAATGTTGTCTTTTATCATTTGTTCATGAGCTTTACAAGTAGATCAACACTTGAAGTTACTCTGGGGCTGAGCACTGAACTGTGAGCACTGAGTTGACAGAATGAAGCTGCAGAAAAGGCATTTCACTGCAGCAGAACCACAGGGATCCGGGAATGGTTTGGGCTGGAAAGGACCTTGACCCAGTCCAGCTCCACCATCCCAGGCTGCTCCAGCCCTGTCCATGCCAGGAATAAACCTGAGCTCCACCTGAGAAGTGTCCCAGCTCAGGGATAACATCATCTACTCTGGAGCAGAAAGATGCTGCCCTTGTGAAATCCCTGCTCACTTCTGGTACTCTGGCTAACTAGAAAAGCATTCTGGGAGTGACTCAGCTAAACTAGAGGTGAAAAACAAGTTACATAATTGTAAAACAATTAGAAACTACTGTAAATTAGAAGAATTGTAAAATTATTAGCACCAATCAGTGCTCACAGTGGGGCTGTGGTTGGTCACACCTGATGCTGTTCCTATCTGGTCTGTGGTGCTGGTTAAGCACATTTGTTGTTCTCACAAGTGTGGAAATTCACAGCTAACCGTTTAACAACTCCGGATTTTTGCAATAAAATGTCTTCACCACACCATTGTGAAGATCATGTGTTCAATGCCACAATCACCACTTTCCTCAGAAAGCCCCAATCCCAGCCTCCATTCCCAAAAGTGAGCCCTGGCAACACCAGCTGTGCCCTGCCAACACCTCCATATGCCCCGGGGGGAGCAGGGCACTGTGGGGACACATTTGGGGACACCTCGGGGCCAGAGCTGCTCACCACAGCGGGGCTCCTTGGGCGAGCCCTTCATGAAGAGCATGCAGGGCGCAGCGTTGATGAGCTTGCTGAGGCGGGCGTGCAGCTCCTGGGGGGCAGTGCCAGCAGGGCTGGGCACAGGGGCAGTGCCAGCCGCGTGCCGCTGCACCTTCTGCGTCAGCTCCGGGCGTGGGCGCCGTCCAGCCTGTCCACCTTCTGCGAGTTCTGCGGGACAAACACAGCCCTCAAATCACTGCTGTGCCAGGTTAAACCACCCTGAGCCCACAGGGGGTTAATGCTGGGGTTTTGGTGCAGCTGGAGTTCTAGCACGTGGCTCTGGACTCTGTACAGAGTGCTAAAATTCCTGTTCTCAGTATTTTTTAGACAAAACAATCCCTCAAATCACTCCTGGGCAGGGCTAAAACCACCCTGAGCCCACAGGGGGTTAATGCTGCGGTTTTGGTGTAGCTGGAGTTCTAGCATGTGGCTCTGGACTCCATATAAAGCACTAAAACTTCTGTTCTCAGCATTCTTTAGACATAACAATTCCTCGAGATCCAAGGGCACTTTGCTGCCTCTGAGGCCCCAAGTGGACATGTAAGATATAAGATATATATAACAGCAGTGAGCTGGGGGAGCAAACTTGGGGTAATTAATTGACATCATTACCTGAAGGTGTAATTGGAGGATTAAACCTCAATGTATTAATGGACTCTGGGCTTCACACAAAGTGCTAGAACTCCTGCTCTCAGTATTTTTTACACAAAACAATTCCTCTAAAGCTCGAGATCCAAGCACACTTTGCTGCCTCTGAGACCCAAGATATGTAAAAAGTGAATTGCAGGAGCAAACTTGGAGTAATTGACTTCATCAGCTGAAGGTGTAATTAGAGGATTAAGGGTCAATATGTTAATGGACAGAACTTATAAAGTATGAAAAACTTGTATGAAAAACAAAATGTCTGTCCATTTTGGGTGCAGCATCTCCAACAGGCTCTGTCTGCCCTGATTGCACCTTGAAGGCCTTCAATAAATCTATTTTTTATTCTCTTAACTTTGTCCAGCCTGTTTTAGGTAAGCCTGGCCAGGCACCACACCCAGGAAAGTCTGGATTTTCAGGTGAGGTCTGCATCCCCAGGCTCACACCTTTCTGATGGTGTTCATGGCAGCAAATTTGCCTCTAGAAATACTTATTAAATTTCATAATCTATAAATTTTATCATCACAGGCAAAATGAACCCAAATAGAATTGTTATTTCTATTATTACTGAATTGTTATTTCTATTATTACTGTATTTACCTGGGTTTTTTCCCAACTACAGCACAAAGAAACATTGCTGTAAATTTTTCAACCAAAGTACAACAACTAAAATAAAAACTATGGATGAATCCCAAAGTAATTAAAGAAGCTCTGAAATATTCCACATAAAGTGCAAAAGCCATTTCCATCTCCATTTTTAGGTTCCACTGGATAGATTTCAATCAGTTACAGAGGTGTTTCCTCACTGAGAAAGTTTTAAGGTTCTGGTAGAGCATTGCAAAAGTATAAATATTAAGAGTCCACACGGATTCTATTTTCTCTTAAATCCATTTCCTCTTCAATCCACTCCCTCTTACCTTAAAGAACAAGAACGTTGGAACAGAACTAATTCCATATTTTTCAGACACTTCAGGCACAGCCTCAGCTTCCAGCTAGAAACCAAACCAAACAAAAAAAAACCCCGGATTATTTTCATAATCTTCTTTAAAGTTTCGCTGTGGGTCTCACTCCTGCCTGGCATGTTCTCCTAGCCATTTTATACATTTAAACAGGAGCTGCTGCTGAACTTCCTGAGCTATTTGCATTTAAATGAGACTCCAGGGCTGCCGTGGCACCCACTGAACCTCTGCGGTGTCACAACAGGTTCAGAGGTTTTTATTTTGTTGCACATTTCCAAAGACGCCCCGAGGCTCAGAATAAAATTTTTGCTGCACTCCTGACCTAGTAAATTCTCACTGCTGTGCAGCTCCTGCGATATTGAAAGCCATAAATCAGTGACCCTGCTGATGTCACTGTCACAGGGGGTTTGTGCCCCCAGCAGTGCTGGCTGTTTGCTGGATTGGCTCCTTGGGGGGCTCTGCATCACCCTGAGAGCCACAGCTCCTGGGATCGGGGGAGGGACAGGGGCAAGGGACAGGGGGCAAGGGACAGGGGGCGAGGGGAAGGGGGGCGGGGGCGGGGGGCGGGGGACAGGGGGGGGGGCAGGGGGGCGAGGGGAAGGGGGCGGGGGAAGGGGGGGGGGCGGGGGCGAGGGGACAGGGGGGCGAGGGGACAGGGGGCGAGGGGACAGGAGATGTTCCTCCCACAAGCTCCTGGTGGCTGCTGAGCTCCATTTTGAACTCCTGCAGGGCTGCTGAGTGCCACACCTGGCATTGCTGCTCGCAGTTTCATCACACTGTGAAATTCTTCATCTTGGTTGGCTCTGACTGGGAGCTGCTCCAGGCAGGCTCCTGATGAACCCACTAACTGCAGAAGCAAAGCAGGAGCATCACCACTGAGCCCAAACCTCCTTCTGCAAATCCCCATTCCAACAGCAGCAACACAAAAAGAGCTTCTATTCAGCTCAGATTGAACTGAAAGCTTATATATCACTGAAAGAGAATAGATAACTCCTATATTGATTATTTTTCCAGGGGTAAATGATGACTTCCAGCTCATTTTCTTTCCCAGTAAAATTTCCTGCTCGGATATTTATGTTCCACATAACAGATTTAATTTCACCTTTCAGGAACTTGCTCTTAGTGGCACAACTTCCCAAAATGTTGGTTTTAAATCCTGTGGGATATAAACACACCCATTTCAACCAAACATCTCAGGAGGTAACAGGTTGTTGCCAATTCAAAGGCAGTTTGGCTACTCTGGAATAAAAAAAACCCCAAAGAACTGCCAAAATCAAATACATTCCTCTTCAGGAGCTCCTCCCCCCAAAAATATATCAATATAATTCACTTTCAGTAGGTTATTTTCTCTAATAAGAGCACCAGTAATACTGGGAGGAGGGAAGTGAGGGGAAGGATGTGCCACTGTCTGGTTTTACTGCCCTGGATGGCTTTGGAACCTTGTTATTAAAAAATAAATTACAGCTGACTAATAAAGGTCATAAATAAATAATATATGAATAATAAAGAGGCAACTGAGACATTTCAGACTTCGTTGGGCTGACTACAATCTAGTAAGTTCTAGATAAATTTAAGCATCTTAAATGTGCAATATCTTGAAAATTAGTCTTTTGAAGTTCTAGCTCATAAAATACCATTAGAACAGTTCTGTCCTGTTTTACAAATACCAACTGAGAGAGGAATGAGAACCAACTGAGAGAGGAATCATTCAAAAAACCACACAGAGAACCTAAAGGCTGTAAGAAATCAAATTAAAACACTCAAATTAAATTCCTCCCAGCCCTCATCATCCCACAAGTGCCTCACTCAGGAGAGAAATTTGGTTTCAAACCAAGTGTGTGGATGAGTGAATTCCTTTCCCTTGCCCCTGGATGTCCCTGGGATGTGCAGAGGGTGTCACAAAGCACAGTGACAATGCTGCTTGGGCTGAATTCACCCTCCTGAAGGTTCCTTTTAGTAGCACAGGAAAGCTCTGGCAATCCTGAGATCCTTTCACCAGGAACATCCCCAGGGCTGAACAGCCTGGGGCAGTGGAAGGTGTCCCTGCCCATGGCAAGGGTGGCACTGGGTGGCATTTAGGGTCCCTTGTCACCCCAAGCATTCCAGGATTCCCTGCTGATCCCACCCTGGCTGGCAGCAGCAGCTCTGGGGTGACAGAGGCAATGTGAGCCATGCAGCACTCTGAAAAGGAGCTCACCCTTTTTTTGGGATATTCCCCTTCCCCCACACTGTCCCGTGTCCCCAGGGGTGCTGTCCCGTGTCCCCAGGCTGTGCTGTCCCCTGTCCCCAGGGCTGTGCTGTCCCCTGTCCCCAGGGCTGTGCTGTCCCCTGTCCCCAGTCTCCAGGCTGTCCCGTGTCCCCTGTCCCCAGGCTGTGCTGTCCCCAGTCCCCAGGGCTGTGCTGTCCCGTGTCCCCAGGCTGTGCTGTCCCCAGTCCCCAGGGCTGTGCTGTCTCGTGTCCCCAGGGCTGTGCTGTCCCCTGTCCCCAGGGCTGTGCTGTCCCCTGTCCCCAGTTCAGGCTGTGCTGTCCCGTGTCCCCAGGGCGTGCTGTCCCGTGTCCCCAGGGCTGTGCTGTCCCCTGTCCCCAGTCCCCAGGCTGTGCTGTCCCCTGTCCCCAGTCTCCAGGCTGTGCTGTCCCGTGTCCCCAGGGCGTGCTGTCCCGTGTCCCCAGGCTGTGCTGTCCCCTGTCCCCAGGCTGTGCTGTCCCCTGTCCCCAGGCTGTGCTGTCCCCTGTCCCCAGTCTCCAGGCTGTGCTGTCCCCTGTCCCCAGGGCGTGCTGTCCCGTGTCCCCAGGCTGTGCTGTCCCCTGTCCCCAGTCTCCAGGCTGTGCTGTCCCGTGTCCCCAGGGCGTGCTGCCCGTGTCCCCAGGCTGTGCTGTCCGTGTCCCCAGGCTGTGCTGTCCGTGTCCCTGTCCCCAGGCTGTGCTGTCCCCTGTCCCCAGTCCCCAGGGCGTGCTGTCCCGTGTCCCCAGGCTGTGCTGTCCCCTGTCCCCAGGCTGTGCTGTCCCCTGTCCCCAGTCCCCAGGCTGTGCTGTCCCGTGTCCCCAGGGCTGTGCTGTCCCCTGTCCCCAGTCCCCAGGGCTGTGCTGTCCCGTGTCCCCAGGCTGTGCTGTCCCGTGTCCCCAGGGCTGTGCTGTCCCCTGTCCCCAGGCTGTGCTGTCCCCTGTCCCCAGTCCCCAGGGCGTGCTGTCCCGTGTCCCCAGGCTGTGCTGTCCCCTGTCCCCAGGCTGTGCTGTCCCCTGTCCCCTGTCCCCAGGCTGTGCTGTCCCGTGTCCCCAGGGCGGTGCTGTCCCCTGTCCCCAGGGCTGTGCTGTCCCTGCCCCAGTCTCCAGGCTGTTGTCCGTTCCCAGTCCCCAGGCGGTGCTTGTGTCCCCAGTCTCAGGCTTTGTCCCCTGTCCCCAGGCTGTGCTGTCCCGTGTCCCCAGGGCTGTGCTGTCCCGTGTCCCCAGGCTGTGCTGTCCCGTGTCCCCAGGCTGTGCTGTCCCCTGTCCCCAGGCTGTGCTGTCCCCTGTCCCCAGTCCCCAGGGCGTGCTGTCCCGTGTCCCCAGGCTGTGCTGTCCCCTGTCCCCAGGGCTGTGCTGTCCCGTGTCCCCAGGCTGTGCTGTCCCCTGTCCCCAGGGCTGTGCTGTCCCCTGTCCCCAGGCTGTGCTGTCCCCTGTCCCCAGGGCTGTGCTGTCCCGTGTCCCCAGGCTGTGCTGTCCCGTGTCCCCAGTCCCCAGGCTGTGCTGTCCCCTCACCTGGACGAAGGTGACCTGGCTGTGCTCCCGGGCCAGCGCTGCCATCACCTCGTTCATCTGCACACACTGCGGAGCCCATGGCGCCCAGAAGTGCACAACCACCAGCGACCTGCGGGCAACAAGGGGTTAAAAACCTGCCGGGAACTGGTTAGAAACCTGGGAGGAACTGGTTAGAAACTGGTTAGTAAACTGTGAGAAACTGGCTAGAAACCTGCTAAAAACTGGTTAAAAACCTGTGAGAAACCAGTTAGAAACCCGTTAGAAACTGGTTAAAAATCTACTAGAAACTGGTTAGAAACAGGTTAAAAACTGGTTAGAAACCTGGTATAAACTGGTTAAAAACCACTGAAAAACTGGTTAAAAACCACTGAAAAACTGGTTAAAAACTGGTTAAAAACCTGTTAGAAACTGGTTAAAAACCTGCTAAAAACTGGTTGAAAACCGGTTAAAAAGCTGTTAAAATCCAAACAGTTAAAAAGCAGACAAGGAAAAATAAACACAGCCATGGAATCACGAAGTGGACAAAGCCCTCCAGGATCACAGTCCAGGTGCCCAATGCCCACCTTGTCCCCAGCCCAGAGCACTGAGTGCCACTGCCAGACTTCCCCTGGGCACCTCCAGGGATGGGCACTCACAAAAACCCATCCCCACCATCCCCATCATCTTCCTGGGATAAAAAATCCTGCAAAGTGTAAGCAGGACTTGGCCAGGAAACGTTGCAAACCCAACCAGCACTGCAACACAAACCAAACCACAGTGTAAAGTTATTTTTCTGCTTTCGTTGGCTCCACCTGCCAGGTGCCCTGGGGTGTTTGGGATGGGTTGTACACAGAATTTAGGGGGGACAATCCCAGGAGAGAGCAGAAATCCTGTCCCACTGGGTGCCAATTCCCATGGGCTCAAACATCCTGGGATGACAACAGTGACAGAGATTGGAACTGTCAATTCCACCTTCCAGGTTTGCAGAGAACAAACCCACCGGAGAATGGGAATAAGGAATTAAAGATACAATGTACTAGTATTAGTTGATTTAGAGAAATAGAGAAATCAAGGCAGCCATCCCAGAGCAGCCACTAAAATAAATAAAATAAAATAGATAAATAAAAATTAATAAAATAAAAGTATTTTATTCCTAAAGAATGGGAGTTCACTGTAAGTTGTACAGCTCTGTGGGCAGCACAGCATCCCTGCTGGGGCAGCTCCTGGCTGTGTTACTGACCACACACCCTGAATGCTTCCATCAACTTCATCTGCCAATGACATTCCAGAAAATTCTGGTAAAAAACCAACAGAACAGCTTTTCTTTTCCCCCAGGTGCTGTTTAACTCAGTGTCCCCAGCAGGACACACCTGAGCACAGGGATGAACTCAGCAAAAACAGAGCACAGATATCACAGGGTTATTTAATCCTCATCCCACCACAGCCTGCTCCTTCCTCACCAACATCCTCCTGCAATACACTTCATTTTTATCTGCAGGAAAAACATGTTTTAAATTAATTTCCTCCATGGGTTTTGGAGTTGTTTTGGTTTTTTTTAATTCATTCGCAGAACAATCCAAATTTTGCAACTGAACTGCCCTCTGAGCACTTCAATTTAACCTTAGAAACAGCCAGAGTAATTGAAAATATTAAAAAAGAAAAAAATAAAGACTTAGCAAAATGATGCACTTAAGTAATTCTAAAAAAAGTTCCCCTGCATTCACCCAAGGTATTTCTAAAAGCTCCACTATTAGCTATAGAAGAGGACAGAACAAAAAGGTTATTACAAATCCCAAATTCTCTTTAAACATTAAAATTTACACTTACTCTACAACAGAAACTTACTGATTATTTGGTGGAAGAAATGTTAATTTTCTGAAACAAGAAATCCTATGAAATTCAAGTGTAATTATAAATGCTGTTTTCAAAGGAAGCAGAGGAAGAGTTATCAGAACTATCAATTCATCTTGGGTCCAAAAAAAAGGATAAAATAATCAGTTCCTTTAAAGAGAAAACTGAATCATGTTCCATAGACAAAGGCAATGAGCAAAATTACTGAGAGCTTTGTTGAAAATAACCTTAAAATACTGTGTTTGTTCCTGAAGCCATTGTCATTTGGCCCCAGGAGTTTCCTCTGCAATGTCCCTACAGAACAATCCAGCTGAAGGACAACTCCAGAAAGGAAAGTGGAAATCCTGCAGCAAGAAACTGTTGAAGAAATTTTGGAGTTTTTCCCCCACAACCAACATTTACCAACATTTCCTCCTGCTGTCTGTAAGAACTGATACTGGCAGTTCCATCACCTCCTTTAATCAGCGGAGCACCCATGGATGTGTAATTACAGAGTAATTAGTGCAGCTCATCCCTCCCAATATTAACTGTGTGCAGGAACACAGGAACAAGGACACCGGACTGTCCCAGGCCAGGGAAGGTGTCCCTGCACGGCTGTCAGCTCCCAGCCAGCCTGGGCTGGTGGGAACAGCAGAGCCTGTTGCTCATGATTAGAGCATAAAAGCTAATTAACGAGCCCCTGGGCAGCGCTGAGTGATGAACTGCGAGGCACTGGTGTGTCGATGAGCAGCACACTGCAGTGTCCCAGGCTCTGCTGACACTTTAGGGCTGCAGGACAGACCAGCCCAGCCCGCAGGGCAGCTCTGGGTTACAGAATTCATCGAGTTTATGATTTCTATAATTTTCCTGCCCCTAATCCCAGGGCAGCAGCTGCTCGGTGACAGCGGGCTGCCGAGCAGGGACACGGCGGGCTGGGAACACCGAGCTGTGCGCCACGCAGGGATCGCCTGGGGCTTTTATCTGTCCCCGCGCAGCTGGCACTGAGCGCTGCGGGACACGGAGCGGACAGGGAGGGGACAGGGAGGGGGACACGGGAGGGGACAGGGAGGGGACAGGGAGGGGGACACGGGAGGGGACAGGGAGGGGACAGGGAGGGGACACGGGAGGGGGACACGGAAGGGGACAGGGAGGGGACAGGGAGGGGACACGGGAGGGGGACACGGGAGGGGACAGGGAGGGGGACACGGGAGGGGGACAGGGAGGGGACAGGGAGGGGACACGGGAGGGGGACACGGAAGGGGACAGGGAGGGGACAGGGAGGGGACACGGGAGGGGGACACGGGAGGGGACAGACACCAGGAGGGGACACGGGGATGGCACCCAAGAAAGGGACCCCGGTATGGCACCAGGCGGATGGCACCAGGCGGATGTCACCCCAGGGTGGCACCAGGCGGATGTCACCAGGCGGATGTCACCCCGGCTGGCACCAGGCGGATGGCACCCCCGGGATGACACCCAAGGAAGGCAGCCCGGCTGGCACCAGGCGGATGTCACCCCTGATGGCACCCCGGCCAGCCCCACGGCCAGCCCCCCGCTCGGCCCCAAAGCACCGCCCCCCGCTCGGCCCCAGGCACAGCCCCCCGCTCGGCCCCAGGCACGCCCGCCGCCGCTGCTGACCTGTCGGGGCGCTGCAGCAGCTGCTGGAGCTGCTCGGCAGAGCCCGCCGCGCACAGCGCGCCCGCCATGCCGCCTGAGGGGACAGCCGCACGTGCGGCACCGCCGGGTCACGTGTGCCCGCCCGCCTCACGTGGCTCCGCTCCCGTCACGCGCTTCCGCCGCCATCACGTGGAGAAAATCGCAGTGTGTAGTTCCGCCTGCGTCACGTGGCCCGCCCGCGTCACGTGCCCCGCCGGTGTCACGTGGCCTTGTGCCACCATCCCATTCCCAGACAAGGCCACCCATGGACTGCCGTGCTGCGGGCTAGGGACACTGCTGAACGCGCGAAATGGGAAATTCTCCTGAAAAACTGCTGTTGAATATTCGATCTTCGCAATGGGATGCTCCAAGGCTTGTCCCGCCTGCCCTGGGACACTCCAAAATGCGGGAAATGTAAAATTCTCCTAAAGAACCTGTTACCGGCTGTGGGATCTGTGTGTCAGTGGAAAGAAAGGAGGTTTGATCGTTCGATCTATGGAACTGTCAGTGGACAAGACAGGAGGTCCAATCCAGGCTTCAACACTGCACTGAGCTCCAGGCCATGTGCAGCTGCTGCGGTGACAGTGTGGCTGCAGTCATCTGCTCAGGTTCCAAGCTGGACATTCCCATGGTGTCAGCCCTGGGCAAGGAGAACAAAGCTTGGGAGAAGGATTCCCAGTGCTGCAGGGCAGGGATGCAGGATTCACTGCTGCAGGGATGCAGGATTCACTGCTGCAGGGCAGGGAGTGCAGGATTCACTGCTGCAGGGATGCAGGATTCACTGCTGCAGAGGGAGTGCAGGATTCACTGCTGCAGGGCAGGGAGTGCAGGATTCACTGCTGCAGGGCAGGGAGTGCAGGATTCACTGCTGCAGGGATGCAGGATTCACTGCTGCAGGGCAGGGAGTGCAGGATTCACTGCTGCAGGGCAGGGAGTGCAGGATTCACTGCTGCAGGGATGCAGGATTCACTGCTGCAGGGCAGGGAGTGCAGGATTCACTGCTGCAGGGATGCAGGATTCACTGCTGCAGGGCAGGGAGTGCAGGATTCACTGCTGCAGGGATGCAGGATTCACTGCTGCAGGGCAGGGAGTGCAGGATTCACTGCTGCAGGGCAGGGAGTGCAGGATTCACTGCTGCAGGGAGTGCAGGATTCACTGCTGCAGGGAGGGGTGCAGGATTCACTGCTGCAGGGCAGGGAGTGCAGGATTCACTGCTGCAGGGAGTGCAGGATTCACTGCTGCAGGGAGTGCAGGATTCACTGCTGCAGGGCAGGGAGTGCAGGATTCACTGCTGCAGGGAGTGCAGGATTCACTGCTGCAGGGCAGGGAGTGCAGGATTCACTGCTGCAGGGAGTGCAGGATTCACTGCTGCAGGGATGCAGGATTCACTGCTGCAGGGCAGGGAGTGCAGGATTCACTGCTGCAGGGCAGGGAGTGCAGGATTCACTGCCACAGCACACCTGCAGAGCTCCTGAGATGAAGAAGAAATTAATAAAACCAGCCTGGTGATGCTGCTGGATCAGCTCCCCGTGGGGAACAGCACTCCAGCAGTGAGCAGCGATCCAAGAACCAAAACCAGAGCAACACTGCAGATCAGCGGGAGAAGCAGGAGGAGCATTAATGAGAAGACAATGCTAATTAATCAGGGAACTGTGCGACTTGCAGCCAAAAATTCCTGATTCCCAACATCCCATCCAGCCCTGCCTTCAGCCAGTTCAAACCCATTCCCTTGTCCTGTCCCTCCATCCATTTCCTTGTGGGAAATGGGAAATTCTCCTGAAAAACTGCTGTTGAATATTCGATCTTTGCAATGGGATGCTCCAAGGCTTGTTCCTCCCACCCAGGGACACTTCAAAACCTGGAAAATGTACAATTTTCTTAAAAAGCTGTTACTGGCTGTTCGATCTTTGGGATGGGATGCTCCAAGTGTCATCCCACCCACCCTGGCACACTCCTTGTCCCCAGCTCCTCCCCAGCTCTGATTTCCCTGTTTTCCTGTGTGTTCGCCAGGATGTTCTGTGGAGAAGAACCCGAGATGTTGTCAAGGTGAAATGAGATTATTCTCACCTCTGCAGCTCGCTGCCCATAAACCTGCAGCTGGAACCAGGATTACTGCCAGCGATGGGAATTGCAAGAGGAACAGTGAATATTTTATTGGGTTTGGTTTTGCCCAATAATCCTGCTGATGCAGAAAGAGGAAAAAAAATTAATCCAAAGCACTCCGAGCTCTTTGCTGGTAAAAAGGTGAAACAGCCTGAAATTTTACTGCTCGGATCAATTTCATGTGAAATTTTGACACATTAATCAACAGTTGGTCTGAATTCGCAAAATCAAAAATTAATCCAAAAATAAAATACTAAGATCTTCATTCATTGACATTTTTATAGACTGTTTCTATAAAATACTTTAAAGAAAACAAAAATATGTAAAGCCACACGTTTTCCATAAATACATTCTAGCTGGTATAAAGTGCATGAGCAGAGGGAAGAAAGTCAAATTCTGTTTATTTTCCCTGGCATTTTAACCTGACAGAAACCCAGTGGAATAATCAGAATTTGAACCTTTAGGGATTTTATCCCCTGTTTTGCTGGATTTCAGAGCTTTTCAAAATTATTGTCCCTCTGTCCCGAAACAAGATAAAACAGGGTTTTTTCCCCCATAAAATACTTGTTTTGAAGAAAATAATTTCGTTTCAATCATGAATTCCTATGCTATAAATAAGCCTCACACATTGCCCAACTTTATTTTAGATTCCAGCTCACAGCAAATAAAATCCAAAATGAAATAAAATGGAAAATACTCGACTGGGAAGAGCAGCCACCATGCTGTGCCACTGATGAGGCTAAAGCAGGGAATTCCATGAACAAATCGACTTTCCAACGGGAAATCCTTTTGCCTTTGGAGTTTCCCACCAGACTCACCCTTGCTGCAGACATTCCTGGTGTGGTCAAGCCAGGATTCTGTGGGAAAGGCTGGAGTTCCTGCTGAATTCCTGCTGAATTCCTGCTGAAATTCCTTCTGGAATTCCTGCTGGAAGTCCTGCTGGCATTCCTGCTGGAATCCTGCTGGAATTCTTGCTGAAATCCCTGCTGAAATCCCTGCTGGCATTCCTGCTGAATTTCCTGCTGGCATTCCTTCTGAAATTCCTGCTGAATTTCCTGCTGGAATTCCTTCTGGAATTCCTGCTGAATTCCTGCTGAATTCCTGCTGAAATCCCTGCTAAAATTCCTGCTGAAATTCCTTCTGCCGCACATATATTCATTTTTCGTTTTGGGATTTTTGGGGTCCATATTTCAGTCCCATTCCCACTGAGTTTTCATCCCAAGGAATTCAGCAGAGGGAATCCCAAGGAGGCATTTTGGGATGGAGGGGTAAACCCTCGGACACTAAACTCTCAATCCCACAGTTCTGCTCGGGAACGAGGCGTGGGACAGATGGAACCCTGCTGCAAATAAATCTCCTCTCCCATAGCCGATGTCAGCTCCAGCTCTGCCCCATCAATCACCCCAAGGAGGTTCACGAGACCTTTTGCAGGTTCCTCGGGAAGGATTGCTGTGCCTAATGGATAGTCCCACCGAGACACGGCAGAGGTAAATCTCCCGAAAATCCAGCTGTATTTTTGGGATCCCATATGGAGCCTGTGGCAGCAGCGTCCCGGGGAAGCTTCAAGGACTCGGGGTGGAACAGCACTGATCCTCTGCTCTCCTGGAGCTCCACAGATGGACTGGGAGCAAAAATGGGGATGGAAAAGCCTGCTCCCAAATCCCACAGTTTTCCAGTGGTTTTCCCTAATTTCCCATTTCAGTGCCCAGCAGGAGGACTGCAAGCACCTTCCCTATGGGCACAGGGTTAGTTTGTCCCATTCCAGCTGGGAATTCCCTGAAATACCACCGTTTTAACCTCATTCCCATTCTAGCCCTGATCCCACAGTTTGACACGTGGCAGGAAAGTTACTGGTGTTTAGTGCTATTAATGTTAATATTAATGTTATAGACAAAGACAGAACAGCAGAGAGACTCTGCAATTCCAGTTGGAAGCAGCTGGAACTTGCCAAGCATTCAGGATATATCCATGCTCTGTTTCGATACAGAAATAATATTTATTGCATTGTAGAATTAAAAATATATCATTTTAGAGTACACCTAGCAACCGTGTGGAAGCTGGGATGTGATCAAACCTGCTGTAGCTGAACCGTGCAGAATTTGGGGAAATGTCCCACCCGGGCAGTGCCCAAGGCCAGGCTGGACATTGGAGCAGCTGGGACAGTGAGGGTGTCCCTACAGGGCTGGGTGGCACTGGAGGTGTCCCTGCAGGGCAGGGTGGCACTGGAGGTGTCCCTGCAGGGCAGGGTGGCAGTGAGGGTGCCCGGGGGAGGGTGGCACTGGAGCTGTCCCTGCAGGGAGGATGGACTGGAGGTGTCCCTGAGGGAGGGTGACAGTGAAGGTGTCCCTGCAGGGCAGGGTGGCACTGGAGCTGTCCCTGCAGGGCAGGATGGCACTGGAGGTGTCCCTGCAGGGCAGGGTGGCACTGGAGCTGTCCCTGTCATGGCAGGGTGGCAGTGAGGGTGTCCCTGCAGGGCAGGGTGACAGTGAAGGTGTCCCTGCAGGGCAAGGTGGCACTGGAGCTGTCCCCGCAGGGCAGGGTGGCACTGGAGGTGTCCCTGCACGGCAGGGTGGCACTGGGTGGGTTCAATGTCCCTCCAAGCGGGGATTTTCCAGGACCCAGCCAGGCCGCGCTCAGCACGGCCCTCAGAGCGGCTGTACCCCGCCGTGCGCCCAGAGCGGGCCGGGCCGGGCCGGGCCGGGCCGGGCGGATCGGGGATGTTCCGGGGCGGATCCCGGGAGGCTCGGGGCTGTTCCCGGAGCCGGGGGCGGTTCGGGGGATGTTCCCGGGGCGGTTCGGGGGATGTTCCGGGGCGGATCCGGGGCGGATCCCTGCCCTCCCGCCGCCATGGCCGCGCTGCCGCTGGCGCTGCCCGTGAGGGGAAGGCGCGGGGCGCTGGGGCCGGGCGGGAGTGGGGAGCCCGAGTGTGTGAGTGCGGGACGGGATCGGGGACGGGGGTGGGAATGGGGTGGGAATGGGAACGGGACGGGATGGGCGGAGGCTCCGGCCGGCTCCCCTCGCCCCGGCCTGTCGCGATTATCGCTGGCGCTGCGCTCGGGAGCAGCTCGGCCCGCCGGGACTGAGCCGCACGGGCTTTGCCTTTACCTTTCCTTCTTTACCGCTTGCTTTTCTCCTCTCTCCTTCTTGTTCGTTACTTCTGTATTTCTTTCCCTATATTGCTTATCCCCCCCCCCCCTTTTTTTCTTTTAATTTTCTTCTTTTCCTTTTTTTTCTTTACCTTTTTTACCTTTTTTCCTTTCCCCCTTTTCCTTCCCCTTTCCCTTTTCCTTTCCCTTTTCATTTCCTTTTTTTCCTTTTCCTTTCCCTTTCCTTTTTTTCCATTTCCCTTTCCCTTTCCCTTTCCCTTTCCCTTTTTTCCCTTTTCCTTTCTGTCCCTTTACCTTTTTTTTTCCTATCCATTTATTTCTTTCCTTTTTTTTTTCACCCCTTTCCCCCCTTTTTTCTTTTTCCTACTTTTTAAAACTTTCCCCTTCTTTCTGGCTGGAACCCTCTTTACCAGGCAGCCTCCCTAAGTCCATCTATTTCTGCTGCAAGATGACAGAGATGAATCATAATCCCAGACTGGTTTGGGTTGCAAGGTTGGATTTTAAGGCATTTGGACAGAGGAATATCAGATTTTCAAGGCCAGGTTTGGATTGATCTTCAGGCAGAGTTTCCCATGTGGATCTGGATGGATCTCACTTCTCTCTGCTTTCCCAAACAGAGCAATCTTCCCATGGGGAGCAGCAAAGGAGTATCTCCACATGGCCATCATTCCATAGGGAATCCAATGGGGCTGATCCAAGGAAAGCTGGGCTGTGTGGAGACCTCTCTGAGATCTGTAGGACAGGATTGATGGAACCCCAAACAGGAGGCAGCCTGGCTTTAAAAACAGGGTAAAAAAGCAGAAATGGCATGTCAAGAACATACTAAATTTAGAAACAATCATTTAAATGGTACGAAAAATACCCCAACAAACAAACAAACAAACAAACAGAACTTTTCTGACAGCTCCTTGCTGTGCCACTCGGGTTGGTTTGTTGGTCAGTGGAGCTGGGTTTGCACCAGGCTGGTTTCATCTGTGAGCTCTTTACCCTGTCAGCATCCATGAAAATACATGGGATTTTCCAGCTGGACAGAAAGTGAGAGTGACTTCTCTGCAGAGAGATCTTCCTGCCTGTTGCTTGTCTTCAGCTCATTTCCCAGCAGATCATTCCCTAGCAAAAGCAGATGGATGCAATCCCTGCCTGCCTTTGGAGCAGGAGCTCATTGATCCTTATCAATCCTTATCAATCCTTGTCAATCCTTACCAACCACAGGCTCTCTGCATATCCTGCACTTTGCAGAGTTGATGCACTGATTGCTTCTTCCCTAAGAGAGAATTCCAGAGGCTGAAATCTTCCCTGGAGCAAGGAACTCCCCCAGGTTGCCTTGGCACTGGTGTGGTGCTGAATTCCTGACACACCAAGCACCTTAACCCCCCAAAAACAATACCTGGAGTTTATTTTTAATCAGCCAAATTCCTCCTGATGTGTGCCAATGAGTAATTTTCCCCATTTTCCCCTCATCTCACACATTTTCCCAGTTTTCTGCTGCACCACTTTGCTGTTCCCTTTAATAAAGGATGAGTTTTCCAGCAGCAAAGGGAAGAGGATGTTTTACCAGGGGAAATCCCCTGGGATTTTCCCAAATCTCTCTTTGCAGGACCTCCTCAGACTTTTATTCCATTATTCCCTTTCTTACTACAATATGTACTTCACTCTTGGATGCCTTTCCTCGTGTATTGATCCATTTGGGTGTTTCATACTTATTCCAACTTTGAATTTAGTTTCTCTGCTTCAGTGGTCTGTTAGTCCTGTGCAGCACATCCTCTTCCTGGGAAATGTTGTGCTGGGGAAAGAGATGGAATACTGGGATTCCTTAAACAAAGTTTTTGGGAAAAAAGGTCACAAATGTGTGTCTCTATTTGGAATTCAGACACTAAATCTGTGTCAGTTTTGTAATTCCCATTGTTGTGCTAATTTGCTGCCACAATTCCAGGCAGCCCTGGGATTTAGGTCATCCTCCCTTTCCGGGGCAGCCACAGGCCAGAGAGGTTTTTCTGAAGCTTTCCAGTTGGTGTTTTCCGTGGATTTGCAGCTTAGCCTTCCCAGTTCCCACCGTGGTGCTCCAGGCAGTATTTTTGGGAATTCCTGGTTTTGTGAGGACTCAGCTCAGCCCTTTATCCCACCTTTGATTCCCAGGACATCCAAACATCCCTCAGTCCTGCACAGAGCTCAGCAGTGGGAAGTTAGAGCACTGGAAAGCTGGGAAAAGGTGCCAATGTTGAGGACAAGACACCAAACCCATCTCCAAGGATGTTCTCATCCCTGTCTGATGTGGCTGCAGGGTTTTCCTTCTCTTTCCTGGATTTAACTCCTCGTTTCCCACAGCTCCCTGCTCTGCTGCTGTGATGAACTCCATCCAAACTGCTGCTCCAATGGAGGCTGAAGGATGCCTTTCCCAGTGGGATTTTTGGAAACTGAGGCACAGAGAGTGCTGAGATGTACAGAATTCCCTGCTCTCCCAGTGGGAGGTGCAGTGGGAAATCCCAAATCTTGGATTCTGACCTAACATCTCATAGTCTGTTGTTAACTTGGTGTTCTTCCCAATGGATGTGAGATCTTTGAGAATAACAGGCAGGAAAATCCGGATAATTTGGGCTCTGTGCCTTGCAGAGAGATGTAAATATTGCTTTTTCCCTTGCAGAAGCGAGTGTGCAGACTGCTGGACAGCATTCCAAGGGAGGCTGGAGCTCAGCTCATGGATTGTGCCATGGATTTGGACTCCAGGCAGAAATTCCTCCCTGACTCTGCTCCCTGGGCTGAGAAGGCAAAGCAGAATCCTGTGGTAAGTTCCCACTGTCCATGTGTTTGTTACAAAATCACTTTTCAAATACATTTTAGAATAAAACTCAAAATAATTGCCCTATTTTTTTTTAAAATTTTTTGGTGGATTTGTGTCTGGTTTTGTTCCACAGGTCTTGGAAAATCATGGCAGCAAAGGCACTTCCCAGCCCTGCCCGAGATGTGTTGCTGGAGAATCTGTAAGTGTGTGATGCTGATTTTTGGGACCAAAAAAAATTGGGATTTGTTCGCCAGTATTAGATCCATAAAACATTAAGTTAATAAGCCCCACAGTTGCATTTCTTAGGAATAAAGCATAGAAATAAAGAAAAAAAAAAATGAGTTGGATTTAGCATTTCAGCAGAGCACAGATTAATCCATTTCCAGCAGGAATTGGAAAACATGGAGATTGCCAACACAGCTTTGAAATTCCCTCTGAAAAGCAGAATTTGGGAAGTAACTGAAGCAAACAATAACATAAAACTCCCTCTGCCCCATTGTTAATTGCCCTTGATTTACCTGATAATAACAAAATATTTAGGAATCTCCTTCTCTCTCCTCTTTATTTCTGTAATTGGATTTTTCCTTTCTATGGAGTAGCTACAGCCTGAAAACCAGATTTTGCTACAAACATCCAGCATTTCCTCACACCTCTCCTCATTTTGGCTCTGGAAGGAGCAATATTTTCAGGCTATAGCTACTCATAGAAAAGGTGTCCAACTAATCCCTGGAGAAAAAAAAAAAGGGAATATTTGTGATGTTACTTAATGATTTAAATTAAAATTCATAAATGAAAACTGAGGGAAAAGCCTTTCTGCCAAGCTCCTTTGTGGTAACCTGGAATTTTGTCATTTCAGGGTCACTTCAGTCACATCCTGAGCTAGAGAGGGACAGAGGAGCAGCTCGGTGTTCCTGCTGCAATCCAAGGATTCCTTCATCCCTGTGGGTGCTGCACAGCCCTGCCTGCCTCAGCTCACCCACTCTGCTCTGCTGCACTCAGGGCACAAATAGCTTCATTTTCACACTGCTCCAGGATGCTCCTGCTCCTCAGGTAGCTCAGAATTGGCTTCAGAAGGGACAAAAAGGCTGATTGAATGTTTTAACCTGGTGCAGTTGAGCTGGCCTGGGGCTCAGGCTTCACCTGGGGCTGGGCAGAGGTGGTGTTGATTCCAGAGGTTTTCCCACCACTCCTGACTCCCTTGGGAATGCTCCTTTGCCAGGGCCACAGGCAGGAATGGGAGGACACAAATTGTAGGTTTTAAGTGGCTTTGCAGCTGGGAAGTCTGGGAAAAATCCCACTGAAGCTTCTATTTCAATCCCAAAATAAAACCACCCAGCCTGGCCTTGGAGACTTCCAGGGATCCAGGGGCAAACACAGCTTCTCTGGGCACCCCCTGGATGTGGAGAAATGCAGATTTCAGTTCCATTCTGTGGGAATTACCCCAAAATGGAACCCCTGGAAAGCTGGAATTCCCATCCAGGTGTTCCTTGGCAGAGCTGCTGCCCTGACTCCTCCTCAGCTCTTCCCTCACCTCTCCAGCTGCCCAAAGCCACATTTTGCTCTTCACAAACACCTCATCATCCCTAATTTTTTTTCCCCAAATGGGAAGGGAGACGCTTGTGAAGGCTCTTCACAAATTCCCTGATTTTTTCCCAAATGGGAAGGCAGACACTTCTGGATATACTTGAAAGTGAATCCTTGCTCCCTGTTTTCCAACATATAAATGCTTTTATAAATCAGCCAGGCTTGGGACAAATTGGAGTTTAATTGTCTGCTCCAGTGAAGGCTTTTAATAGTGATATTTTTTAAAATAGATTTAAATAGAGTGTAATTTATTTTGGGATTTTCCAGGATCATAAAGCTGGGACAGGCTGGGACAGTGAATATTCCTTTAAAGCAGATTTGTGTCAAATCTGCAGTGGAACCACAGAATTATTTTTGTATGCCTTGTAGAGCTCTGAAATTTTCTTTTCTCGATTAAAAAAACACATAAACTTTATATTTCCTACTGCTGTGGTTTGTACACAGAATAACCAGAGTGATGCTTTCTTTACCTGTACATAGTGAGAAAGGCACCTGGCCTGTTTTTAATTCAGGTTAAAAGGATCTAATTCTTATTTTTAACTCTGTATTTTGTAAATTGTTCCTTGCAAAAGCTGAAACATTAAACACCACTTTGGCTACAGCATGGAGTTGTCTGGTTGTGTTATTCCATGAATGGTTTCTGAATGCACTGAGGAGTAAAGGTAAATAAAACCTCTGGTGAGGATAAGAAATGAATTTTCTGTGTCATTTAGTATCCTAGTAGTGGGTTTAGTTGCTTTGGACTACATCTAACTGTTCATTTGATGTTAATTGCAAGTCCAGTTGGCATCCTGACTGCCAAAAAAAGATGGAAAATCAAAATATTTGGATCAGTGGGGTTTAAAAGCAACCTGGATCTGACAAGCCACAAAGCCAAGACTTACATGTTTAAATTCATATAGTTAATATATTTAAATTTATTTTTGTTTATTTTAAACACTATAATTTATTGAGGAGATTTAAAACCCGTGCTGTTTATGTCTAAATGAGTTGCTTCAAACCTCAGCAGCTCTCCTGGGAGGGTGATGTGATCTCCTGTGCTAGCAGATTCACATAAATAACTCTGGGTTTGCCTTGATTGCTGCTCTAATTACCAAATTAACAGTTACACTGGGTGTTCTCTCCCACATCCAACTCTCATTCAGGATGTCCTGAGCAGGACAGGGATGGATGATTGAGCAAAGAGAGAGTTCAGCTGAGAGTTCAGCTGCCCAGGCAGAGTTTGGGAGCCATTCAGGATCCCTGGATGTCCTGAGGACACATTTCTGTCCCACATGTCCCAGTGGTGACCAAAGCCTTGGCCAGAGCTCCTCAGCTTCCCCACCCTGGGGACATCAGGGCTCAGCCATTGCTCTCCTCCCTCAGCTGTTCCCAGCTCTTCTCCAGGAAGCAACAGAAGCATTGGCCACGATGGTTAAAAACACACAAAAATGGAAAAAAATCCCAGGAAGATGCAACAGAATCACAGAGTTGTTCAGGTTGGAAAAGCCTCTGAGACCATCTAGTCCAACTGTCCCCAGCACTGCCAATCCACCACTGCCCCTTGTCCCCAAGTGCCACATCCATGAGGCTTTTACATCCCTCCAGGGATGGGGACTCAGCACTATGCCAGGCTGGACAGCTCCTTCCATGGAGAAATCTTCCCAATATCCAACCTGACCCACTCCTGGCACAGCCTGAGGCTGTTTCTTGTCACAGAATCTCAGAGGGGTTTGGGTTGGGAAGGACATTAATCCCATCCAGTGTCACCCTGCCATGGCAGGGACACCTCCCACTGTCCCAGGCTGCTCCAAGCCCAATGTCCAGCCTGGCCTTGGGACACTGCCAGGGATCCAGGGGCAGCCACAGCTTCTCTGGGAATTCCAGCCCAGGGCCTCCGAGGGAACAATTCCATCCCAATCTCCCATCCATCCCTGCCCTCTGGCAGTGGGAAGCCATTGCCTGTCCCCCACCCCTTGTCCCCAGTCCCTCTCCATCTCCCCAGCCTGGAGCTCGCTGTGCTTTGCTCTGATGTCCCAAACTGCTCTCCTGACCCTGAGTTCCCAGCAGAGCTCCCCGAGCAGCTCCTGCCCTGCTGCTCCATCCCGTGGGATGTGGGATCAGCACATCCTCCATCCAGGGGCTATTCCTTACCCTCAGGAAGGGCTGGATCAGCTCCTGCACCCTCTCTGTGCACTGCTGGCTCTGTGGGAGCAGCTGGGGCCATATTTGGGTGTGAGTGTGGTGTTGTCCCTGCCACAATCCCGAAATCGCCGCCTGGTATTTGCTTGCAACACAGGGTGTCATTCATGAGTTATACATAAATGGCAGCTTTACATATTTAAAAGGAACATGGACTGCTTCATATCTGAAGTATGTTTCCCGGGGGAGAACGCCACCATTTGATCTATTTTTGATTAAAATGTAAAAATTAAAAATTAAATCAAATGGTAGTCGAATTCCTCGGGGAAAACATACTTCAGTTATGAAGTATTCCCCGTAGTAACCTTGAGAATCTTACAGCTGTATTGTCTCATCTGTAGGTGGTCTTTTTATGTCTCACATAATTAAAATGAATTGCTGTTCGAGAACCCCTACTACTGCATACAGATTTATGAACCTGGAGGCACCTCCAGTGCCAGACAAACAGGGACAGCTCTGCAGCTGTGCCTGGCCAGGCAGCTCCTGGGAATCTGGGATTTCCCAGGAATCTGGGCTTGGTGGGGAGTCATCCTTCCCCTGCCTCCAAGGGCCAGCAGGGAGGGTGCTGTGACTGCATGCCCAGGAAGGAGTGGGGTCTGGGGAAGGAAGGGACAGGATCTCTGAGCTTGGGAAAGATCTCTGAGCATCACCAAACCCAAGCTGTGCCAATGGCTCACCTTGTCCCCAGCCCAGAGCTCTGAGTGCCACAGCCAGGAATTCCTTGGACACCTGCAGGGTTTGGCACTCCAAACCTCCCTGGGCAGCTCCAATCCCTTTCCATGGAGAAATTCCTGCTGCTGCCCACCCTGCCCCTCCCCTGCCCAGCCTGAGGCTGTTCCCTCTCCTCCTGTCCCTGTTCCCTGGAGCACAGCCTGACCCCCCGGCTGTCCCCTCCTGGCAGCAGCTGTGCAGAGCCACAAGGTCCCCCTGATCCCCTTTGCTCCAGGCTGAGCTCCTTTCCAGCTCCCTCAGGATTCTCCAGCCCTTCCCAGCTCTGTTCCCTTCCCTTTCCTTTTCTTCTCCAGCCCCTCAGGGCTCTCTTGCAGGGAGGACCAGAACCTCAATGTCCCTGTGGTGGCACAGGGGGACAATCCCTGCCCTGCTGCCACCCAGGCTGCAGAACCCCAGAGCTCAAATACCCAAGGAGCTCTTGCTGCACTAAGCAATGGCTAAATGTCACCAGAACACGATTGTGAAATTGGATTTCCTAGGAAAATGTGCTCTGCACAACCTAATGCAACTTATTTTGAGCAAGCAGCTTTATCAGGCTGCCTTGGAATATGGGAATGTATATTTGATAAGATTAGAGAATCGTGGGGATCAGGAAAAATAAGACTCTAGACTTTGCATTCCCATTTTCACCCAGCTGAAGGACAAACATGTCATTTATTTTGTGTTTGGTTGTGATTCTCACAGTCCTGTTAATGTACCCACAGCAGTGGCTTGTGACTGTGCATCCTGCTCAAGCTGTGACTAAAACTTCCCTAACAACATTTCCGTGAAAAAAGAAGGGGATGGAAGCGAAATGCTCGGATTTACGGAGAAAACAATTCCAACAATAAAAGTATCAAGCCTAAGAGTTCCACGGTGCCTTGCAGAAACATTTTGTAATAAACAGCAGGAGCGTTCAAATTTCGGTGTAATACTTGAAAGAAAATGTCTCTGATCTTTGAGTTTCTTTAGAGAGGAGAATTTTTAATATATAATCAGACTAAAATCCTCCTGTAATTGCGCAGTGAGAGGCCTGTGAAGTTTGGGGGAGGCTGCAGATGGAGCACAGACCTGCAGGAGCAGGAAGGTTTTTCCTGATGTGTGGAGGCAGTGCTGTGAAATCAGCCTGAGCTTTCCCCACAGATTCCACGTGGGAATTTCTCCCCCAGCTGTGCTGCCAGCAGTGTTGGTCACTGATGGTGCCAAGCGAGCACTGTGGGCACTGATTAATCACATTGGATCAGGAGCTGAACACTGAATTCCTGCTGTACTTCCTTCCCCTTTCCACTTCTGCCAGCTCCATCCACTCCTTGGGAAGCTTTCCCCCTCAAGCCATTAACATTTACCTCTTAATTACATGGAATTCCACTGGTTTGGGTTGGGAAGGAACTTAAATCCCACCCAGTGCCCTGGCAGGGACACCTTCCACTGTCCCAGGCTGATCCAAACCTCATCCAGCCTGGCCTTGGACACTGCCAGGGATCCAGGGGCACCACAGCTTGAATCCTAATTTATGAATGAGGCTTTAATTAATAAAGAGTTGTCAACACACCTTTCCCTTGGTCAGTGGTGCCCTAAGCCAGGCCTGTCCATGCCCTGGGAATGACAAGAGTTCAGTGGAATGTGAATATTCCACGACAGCCCCTCAGCAGGGCAGGGCACAGCTAACATCACACAGCCAAAATCACACAGCTAAAATCACAGCTAAAATCACAGCCAAAATCACACAGCCAAAATCACAGCTAACATCACACAGCTAAAACCACACAGATAAAATCACAGCCAAAATCACACAGCTGAAACCACACAGCTGAAATCCTCCTGAACACCCTCCTGAGCCCCAGCCTTCACCCTTGCCACCCTCATCTTCACATCCCCAGGGAGAGGGACAGGAGTTCATCTCCAACCCCTTTAGCACCCACAGGGCGCTGCTTTGGTTGAGTCTTGAACAAGAAAAAAAGCCTTTAAATCAAAGTTAAGTTCTCTGAACTCAGCACCCCCAGCTGGAAAATCCCAGCCAGTGCCAGATGCTTCAGTCCCTGACTCAGGAGCTCACCGAGGAAAGAGGCTGGGAAGCTTTTAAAATGTGCATTTCTGAGCAAAGCCAAGAAGGAGAAGAATTCCAAGTCGTTTGAGAAAGAGTTTGCAAGGAAAGGGAATAGCTGGTTTGAGTTGTCTGGTGAAGGGAGGCTGTTTCACTGAAGGTTGGGTCAGTTCGGGTAGTTAGTAAATAACATTTCAAGTTTTCTGTCTGGTTTTATGGCCAGGTTTACATCACTCCTGCTGAGCATCCTGCTGAAGTCCTTCCAGTTCTGCTAACAGCTGAGTCACACAGTCCTGCCCTGTCCAGACTTTGCTCTCTCAGTCCCTGAGCACAGCAAATCACTTCTCCAGAGCAGCAGGCTGGGACAGCTATTTTAGGGAAGGGGATGGAGGTTTTCCCTCTCATTTCTTGACCCCAGTGTTGCTCTGGGTGCTGAGAAGCAGCAGGGTGGGTCAGGTTTGGTGCCAGCTTATCCAAGGAATTTGGGGAGCTCCTTGTTCCTGCTGGGGTGAGGGAATGCTCCTGGAGCAGCCTCTGGATTAAGGGTCTGATTTCCCTGGGTGGATCTTTGTGATGCCCACTGAGGGCTTTGTCTGCACACCACACTTGGGATATCATCCTGGAAAGGTTTGGGTTGGAAGGACCTTAAATCCACCCAGTGCCACCCCAGCCATGGCAGGGACACCTCCCACTGTCCCAGGCTGCTCCAAGCCCCAATGTCCAGCCTGGCCTTGGACACTTTGTGTGATGCAAATTCCTCCTTGGTGGGAGGGGTGGGGAATTGCTGCACCCAGAAATGGGCAATGGGCTTTAAATAAAGCTCTGCTGGGTGAGAGGCTTTGTTTGGAGAGGAGCAGAACAATCAGGTCATGCAGTGGCAATCGTTCAGGGCACTGCCACAAATACAGCTCCAGAGTGGAAAGGAATCAATATTTCCATGGGTTTGTGCTGAAAATAGAAAAGGTCTGTTTTTACCATCACTGCATCTTCGGTAATTCAGGTGTAGCAATGTCTGAGCCTGAAGGGAAAGCCAGAGGGCAGAAGTTCTGTGGGATTTATGGCTTTCAGCTGAAGGAGAGCAGGGATGGATGGGATATTGGGATGGAATTGTTCTGGGAAGGGCTGGGATGGAATTCCCAGAGAAGCTGTGGTGCCCCTGGATCCCTGGCAGTGTCCAAGGCCAGGCTGGACATTGGGCTTGGAGCAGCCTGGGACAGTGGGAGGTGTCCCTGCCATGGCTGGGGTGGGAATGGATGGACTTTGAGATCCTTTCCCACCCAAACCAGTCTGAAACTGTATGAATTTCAGACAAAGTGGGTCCAAGCCAAAGGATCTCCCCTCACAGCATGATTGAGACTGACTGAAGCACAAAGCTTGGTTTCCTTCTAGAATAACCCTGGCAGGTAAAGGGAGCTGTGTGGCTTTCCAGGTTCTGAAGAGCAGATGATTCAACAGCAGGATGAATAAATAATGAAGGAAAGTGAGATTATAAATTGCACTTCCTCCTTTGAAAGGCCTCGTCTCCTGATTCATCATTATAAATGCCTTACAAACTTCGGGTCATTTACAAAATAATGGAACGCTTTAAGATTACCCTTAGCTTTATGTAAATGTAATTTTAATATTCTATCTTCATTAATTATCTAATCTTGGGAGCAAACAAACTCCTGACACAATTCTGTAGCTGTTTTGCCAGCAGGATTTCCTTTGAAGTCGGCGGTGCTTGTAAGAGGAAGTGGCTGACAGGACTGAGCCTCACCGGCACTTCTAGAAGAAAAGGAACTTCAACAGGAGCTGAAAATCCAGCCTTCCTGTGGGCACTGAGCTATTCCTGCGCTGCCACATATTCATTAGTGCCAGAAAAGTGTTTTATTCCCGCTGCTCCTGCCCCAGAAGCATGGAAGAGGTTTGCTCCCATCTCCTCCCTTTGCTCCCAGCGCAGAGCCTGGCCTGGAATGAAAACCCAGCGGGGCTCAGGGAGCTCCAGCTGCACCTGGTGTATCTCCATGGATTTTTTACTGGAATTTTATTTTCTCTCTGAAGCAGGTTTACACCTCAGAATTTCAGCAGGTCGGTCTGCTCTGTGGAGCAGCGTGAGCATCACCAGAGATGTCAGAGAATCCTGGAATGGTTTGGTGGTGAAGGACCTCAAAGCCCACCCAGTGCCACCCCTGCCAGGGACAGGGACACCTTGCAGTGTCCCAGGCTGCTCCAAGCCCTGTCCCTGCACACACTGATGACAGTGACAGCCTGGACCCTCTGCAGGCTCCCATTGATGTCCCTCCCCTTGTCCATCCCTCTGGTAATGCAGGCAAACCAGCCTGGATGTTCTCCACCTTGTTTGGAATTTCACCCAGCCCTGCGCATATAAACGCTCATATTAAAAGGAATTCATTAATAACTTATATTTTGTTTCTTCAGAGCAGAAAGGGCAGAAGCAGTCCACGGGACAGGAGTGAGAATTCCCAAGCAGTTCTGCTCCCCTCCGAGCTCCTCAGCTGAGCCAACACATTTCCAGGTGGGAACTCTGGCATTCCACAACCCCAGGGCTACTGACTCCATCCCCCAGCTCCCCTGCTGCTCCGTGGAAGGGAGGGATGGATATTCCAGGCTGTGGCTGTCATTAATAATCCCATCCATGCCTTTCCATGATTTTAGTAATTACGTCTCATAAAAACACTGCTGAGTATGATTACAAATATGGCTTTGTTTTGATTGTCTGTTTTCCTGGTGAAGAGCAGATGCCTGAATTCCTTGACTTTGTTTAACAATATAAATGATGTTCGCTGTGGCTTCCCAGAGCCTGGTGCTGACCCCAGGAGTATCAACTTAATGACACAACACTCTAATAAACTCATCTGCAAACTGTTCAAAGTTCGCAAATTAAGCCTCATTTGCATACAAAAAACACATCAAAAGAACGTTAAGGGCCCAATTCTGTTCTTTTGAAGCTCTGCAGGCACCACTTGCCCAAGGCTGCTGCTGTCCCTGCGGCCAGGGGAGTGGGCAGAGCTCACAGCTCATCACCCACCGTGCCAGGCTGGGCAGGGACTGCCTGCCCCCCAAAATCCCCAATTCTGCCGGGCCAGGCACACCCGTGTGTGCCACACTGTGCCCTCGCTCCGCTCTGCCATCCCCAGAGCCAGGCTGACCATTCCTGACTGGGAAAAGTGCCACTGCAGTGAGAAAATGACATTGCACAGGGAACACACCACGAGTGACCACAGAGCTGCCCAGGGCTGGCTGAGGTGACCGCAGTGTCCCTCTGGAGTGTCCTGGGGCAGTGTGCGGGGTCACTCCATCCTGCACCCGCAGGGTACCGCAGGGCTGCTGCTCTCCCGGCCGGAGGGTTTATCCCGTGCCATGGGTGAATTCCCAGGCTGACTCCCGGCCGGAGGGTTTATCCCGTGCCATGGGTGAATTCCCAGGCTGATTCCCGGCCGGAGGGTTTATCCCGTGCCATGGGTGAATTCCCAGGCTGACTCCCGGCCGGAGGGTTTATCCCGTGCCATGGATGAATTCCCAGGCTGATTCCCGGCCGGAGGGTTTATCCCGTGCCATGGATGAATTCCCAGGCTGACTCCAGGCCGGAGGGTTTATCCCGTGCATGGATGAATTCCAGGCTGACTCCCGCGGAGGGTTTATGTGCATGGGTGAATTCCCAGGCTGACTCCAGGCGGAGGGTTTATCCCGTGCCATGGATGAATTCCCAGGCTGACTCCAGGCGGAGGGTTTATCCGTGCCATGGATGAATTCCCAGGCTGATTCCGGCCGGAGGGTTTATCCCGTGCCATGGATGAATTCCCAGGCTGACTCCAGGCCGGAGGGTTTATCCCGTGCCATGGATGAATTCCCAGGCTGACTCCCGGCCGGAGGGTTTATCCCGTGCCATGGGTGAATTCCCAGGCTGACTCCAGGCCGGAGGGTTTATCCCGTGCCATGGATGAATTCCCAGGCTGACTCCCGGCTGGTGCTCCGCGAGTAACTCATCGCTGCCGCCACAGGAAGGAGCTCCAGCACCGCTCGTGGAGCATCGCCGCGCTCATGGGTACCTGAGCATCCCTCCGCGCCTACAGCTCCATCTGCTGCCATTCCCTCCTCCCCTGCATCCATCCCTCCATCTCCATCCATCCATCCATCCATCCATCCATCCATCCATCCATCCATCCATCCATCCATCCATCCTCCATCATCCATCCTTTCCGCGCAGCCCGAGATCTGCCGAGGGTCCTGCAGGGAGCTCAACTCCATCCTTTCCTCAGCCGGGGAGAGAAGGGTCAGGATGAAGCTCGGGAAGGTCAGGATGAAGCTCGGGAAGGTCAGGATGAAGGTCGGGAAGGTCAGGATGAAGCTCGGGAAGGGTCAGGATGAGGCTCGGGAATTGTCGGGATGAGGCTCGGGAAGGGCCAGGATGATGTTCCGGAAGGTCACGATGCTGCTCAGGGCACAGGGAGTGACCTTGGCTGGACAATCCCCGCTCCTGCGGGACACCGGGGCTGGCCGAGCTGCCCGGCGTGTCTCCCGGCCGGGATGTGCAGTTCTGAGCGAGTCCAAAAGAGATGTAAAGTTGTGTTTTATCCTCGGGGGAAGCTCCCGGGGTAACCTTTGCAGCCGCAGCAGCAAAGATCGGCTCAGGTATTGATCAGCCCTTCAGAAAACCGGCAGTGCTCCTGACAGTGGATCCACCCAGCCTGGCTGGTGCCTGGGGACGAACCCTCGGTGGGTGTGCCAGCCTGGGGGAATTCCCTAGATCCACGGGAAAGGGAGCAGAGCACCCACTGGATTGGAATGCAATCAGCTCGGTGAGTTCCTGTTTGGCCACAGCAGTAACTCAGCTTCCCGCTCAGCAGTGGGAATATCCTCAGGGAAATCCATCCCTGGAGCTCCCCCGGCAGGGCTGGTGCTCCAAACCACCCAACCCACCCCAGACCGGGCAGAAGAACCTCCTCAGGGTTGGAAGGATAAATGAACAATTTGTGGATGCTCCAAAGGGTATCTTGTGCTTCCCCTCGCTGTTCCTCATGGTTTCACAGAATCCCAGACTGGTTGGGGTTGGAAAGGACCTTAAATCCCACCAGTGCCACCCCAGCCACGGCAGGGACACCTTCCCACTGCCCCAGGCTGCTCCAAGCCCTGCCCAAGATGCACTTGGACACCTCTCCTCACCCAGAGATGTGAGAGGATGAGATCTGTGAAATCCACAAAGCAAAAGCCAGGGTTAGACAATATCCTGTGTCCTGGAGGTGCCAGGTGGCTCAGGGATCCCACCCATTCCCAAATCTCCCTCCCTGGGCACACCTGAGCTCCCAAAGCTGCCCCAGCCTCCTCCCCTGCTGCCCAAATATATTTAAGAATCTTTTCTCTGTTTAACAAAACATAGAAAAGTTTAACAAAAAGTATTTAGGTTCTGTGTTTAACAAAAAGGTTCTGTGTTTAACAAAAAGTATAATCTCCAGGAAGAAAGTGTCCCCTGGCTGCTTTCCAGTCACCTCCTGCCACAGCCTGATACCAGGAATTATAAAACACAGGCAACAGAAAAGGAATAAAAATACAGCAGATGAGTGGGTTTGGGGTAAAAATTAAATGAAATTAAAATACGTTCACAAAATACATAAGTGGAAACCACGTACTCTTCGGCCCTAAAGTATTACAAAGAGAATTTTGGTTCCAGGACACCCCAAAGGGGTCAGACCTCTATTTAGGCAACAGAAAAAGCCCGAATGCAAAGCAAATTTAAAAAATCAATTACTTAAACCAATGTTCCTCACTTTTTTTGATTTAAATCCTGATTAAAAGCAGTTCCTTGGCTGATTTCAATCAAACCACGCAATCTCTCTCTCTCTCTGCTGATCTCAAGCTGTTAAATAAGAAACAGAAAATCATCAATAACCCATCTGTGTCACAGATGAGGAGCAGCCCCGCGGGGACTGCTGCTCCCTGCTTCTCATGTGGCAATCCCGGGATTTTGGAGGGATGGCAGGAGCCCAGAGGAACCCTCAGAAAGGGATCTGTGCCCTCAGAGGGTGTGACACGAGCCAGCAGTGAAGCCTCACGCAGCAGGATGGTCACCAGGTGTTTACACTCCCCAAAAAGAGTGCAAAAATTCCCCTAAAACACCCTTCATTTTGTACTATATTTCACTAAATACAATTTTATTTCAGCAATTCTGTTTCACTAAAATTCAGTTTCCTGAGGGTGTTATCCCTGCTTTGGGGGAAATCACTCAGGAATAAGGACAGGGATGAGCACAGACAGTGGGAACAGGCAGGTCAGGGAATCCTTTTGGAAAAACCCTCTAAGACCATCGAGTCCAACCATTCCCAGGATGATAGAAGGAGCAGGAAAAAAACTTTTCAGGCAGAGGAGGAAGAGCAGGAGAGCCCAGGGAGAGTTTCCCGTGTTTGGGAAATTCCCTTTAGGCTGCAGCTCCCCAGTTGTCTAATTGTCCTTGATGTATTCGCTGTCCCCCAGGAACGCCAGGCAGACCTCGCAGCTCCAGATGTCTGAAGATTATGCAGGAAGCTGGTAAACAAATTCCTCCTATTTTTCCTGCTAGCAATTAGGAACGTAGGAAGAACACATTGCTGAGCAGGCGAGGGATCCACCGCAGATATTTCATATGCATTTATAGCCACTTAACGCCTCGGGAAGGGTGATAAACACCGACTATTGTAAATCTGTTTGATCGCCCCGCGTCGCTACAAAATCCGGGGGAAAAAAAGTCAAAATAAGGAAAAAAAAAAAACCCCAAGCAAATGTTGAAATAAGAGTTAAAATTGAGACAAATTAGTGGTTACAGCTCCTTCCGTTTTACCTGCCAAGCACTCGGGTGACAGAGCAGCTCTGACACTTCTCCTAAAGCAGCTTTTTAAAAGAAATTTTAACTTTTTACCCCAAGTTTAGCTGTGGAGCAGCTCCTCCCGTCTGCATTAATTTCTCTGCCTGCTCCAGCAATCCCACCCTAGGAGGGATGGCTCAGGTGGCTTCAGGAGTCTTTGCCAGCATTAATTGTTATGATTTCAGAGCCCCAAAGGGGTGAAGGCTTGGAAAAGGAGAGTTTGTTCCCAAGACTGGGAGGGAAATGAAAAATCCAGCACTGTGGCTGTGAGAAACCAAAAGAGGGACAGTGCTGGGAGAGCTGGACAGGGAATTGCAGCATTCCAGCTCTGGGGTGAAGGGATGGGGATCCTGGAAAGCACAGCCATGCAGCCACATGCTGAATTCTACACCTGGCACAAGTTTGGGAACAATTAAATACCTTTTGCTGTGCAAAGGAGCTTTATCCAGCCCAGCTGGCCCAGAGTTATCAGAGCCATGGCATTTTTTGGGGAGAATTAAGTTTGTTTCGAACCAAGAACTGAGCTGAGATCTCTTTTCGTGGCTAAAAAAACCCAACTGCAGCGTTTTCCTAAGTAAACAGCTGTCCCAGAGTGGATTTCCCATCTTTTCAGGCTGGATTTTGGTCCTGGGAGAGATGAGTTGCTCTGAATTAGAGGGAAAACCTGGCAGGATGTGCAGAGCACAGGCAAGAGCCAGAGCCACTGCAGCATCAGCTTGTTCTCCATGGCTTTCCTGACCCTTTGGGATTGCTGTCCCTTTGTCCATCCTCTACAGCCACCCCAAGCCCTGGACAGCACTATGAACATCCAGCCACAGCCCAAGGGCAAGTGCTGCACTTAGAAAAGCGTTTTTTCAGCCCATTTTAGACTTTTCCCCCCAGCCAAAGGCGCTGCTGAGCCCCAGGCTGGCCCGGAGCGCTCTGCACTGGCCGGGTTTGCTCTGGAGCCAGGCAGGAAGGCTCTGCTGCCACCTCTGCTCGGGACAGGCTGCAGGAAACCCGAGCCGGGCCTTTTCAAGCCTTCTCGAATGCAGGTTTAAAATAGCCCCGGGAGCTGGTGATCCCGTGGGCAGCAGCTGAGCTGCTCCTCCCAAACCGAGCAGAGAATGAAGTCGCCGAGCCAAGTGATGTCTCCATCACACAGCATCTCCAGGGCGCTCAGAACCCCAACCTACAGCTCTGCAGAGGGGTTTAAAAATCCCTCCCCAACTCGTTATCCAGAAACAGAAATGTTTTACAACCATGCCAAATAAATGTCCTTCTGCCGTTTCCATCCCCTCTCCTCTGGCTCAGGTGTGTGTGGAGCACAGACCTGTTGGAGGACTCAGCTCACTCCTCACCGCGACGAAGGAATTAAATACAAAAATCTTCTGTAGGAAGCAATTGCGAAGTGTGGAAGTTTCTAGTCAGGCAAATAAATTGGATTTAAGTATATTACAGTCATAATCTTTTTCTGCCTCTCTCCAGACAGCCTTTGTACATGGAGAAATGAGAATGTATTCTCAGACAAATCTTGACCTGAGGGAGAAGGCTGCGGGAATCTGGATTTTCAATAACATAAGACAATAAAGCTCAGACTTCTAACCTGCCGCAATATGGTAAAAGTATAAAGAGCTTAGCAACTAATAAAAGAAAAGGGTCTTCCAACTCATATTTGAAGATCTAGACCCCCAAAAGGACACTTCATAAAGATCATAATGGGTTAGTCAGTATCTAACAGATACCATGTACCTTGTTGACCAATTGTCTGACAGTTGTCTTCTGCAGGCCTGGATATTAATAAGCCTTGGGTTGATTTCCTTGGGGTATTTTGTCTCCGTAATTGTACATCTCCTTGTTGTGACACCGCAGCCTGCTACCTATTTATTTAATGCCATTCCTATGGCCAAAAAAATATAAGATAAAAATAAAATAAAAATCAGTCTACGTGCGGCGTTGTTTCCCTCAGATGAGATGCACACACTGCAAATTTCCTCCCCTGCCGAGGTGGAGAATCAAAGCCAGGCAGAGGGAGAACTCCTGGACTTGGGGCAGAGAGGAGATCCAGATGTGTTTTCCCCCCAGGTGTGAATGTGTCTCACTCCCTGCGTTACACAGGGAATACAAAGGGATTCAATTATCGCCGCATTTTGATTTCTAATAATAACAAAAACTCCTTCTAGAAGGGATTCCATTAAATAATGTTTTGACAGATAATGCTGGTGTAAAGTAGCTGTCAGTCAGGCAGGGAGATCAAGGGGAAGCAGATGCACGAGGCACATCACAGGGAGGCTTAGGGAGTGAAAATGAAGCTTGCTCCAAACTCCTCTCACTAACAAAACAAAGGCTGGCTGGGGCCTCATCCTGCTCTCCAGTTTGCTGCACAGCTCCCCAGGAAAATGCAAATATTTAGAGATTGCCTGCCAGAGAGGGATGGCAGCTCTGCAGAGATGCTCAGGCAGTGTTTGGAGCACTCAGTGTCACTCCAGGTGTGCCTCACCTCTGGGACAGCAGGCACAGGGAGCAGAGGTGACCTGCAGTGTCCCTGGTGGGATTTTGGCCAATCCACCCCAGTTCCCTTCACCAGTCCCACCCCAGTTTGTGGCCAACTCGCTGCCTGCAAGTCTGAAAATCCCAGATTTACACCAAGACTGAACAGAACTCATCCCCATTAGCTGCTTAGCCTCTCTTCCACAGCTTGGAGGATCTCTGCCCTGCAATGGGAACTTCCTGCCCTCCTCCCACCTTCACCATCGGGGAGTTCCAGCCTGGTTTGGGTGGGCAGTGACCCTAAACCCACCCAGTGTCACTAACGGTGCCAAGCAAGCACCATGGGCACTGATGAATCACATTGGATCAGGACTTGGTCACTCAGTTCCTGCTGTGCTTTATTCCCTTTCCACTTCTGCCAGCCCCATCCAGCTCCTTGGGAAGCTTTTCCCCCTCAAGCCATTAACATTTACCTCTTAATTACTTGGAATTCCAGATGGTTTGGGTGGGAAGTGACACTAAACCCACCCAGTGCCACCCCTGACACGGCAGGGACACCTTCCACTGCCCCAGGCTGCTCCAGTCCTGGCCTGGAACCCTGAGAGCACTAAGGAGAATGACAAAATTAAGAATATTTTGATTTCTAGCAGCATCCAGAGTCACAGCAGAGCGTGATGTGAGTGTGGTGCAGAGGGGTGATCCATACCTGATCCTGGTACATCCCAGGATAACATAAATTGTGGGAAATGAGAGAAAGAGATGAGTTTCAAGGCATTTGCCATGGGGCTGGATTAAATTACAACTGATTACAGTCTTTAAAAATAAAACTCCAAACTTTCCATGGGAGTTCTGAACGAGCTTGTAGAAAACTTTTAGCTGTAAACTATATTTAAAAGTCATTCGGCTTTTAAAAAATAGATTTTATTTTTTTCCATTGCTGAACTTCTCCTGGAAACTGAGCCCAAAGTTTAATAAGGGATTGGGAAAGAAAATGCCCAGGCAGAAAATTCACTGCTTTTCTTTCTGGAATTCTGTGGGTCAGACATGGAAAATTCCAGTTCCTTCTCCCAAATCCTTCCATCCCAGGATGCTGTTCCTGGGTACAGAGGTGTCTTAACCTGCTCTGGAGGAAATCTCCAATTAAAGTGTTTTCAACTTAACTTTTTCAGTTTCTAGGTAAAACTTCAGGTGGGGAGGAGAAATTCAATAATAATAGTAAAAGTTTCTCGAAGGAACAAACGAATTAAGGAAGGGATCTGATCCACCTCCTCCAGGCTTCTCCAGCACCTTCCCCAGCAGTGATGTAAAAATACAAATATTTCTAGGAGAAAATTAGGGGGAGGTTAAACTATATTCATGGGAAAAGTGCTGCAAATTATGGGATATGGCAAGGGAATAATCCAGCTGGAGAATCCCAACCAAAACTGCTTCAGGACTCTGCAAGAGGCTCAAGGAAAATGGGAAATGCTTCTTTTTAAGTGGATTATTAACATACAGAGGTCTAAACCTCAAGGCATTACCAGTGCTTGACATGGTTAATAAATCTGCATTTTTGGGATAGCTGATATTAGGAATTTTTCCCTTTGAGCACCAGGGTTGGTGACAGGAGGATGCTCTGAGCCCCAGCAAGGACACCGCATGGCCTCGGGCTCCGGGGAGCTGCTTTTTAATTCGGCTGTTTTTAAACCCTCCGACAGAGTTACAAGATAAGAGAAGTGGAACTAAACTTAACGAGCAGCTAATTTTATCCTTTGTTTTGCCTGATAAATATCAGCTCACAGAGTCAGAGCCCAGAGCTGCAGCTGCGCTGGGGAAGGAAATATCACAGTGTATTTATAGTAAATAACCTTATTTCAGTCATTCTGCACAAAACTGGGGCTGAAAAGTTTGGCTTCGTTCCCTCACTCTACCTGAAGTTGTTTAAAGAAATGAATTTCCATCAACACATTTTGCTGAATGAACAGTAAATGGGGTTTGTTTTACCCCCAAAACTCGTTTGGACACAAGAACCCCTGAGCAGCCTCCACTGAGTGGGAAGCAGGCTGAGCACACACAGCCTCTCCAGAAAAACTGTGCTGAAACATGAATTTTAATGCCACAAAAGCGCCGGAAATGAACAAAATTCTGCATACGAATTTCACCTGTGGAACCTGGGATGTGATGAATCCTCCTGTTAACTGACCTATGCAGAATTTGGGGAAATGTCCCAGGCCAGCTTGGCCACTGGAGCAGCCTGGGACAGTGGGAGGTGTCCCTGCATGGCAGGGGTGGCACTGGGTGGCTTTAACGTCCTTCCCACCCAATCCATCCACAATTCTATAAAAATGCTGAATCTTCATCGCCTCAAGCCCACCAGCAGCTCCACAGACAGCAGCATCGGCAGAATTCCGTGTGCCACCACCCTGATGATGCTCCAGGCTGCAGCTCAGGCACATTCCAATGCCCCAACACTGTATTTATCATTTATTATGACATTATCACTCCATTCACCCTTCGTTTTCAGCGCTGTGCCGCAGCAGCAGCTCTGCCCCCTCAGCCTGCTCATCACCCCTGCCATCCCACCCACCTACAACTTTCCCACCTCTGTTTTCAACCTGCAATCTCACCTGGGGACCCAAACCAGCCTCTGCTGTCCCTCACACGATGTCAAACCCCTCGAGGTGCTGCAGGGGGAACAACACCCGATAAACAAGTGGGAAAAGCATTACCCCATCCCCTTCTCCTTCTGCACCCCAAGAACCACGGGCAGGGAGTTGTGGTCCAGCAGCTCCAAACTACTAGCTGGAGGAGCCAGAGGGAAGCAGCCTGACGTGCTCTTGCCATGTGGTAATTTTCCAGATAAATGGGCAGTTGCTCCAGCAGCCTCCCTGTTGAAGGGCAATGATCCATATAATACGGGCAATTACGGAAGTGTTTCCATCGCAGACTCGGTGACAAATTTTCGGCGCAAGACAGCAGAGGAAGTGGAGCTGCAGCCCCAGGGTGAGGGGACAAGGCTTGGGATGTCACAGCCCAGCTCCTGGCTCCTGGCTCAGCTCATCCTCCCCGGCTCACCTGGTGATTCTGCCCCTATTTCCTCTTATTTGGGGATTTCTTAATCCTCTTTTAATCGTAGGGCTGAGTTAGCACCTCGTGGTTTTCACACAGCCGCTTCTTCCTGCCCTCCTGTTCAAAGTTCAGCACTTGGCTATTTTTTATGAAGGTTCTCTAGGGCTGGAGGAAAGGGAAAAGATGTCAAATAAGGGAAAACTCCTCAGCAACGGGAAAACCTGGGCTGCCAGCAGAGGCACAAGCACAACCCCTTGTTGTTTAATTGCATTCCAAAGCAGGGCAGAAGGCATTTTTGGGCAGCTGATGCTCTGACCAACTGCACCCAGAGCTGGCTGCACTCATGGCTCGTGGTTTAGTCTTTGGAATGAATGAATATTCCCAGCAAAACTGTCGCTGTTGAGCCAGCTAGCTGAGAAATGACCCAAGTTCTCAGACAAGGAAAGAGAGAAGGAGCCTTTATTATTTTGATTTCCATATATACAGAGTTTTCAGAGGTCACCCAGATTGGTCAGACCGAGACCTCCTCCTAGGCCCAATTGGCCAAGCCCGAACTGACCTAATCCAGAGAAGTTGTTTGCAAAACATCCAAACTTTATCTTTGTTTATGAAATATAGCAAAATGTTCCCACGGGAAAGATCTGTGCTAGCCACACAAAACATGGACTGAAATAAAGAATTGTTCTGTGTAATGAGCTGTGTGTGAGGTGCCTGGTGACAGGACCTGAGGGAACAGCAGGAAGGTGTGCCAGGGGAGGTTTGGGGTGGATTTTGGGAAAGGTTCTTCCCCAGAGGGTGCTGGCACTGCCCAGGCAATGGGCACAGCCTGAGGCTGCAGAGCTCCAGGGGTGCTTGGACATCTCAGGGATGCACAGGGTGAGATTTTGGGGTGTCTGTGCAGGGCCAGGGGTTAGGCTCAATCCTTGTGGATCCTTTCCCACTCAGGACACTCTGTGATTCCATGGAATAACCCCTCACACCACGCCCTGGGTTGTGTCAGCATCCCTGCATTCCCAAAAAGCACAAACCCTCCCTGCCCAGCATCACCAGCTACAACCAGCAATCAACACCAAACCTCGGGAAACATTCCCCAGCAGCAGCAGCAGCTCCAGCTCAGAGCTTGGCAAAGCCAAGAGGTTCCTGCAGCTCCAGCAGCTGCTTCCATCCCACCCCAGCACCAAAAAGTAAACCCACAGGTGCCCTCAGCCTGGCAGGGGCTGCACAAGCTCAACGATAAACACACAAGACCCTGAAAGACTCCTGTGATTTCTGAGGGGAATACATTAAACCTGTGCTAGTGCTTCCCCTGTGGATTGTACTTGTGTTTCAGTTTCAGTTTACTGCAGCTTTTACCCGTCGTGTGAGAGACAGAAGTGCCATTTCATTCCACCAAAATGAAGGGGAAACATCCGTAAAGAGCAGCCTTAATGGGGGAGCAATTCACCAGGGACGGCCTTGGGAGCTCTTCAAGAACCTATTTCAAAATTTAAGCAGATTTTGCTAAAAAGGAAAGGGAGAAGAAAGGCAGAGGCTTGACATGCAGGATTTTAACCTCCATGCAGGGAATGACAGGATGTTTGCAGGATCCCAGCAGCAGAGCCATCCCTCCTTCCCTCGTTCCCTCCTTCCTCCCCAGCAGGAACTCTCTGAAGGAGCCAGGACTGAGACTGCCTTGGCAAATAAGGGCTTTTGGATGAGATTAATTAATCAATGGGGCATTTGGGGATATGCTGTGAGGTCAGTGGCTCGTTTCTGAAAGTAGCATTGATACCCCACAGCCATGGCAGAGCTCTTGGATCACAGCCTGGCTTGGGTTGGAAGAGACCTTTAGGATCCTGTCCTAGCCCTGTCCCAAACAGGGACACTTCCCACTGCTCCAGGATGTCCAAATATTGCAGATTTAGCACCAACTCCTGCTTCCCAAGGAGATCAGGAGGGATGGAACAGCCCAAGGGCTGAGCACCTCAATTCTCCCACCCTCCTGCCTGATTTAAATGTGCAGCAAGATCTCTCCCTACAGCACCCCAAATAATTAATTAAAGAGTTGCATATTTTTGGACAGCAGCAGGAATTTACCCGTGGAAAGGGTGGTCAAGCATTGGCAGGGCTGCCCAGGGAGGTTTGGAGTGCCCATCCCTGCAGGTGGCACTCAGTGACAAGGATCAGTGCCAGGCTGGACTTGATGGTCTTGCAGGTCTTTTCCAACCTCAGGGAATCTGGAATTCTACCCGGCTTGGGAGTATCACTGCCCTGCTGAGGCTCCTCTGTGATGGGCAGTTAAATATGTGATGTCTCACCCAGCCCAGTCAGGAAGGTGGATAATTGGCAGACCTGTCACCAGAAAAACACTTTAAATTGCATTAATTCCCAATATTTTTTCAATCATTGCTCTATCCCTTCTCTGCAGAGCACCAACAACCAGAAAGTCCTGCATGTTTGCCCCAAACTCTTCAGGAAGACAAATCCCAAGCAATGACAGGGAAAGGATAAATTCAGTCTCTTTAATGTGAGCTGAGGCTGCTGATGGGAACTAAATATTCTGAATTTCCCTGTCCCGAGCAGCAGCTCATTGCACAAACACTCTGTACACAAAAACTCCTCCCCTAAAGCATCCCCCAACCCTCTCTGCCCTTGTAAAAACCACGTAACTCCACTCTGGTTCAGAAATTGCATAAAAGTTCCCTCTGCTATGATTAATTGTCCCCACGGCTTCTCGTGAAATTTTTTCGAAGTTCCAGCTGCTCACACAGGGTTTGGTTCACAAAAGTGTTGCACATTATTAGATTTCCTGATAAAATGGGCTCTTTTGTGATTCCGAGAGCCGCGGCTCCTCCAGACAACTGGCATCGCCTTTGTCATTCGCCCCCGAGAGGAGGCAGAGCGCACTCGGGTGGAAAGGCATTCCCGATCGGAGCTGCAGATGGAGCATCGCTCCTGCCGTGCAAACAGAGCAGCAGCAAAGTTTGGGAACCTGCCGAAGGGACACGTCAGGGGCTGGGTGGGGTTTGTGCCCTTGGTGTCACCCACAGGGAGAGCCAGGGAGGTCCTGGCTTTGACTCCTGCTGTGCTGTGGCTCTTGGCACATTTACCAGGTGACAAACGCTGGTTCAGGGAGGCAGAAACACCACTGAGGCTGGGAAAGATGTCCAGGATGGAGTCTGACCTCTGCCAGGTTCCCATCTTGTCCCCAGCCCAGGGCACCGAGTGCCACATTATTCCTTGGGCACTCCAAACCTCCCTGGGCAGCTCCTGAAATCCCAAATTTCTCCTTCCCACGGAGGAATCTCTCCTGATGTCCAACCTGAGCCTCCCCTGGCCCAGCCTGAGGCTGTGAAGAACAGGGAGGATGAAGTCCTAACCTTGTTCCAGCCTTTCGTTCCTGATCTATCCCCACCTACCACAAATGGTATTTCCATGAAGGATTCAGCTCGGGAACAAATCAAGGATTGCAAGGAAAGAAATCCAACTGAAACCAGGAAACCTCACAGTTGTGTGGCTCCAAGGTGTTCCTGCCTGCTGCACACCACCTGCAACTCCAGCTCCTTCCAGCCTCAAAGTCAAGGCAAAAAAAAAAGCCCAAAAAAAGTTTAAAACCTGTAAAAACTGAAAGAGCTTTCATGGCTAGAAGGAACATTGTGTTCAGGGGATGTTTCCTCAGGATGGAGAGTATGGCAAGCAAGAAGAAGTTCAGGGGAGAATGATCCCTGCGGGGTTAGCACCTCAGAAATTCCCACAACAGCTCAGATCCCCTACAACTCAGGTCATTGATCCACAGCAACAGCAGATTTTAGGGTAAAAACTACATTTTCCATTGTTCCCACCTGTTCCCACCCTGTCCAAAGCATGAGCATTTCCTGGTGCCTAAACTTCCAGGAGCTCAACTGTTCCCGAGGATACTAATAAATAATCCAAGTCTCCTCATCTCCTGCCGCCTGTTTCCCCCCCCTCCTCACTTTGCATTTTGCAAAACAGCAAAATATTATCATCCTCGTAGCATCCTCCTTGAAAGGCAGGCGCTTCAGATATCATAAAGGAGTATTGTCATAATGAGGTTAATGACAATAGGGCTGCCAATATCAAAGAGCCAACACGCAGCTGCTTTGCAGCGTGGAGTGATCCAGCACCGAGCTCCGTAATGAGGGGAGAGAGTTTTTGGGTTACGCATTTTAATGAGCTGGTAATCAGCAAACGGCGATTTGCATTTCACAGCCACGGCGGTGGAGCACTCTGTGAGCACTGCCTGCCTGGAGAGGGGACAGGAGCCCAACTTCGGGGGATTTGGAGTGGGAACACTCTGTGAGACTGCCTGCCTGGAGAGGGGACAGGAGCCCAACTTCAGGGGATTTGGAGTGGGAACACTCTGTGAGCACTGCGTGGAGAGGGGAAGGGAGCCCTACTTCAGGGGATTTACAGTGGGAACCTGCAGGAGATATGGGCGTTAGGAGCCAAAAGTATCAGGGAATTTGCACTTTGGGGAGGGGAAAACGGAGGGGAGAAATGGGATACCTGAGCCTTCCGAGCTGTGGGATGAGGAGGAATAACCAGCACGTGTTTGGCTTTGCTTACACCTGCTTTATGTCTCAGTTTGCAGCTCGGAGCAGTGAAGCACCTCAGGGAGGGTTTGAGGTCCTGGCACAGAATTCCCAGAGAAGCTGTGGTGCCTCTGGATCCCTGGAGGTGTCCAAGGCCAGGCTGGAACACGCTGGGATGGTGAAAAGTGTCTCTTCCCATGGCCCTGGAGGGGTTTTGAGGTCCCTCCAGCCCAAGGCAGTGTGGCACTCTGGGATCTGCTGCAGCAGGAGTTGGCTGTGCAGAGCTCAGAGCATCCCTGCTCCTTGCAGCTCACTCCATGCAGAGCTGTACCTCAAGAACAATGCATTCCTCTATTAATGTTCCTTATGGGAGACATAATCAGCTTCATTAGGAGTCATTGTTATGGGAAAAACCCTGGAAAAAACATCATGTACGGGGAGGCAGCGTGATCAATTAAATCGCCAGAATATGTGACCAATATTGACAGATGCTTACAGGAACTGCCGTGGGAGGTCCAGCAGCTCCACAGGCACAGCATTCTGGGGGCAGCCAGACCCACCCCAGAGCCTGGCAGGGCAGGGAGGTGTCCCTGGTGTCCTCTGAAGGTGAGCAGGACCATTCTGCCATCCCCAGAGTCACACCTGAGGTGTCCCACCGGAGGAGATGCTGTGTCCCCATCACTGCCACCACTCCAGACACAGAGCTCTCACAGCAAACTGGGCAGGAGGATTGGTCTGAAGCCAAAACGATGAACTGTCCCAGTCAAAAGCTGAACGTTTTGAGCTGATAACCATGATTTTGTGATGGGTTTATCTGGGTGATTCAAAGCCTCAAACTAACTGTGCCCTGCGCTGTCCTGGCAGCCCAAATTTGTCATGGAGCAGCACAGGGTGGGCAGGTTGGGGTGGATGCACCTTGCAGAGTCACACAGTTTCTGCCAGGCTGAGATATCCAGGAGAGCCCTGGGGCAATCCCTCCCCAGCACAGCCCCAGCCCAGCCCAGGCTGGTGCCAGCAGCCCCTGGCAGGGTGCAGGGTGCCCTGGGCAGTGCAGGATGCCCTGGGCTGTGCAGGATAGCCTGGGCTGTGCAGGATAGCCTGGGCTGTGCAGGATGATCTGGGCTGTGCAGGATAGCCTGGGCTGTGCAGGATAGCCTGGACTGTGCAGGATTGTCAGGGCTGTGCAGGATGCTCTGGGCTGTGCAGGATTGTGGGCTGTAATGGGGGAGGATGCCCTGGGCTGTGCAGGATAGCCTGGGCTGTGCAGGATAGCCTGGGCTGTGCAGGATAGTCAGGGCTGTGCAGGATAGCCTGGGCTGTGCAGGGTGCTCTGGGCTGTGCAGGATGATCTGGGCTGTGCAGGATGCCCTGGGCTGTGCAGGATAGCCTGGGCTGTGCAGGATGCTCTGGGCTGTGCAGGATTGTCAGGGCTGTGCAGGATAGCCTGGGCTGTGCAGGATGCCCTGGGCTGTGCAGGATACCTGTGTAGGAGCTGGTGTGAGAAGTGGGTGAGAACTGGGCTGTGAGGATGATTGGTGTGATTGAGTGTGGAGGTGCCGGGTGAGGATGCCTGGGTGTGAGGAACTGGGGTGAGGAACCTGGGCTGGAGAGTCTGGGCTGTGCAGGATAGCCTGGGCTGTGCAGGAAGCTGGGCTGGGCAGGATGATCTGGGCTGTGCAGGATAGCCTGGGCTGTGCAGGGTGCCCTGGGCTGTGCAGGGTGCCCTGGGCTCCCTGCCTTTGCCACCAAGAGCAGTTTTTGGTGCTCCAGGTCCAACCCAGGCCAGCTTCCAGCAGCACCACCCCCTTCACCCAGGCTGAGCATCCTCACCCATAAGGCCCAGGAAATTACAGCCTCTGCTTGGCGAGATGATATTTTTAAGCCTCTACAAACAAGGGCTTGATCTTCCTAAGCAGTTTGGATCCTCTGTGCCACACACACTCGCAGCAGCTGACTGGGTTTGGGGCTGTGCTTGGCACAGCAGAGCAGGAATTGGGCTCGGCCAGGAATTCAGGCTGTGGTAGCCACTAAAAGCTTTTCCCAGGGCATCTCTCAGGGCGAGAGCTGAGAGCTGTAATTCAGCAGGGCTAATACATCAGCGCCGTGCAGTCGATCGCATCGATTTCGGTGGGATTGGTGTTTCACTCGGTTGCAAAGAGTTGTTCCAGGAAGAGGTGGGGAACGGGGAGAGCTCCAGGAATGCTGGAGCCAACAGCTCCCGGGGAAGGCTTTCCCATGGGGAGCCCAGTGGTGCCAAAATTACAGGGACCAGGGAGAAGCATCACTCCTTTTTCAGCTCATGACCCCACAGGAATGCTCTCTACAGTCTCTAGGAAAAAAGGCTCAGGGATGGAGATCACCTCAGTGCCCAGTTTGACACCCACAGCTGGAAGAAAGGCCTTGCACCAGCAGCAGCTGATTTCTGATTTAGAAGAAGGAGAAAGTGCACAGTAGAATGGAGCTTCAGAAGGAAGGGAGAGAAGGAAGTAGAGTCTAAGAAAAGGATGTTTTTTTTCTATTTTCATATCAAAAACCATGTGGCAGCAGGAGCAGGGCAGTGATTGTCCCTCTGTACTGCTGAGGCCAAACCTTAACTGCTGTGTCCCTCTGAGCCCCGAGGGACAAGAAGGACATGGAGGGGCTGGGGGTGTCCAGGGAAGGGAACAGAGCTGGGAAGGTCTGGAGAATCCTGAGGGAGCTGGAAAGGAGCTCAGCCTGGAGCAGAGGGGATCAGGGGGACCTTGTGGCTCTGCACAGCTGCTGCCAGGAGGGGACAGCCGGGTATGGGGTCAGGCTGTGCTCCAGGGAACAGGGACAGCAGGAGAGGGAACAGCCTCAGGCTGGGCAGGGGAGGGACAGGGTGGACAGCAGCAGGAATTTCTCCATGGAAAGGGTGCTCAGGGATTGGAACTGCCCAGGGAGGTTTGGAGTGTCCAGCCCTGCAGGTGTCCAGGGAATTCCTGGCTGTGGCACTGAGTGCTCTGGGCTGGGGACAAGGTGGGCATTGGGCACAGCTGGGACTCTGGGAGGGATTTTCCAGCCTCAGTGATCCTGGAATTCTCAGGCTCCACGGCCCAGGGGCAGCTGCAGCTTCAACCCCTCTCCTGCTGCCCCCCAGCTCTGCTTCCTCCCTGCAAACCCTAATTTGAGCACAACCACCCTGCAGCACCCCAAGGTCCCCTCAGCCCCAGGGCTGCTCCACCCCGGCCAGCACAAAGCTCCAGTTGCCACTGAGCCTTCCCAGAGCCCTCAGGTCCGTGATCAAATCAAGATACAGGAATTGCCAGCAGCGAGCTGTAATCTCTTTTAAATAAAGAATTATTGCTTCCTCCTTCAGCAAGGACTTTGGTGAGCTGGAGAGGCTCCTCCTGAAGAACTGTGATGTTCCAACAGGGACTGGCAGGGTTGAAGTGGGGTACAGCCAAGAAAATGCCCAAGGAGGGCATGGAGCACCCGGGCAGGTCGGGCAGGTGCTCCTCAGAGCCTTTAAACCTCTTTTCCTATCAATCCCGTCACCCTGGTGGGATCTTTGCTCTTGCAAGACACCCAGCAAGTCCCAGTAAGACTGTAACCCAGCACGGGGACAACTGACATCCCCAGCAGGGCAAAAATAGCAACCCAAGCTGGAAGAAGGGGGATGCCATGTGCTGGGTGTGCTGAGAGCTGCAGGCACAGCCTTTGGCTGTGTGGGTGGTGCTCTCCCTGTGCCCTTGGCTCGGGCAGCCTCGGGGTGCCAGCGGGGCTGAGGGAGCCCTGGCTGTGCCCGCTGTGCACACCGCTTAAAAATAGCTTTAAAATAGCTTAAAAATAGCTTTAAAATAGCTTTAAAATAGCCCAGGGAACAACTGCTGCCTGTGCTGGCAGGGCTGGGGATGGGGAGAGAGCCAGAGCTGGGCTGGGAGCAGCAAAGGGAATAGGGAGAGAAATCCCAGAGTGGGGTGGGTGGAAAGGACCTTAAAATCCATCCAGTGCCACCCAGCCATGGCAGGGACACCTCCCACTGTCCCAGGCTGCTCCAAACGCCATCCTTGGACACTCCAGGGATCCAGGGGCACCACAGCTTCTCTGGGAGTTCCATCCCAGCCCTCCCCACCCTCCCAGGGAGGAATTCCTCCTCACACCTGATCCCCAGCTCCCCTCTCGCAGTTTGGGAAGTCGAATCTCTTTCTCTGCGGCTTGCAGAGCAGCAGCCGGTAGATGGCAGGGCTGCAAAGCCGGATAGCATCCCTGATGGCATCGCTCCGGCAGGCAGGGAGAGCCTGCAAAGAGCGATGTTTCCATCCTCTAAGTGCCTAACGGGACCCGCTGGGACATCTGCGGAGAGATCTGGAAGCCTGACGGCTGCAGGATTACGAGTGAGCACCCCAAACAGCCCCGATCAGGCAGACCCACTCAGCTCTAAGCTGATTTTCCAAAAGTAAATCAAGTGGAGCTTCTAAAAGTGCAGGTGATTTCTCTGCAGGTGATTTCTCTGCAGTGACACCCAGCTCATTTCAGACTTCAGACAATTTGGGACATGGCAAACAACACTTCTGTGAGATGGAAAAGAGCAGAAGCACCAGGCTGTGCCACTGCCTGCTTCCAATCCCACAGAAAAGATCCTTTTCCCACTTTCATTGCTTTGTCAGCAAAATAAATCCTGTATTTTCAACCCCACAAGCACTGGGCAAGAGCTTTTTCACAGCGTGGATCTCACCTTAACGCCCACAATAGCATTTTTGAACACTACAGGAATTTTAAAGATCACTTTACACGAGGAATGATCAGAGCTGCTCATCCTGGCTGAGCAAACCCAGAGCTGAGCAGCAGCAGGTGATGCTCCTGAGTGCCAGGGAGGAGCTCATCCCACAGCAGTGGCCTGAGGACACTCCAGGATTTCAGGATTTCAGGATTTCAGGACGTGACTTCTGTCCACCAGCAGCTTTGCTGATCATACTTTTGTGTTTACCCGATTTTAAGATCATTAGGAAAATCTTTTGCCATTAAATTTCAGATTTAATGGCATTTCTAATGCTACTTTAAGCCAATGCAGCTGATTTCTCTATCAACTCATTACATCTCAGTGTGGTGATTTATTTGACTCCCCTGTTGCCAATTCCTGATGAAAGCAGCTCCTTTCCCCTTTCCCCAAGGAGCTGGGGTGTCCCAGCTGCTCTCAGAGAGCCTCGGGGGCTTTGCCACCACAAAACACCCACAATGGGCACTTCGGGTTCCTTGCCATGCCCAGAAAAGATATTTCTTGCCTTTGGCCTCATCGCCGTGGAATTGCAGCCCTGGGTTGACATCCCTGAGGGATTCCAGCTGGAAGGAGCAGATTCCAACCCGGAGTTGTGGGCACAGAAAAAAAAAAACCAGAATTTTTTTGCAGAATTTGCCATCCCCACATGCCATGGCATCCCACAAACCAGCCCTGGGAAGAAGTTTCTCCTTTTTTTTTTTTTTTTTTTTTTTTAGCATTTAAGAGAAAAAACACAGCAGCAATTTGCTTCCTGATTTCCCTGCTTCAGCTGCACTTTTTGTGCATTAATGCACATTTGACCTCTGGATTTTGGTGATGTTGAAGTGCACAAGGAGGGTTTTACCCCATTTGGGGAGGGCAGGCTGTGCCAGACAGATCCAGGCACTCCCAAACCCTCCCCGAGTTTTCCAGCAGCCCCTCACAGCTTCACATGAGCCTCAAAAATAGCAATTTAGGGTAAATTAACTGAAATCTGGCACATTGTTGTACAACGTGGGCTGCTTTCCTCTGAGCCAGCAATGGGTGCTTATACTAGGTCCCACTATCCAAATTAATCTGAATTAAATCCGAATTAAATCCAAATTAAATCCGAATTAAATCCAAATTAAATCCAAATTAAATCGGTTTATCATGCTCTGCCTCCCTCAGACACTCACATCGAGCTGCCCACCTCACCTGGGGAGCAACCTGCAGGTTCTCCCCCAACTGCCCCCAAAACAGAGTTTCCCCACTGCCCCCCAGGGAAAGGCTGAGCTCCCAGCAGCTCAGGGAGGAGCTGTGAGGGTTAAACCCTCCTGCCCAACCAGCCCCCTGCAGGACACCCCGAAATCAGAATCCCTGCACACATCACGGAGCTCAGGGGTTTTGGTGGGTTTGGAACATCCCAGGTGGGATGTTCTGATGTTTTACTCATCAGGAGGAGCCCAGCAGCTCCAGGAACCCAAAACTGAGTATTTCTGACCCAATCCGCCCCTCCACCCCTGAGGATGTGGGAATTTTGGGAGTTGTCTGTAGGGGAGAGAGTCACAGACTCCCAGAATTGAGCAGACTGGAAAAACCCCCAAAGGCCATCGAGCCCAGCTGTCCCCAGCACTGCCAACCCACCGCTGCCCCTTGTCCCCAGGTGCCACACCCACGGGGCTGTGACATCCCTCCAGGGGTGGAGACTCGGGCTGCACAGCGCTTTTGGGGAAGAAACTTTCCCAATATCCAACCAACCCTCCCCTGGTGCAACCTGAGGCTGTTTGCTCTTGCTCTGATTTGGGAAAAGAGACCAAACCCCACCCAGAGCCTCCTGCCAGGGAGTCTTAGAGAGCAGGAAAATCCTTCTGATCCTCCTCGGTGGGTCCAGCTGGGCTGGTGGCTCCTGGGTGCTCAGGACACTCAGGGAGCACAGGCAGAGTCCTCTTTTATGAATGAATAAATTGATTTTAACTTTTGATTGACGTTTTTAAGTTGAGGCCTCATCTGTCCGAGCTCAGGCACTCAGCAGCTCCTCTGGTTTGTGTTTGGATCCAAAATCCACAAGGAATTCCCTGAGCAGCAAATCCCACTGGCCAGGGCAGTCCAGCACCACACAGTAAAGCTTTGGTATAGAAAATAAAGAGAAAATTACATCAGAAGTAACAATTAATTGCTGGGGAAAACTCACCAAGAATTGTTGTGCATCCTCTATAACTCACCTTTATAAAATCAACATGATAAGTTGTGTCCACATCCAGAGAGGGTCTGGTGAAGCCCTCAGGCTGTTTTATTCCAGGGATCAGGCCTGATGGGCTCAGTGTGTTATAGGAACTTGCTGCAGCAGCCCCAAATCCTGCAGAAACACAGCTCCCAGGATTCCAGCATGAGAAGGAAGAGTTCTGCCATGTGCAACAAGTGATTCCATGGCACTGAAACAGGAAATCAGATGCTCCTTCCTCTGCTGCACGTTAGGAGAAGGAAGAGGGCAATGGGTGAGGTGAGAGGTGCTCAACGCCCTAATGTTCCCCTGTGCGCCGCTGGTGGAAATACTCTGGAATATTGCATACAATTCCTGGCATATCCACACAGGAAAATGGCTGGGAAATATGGAATGCTGGTGGAAATGTGGCATGAGGGAGTGAAGGATCACTGTCTGCTCTGCTGAGAGGTGATAAACACCCAGGGAGGGGAGGCTTTGTGCAGGTGATCACACCTGCCGTAGTTGTGAGTGCTGGGATCAGCCCAGCATTCCGGGCTTTCCCTGGATTTACAGGAGCTGCAGCTGGAGCTCTCAGCTTCCAGGGAAACAAACACAGAATTATTGGCCTTCCTGAATATTTAGGGTGGTTTGGAAATGCCAGCTTTAAGGGAGAGATTGCAGAATCGTTCAGGTTGGAAAAGATCTCTGGGATCACCAAACCCAAGCTGTGCCCAATGCCCACCTTGTCCCCAGCCCAGAGCACTCAGTGCCACAGCCAGGAATTCCCTGGACACCTGCAGGGATGGAAACTCCAAACCTCCCTGGGCAGCTCCTGCCAAGGCCTGAGCACCCTTTCCATGGAGAAATTCCTGCTGCTGTCCACCCTGCCCCTCCCCTGCCCAGCCTGAGGCTGTTCCCTCTCCTGCTGTCCCTGTTCCCTGGAGCACAGCCTGACCCCCCGGCTGTCCCCTCCTGGCAGCAGCTGTGCAGAGCCACAAGGTCCCCCTGATCCCCTTTGCTCCAGGATGCCACAGGACAAATAAAGAACACCTTGCAAATCGTCATTTTTACCCCTTTGAGTATTTTATCGAAGGAAGTTTTAAGATGCTAAAAAACCACAGATAACTCGAGGAATTTGTGCAGGGAGCCTGTCTTGGGAAGCCACCAGGGCTTTGGTCATGGCACTGCCAAAGCTCTCCTCTCAAAGTGATAAAATCAGATTTCTCCCCCCCCCCCCATTTCGATCATTTTGCTAATTTGAATATATTAAATTAATAAAATTAAAAACCAGCCCAGGGGAGGGGTTGGTACCTTCCTCAGGAAGGGATGCAGGTGATGCTGATGATGCTGAGGATGCTGAGGATGCAGAAGTTGCTGCACATCCCAGCCCTGCTCTCCAGGAGCATCAGAACCCCAGGCTGGGAGGGAAATCTCCCCTCCAAAGCTCTGCTCAGCTGAAGCAGTGTGAGAACAGCTGTAAAAGCTGACAGCTTTATATCCACCTTTTAAAGACAGGACAGAAGAGTTCCTCAGCCACTCCAATCAATTTTTGCCTTTTTTTTTTTTGTGTGCATGAAGAGTTCTGGATAAATTGCATCGAGGTGTTTTAAACTGCTGAATAGCTCCAGGTGAATTTTACAGGTGTCAGCTGCTGTCTATAAACTGTCCAAGAGTCCTATAAAAGGCTGGGAAACAAGAGGAAAATTAGGAGATAAATCTATCACTTCAGAAATAAATAAACAAGGGAAGTGCAGTTGAGGGGTTAGTTTTTAGCAGATGGCTGGGATGGAGCTTTGCAGGTCACAAACACCTTCTGGCACTGCTAATAATCAGGATATTGATTATTGAATTAATAAATTAATGAATTAATGATGAAATACTAATGAATTCATGGAAATATCCCCCAAATTCTTGCTATCTTGAATTTGTGATGTCAGCCTGGCCAGCTTCAGTTCCCTGCTGATAAACTGAGCAAAATGATTTCTTTTCTTAGTTTATTTCATGTTTACATTTCACAGCTATTACACTAAAATAAAAGCAATAAATAATAAATAAGCTCTTACCTACATCACGCATAATTTCTACAAGTCCAACGGATAAAAATCTGAGCCTTATAAAAACTGAGCACCTGACTAGGAACTAAATTCAAGCAGCAAAACACAGCTTTTGCCTGCCAGAAATGCAGCAGAGAGACAAATTGTGGATGCAATTCCACCCAAAACAAAGCAGGCCAAAGGAAACCCACTAAAATCCATTATTTAGTGAGTTCAAACCATACCTTGGCAGGTCTCCGAGGTGCTGGCACCTGGGATCACTCGTTTTACCTTAAAAGAAACCAAGGCCTGCCCCAGTTTTCATCTCTTTCCCCGCTTTATTTGCTGTTTGTGTTCAGCCAAAGTTCATTTCTTCACGAAGCTGCTCGAACAGGAATTCCTGCCCCTCTCCATAATTTATGGATAACGATACACGACCTGCAGGGGAGGAAGCAGCCTTTGGAAAGGTGGGATACACCGTTGGGTTCTGGCTGTAGGATATGATCTGATCCGCTGGGATTGGGGGTGTTCTTCCTGCCTGGGAAGGGCTGAGGTGTCTGAGCCTTGGGATGGCCCAGCCCTGGTGAGATCCATGGAGCAGGAATGGGGAAAGGGAGGATTTCTGCCGTCATTTGGAAGGGCACAGCTGGGATCCAGTGGAAGGTGTCCCTGCCCGTCTGTGGGGTCACAACCGGAGGGTCCTGAAGGTCACTGCCAGCCCAAACCAACCCGTGATTCCGTGATTGATTCTCTGATAGAAACTTCCCAAAACTCTTCTCCAATTTCCATTCTCGTGCCAAGAGCTCACAACAAGTTCTCCCTCGTGGGGACATCTCAGTGTCCTGTTGGATATTGAGACACCGCTGGCTGCAAGTCAGCATTGCACATAATATTTAATATTTCATTTCCTATTTCATTTCCTATTTCATTCCTCAGGAATATTCACAGCATTTTACCTGGTAACTTCTTTTTTCCATACTTGACGTGTGGCTCGATGGGAGCTGAGTTACTCCACTCAGTTACAGGTTTGGGGAAAAAAAACGTTTTATATTTATTATTCTCGTCCTTTGCCAGGACGGGGACACGGGAAGTGCCGTAATTGAAGCAGATAACTCCGACTTACTCTCCCTGCGAGCGCATTGTCATGCACATACATCTTGATTAGATCATTTGCCTCGCGAAAAGGAAGCATTTTTGTGCCGCGGTGTCTCAGATAATTTCCAGCAGAGTCTGCCGGTGGAGTTCTCCGCTAGCAACATTTAAATTCGATATTCTTCCGGCTGCTGTTTATTTTTCCCGAGCGCTCGCCTTCCCCTCCCTCCCTCCACCTGTCTCCATCAGCAGGTCGCAGCACTTTCGCACCGCCGAGCAGGCCTGGAGGCGAACATCCCCTGTCGCCGCTGCTTTCTCCTGGAATCCCGGGCAGGCAGGCAGGGACGGAGGGAGGGGGAATCTCCGCATTCCCCCCGCCTGACAGCCACCCGGGCTGGGATTTTGGCTGGCCAGGTCCCCGCGGGGAGCTGCTGCCACATTCTGTCTTGAACTGGCGGTCGCACGACGAGTGACCTCCCACCGCAGAGCCCCGCTGGCAGGAGGGCTCGGAGCCGGGGGATTGCTGCCCCTGCACACAGACACATCCTGGAGGAAGGGGCAGCGCTCCAGTCAATGTCCTCTTACATCCCTGACACTTCCACTAAAGTGTTTAACCCCCGGCGCTGGCGCTTGCAAAGGCTGCAGCTGAACCAACCTTTCCCTTCCGAGGAGCTTGTGGAAAATACAGGATGTTTTCAGACGTTTAAAAAGTGGGTTGGTGATGCTCTGTGCGACAGAAGGAGAGTGGCACAATTAATTTCCGAGCCTTGCAGCTCTTCTGAGTGGTGTAACAAGATCGGGGAAGGTTTTGGGGAGAGCATCCCCTGCAGCCTGGGGAACACCACGTGGCTCTGGAGGAATCTGCTGGGTAAATACTTTGTGGACACCTCTCTGTCTCAAACAGACACTCACGCAGCCTCCATGCAAGGGGGAGTCGCTGTCAATGAAAGCAAGTTCCCTGCTGTTCTCCAGCAGAACGTCCCTTGGTTTGTGGGGAGGTTTGTTGGGCTGGGAGGAGCCGGCAGGGCTCGGGCCTGGAGCACCCAGCTCTGCCTGCCTCTGCCTCCTCATTTCATCCCTGCTGACTGCCCAGGGCTCACAGAGACATTTTATCCTGTCCAGTCAGCAGCACTTGTTAAAATCTGTGCATTTCCCACAGTTTTCCAGGCATTTATAAATTTCCCCCACGAACTGAGTGGCCCAACCCATCCACCCGGAATGTCATACAACAGTTAAAGTCCAGATCCCTCATTTACCCCGTGGGACCTCCTAAGACCCCTTTGGATGATCCCTGCTGCTCCCCAGACCTCAGGTCCACCCTGCCAGCCCCAGACCAGGCAGGTCTCCTTCCCAACCTCTTCCCAAAGCGCTGAGCTGCAGCAATTCCATGCCTGTGGTGGAGATGTCTCAGGACACTGGAGAGCAGGGCCAGAGTTGTGCTCTTTTCCAGGGCTAACCCAAACTTTCTCCACCCGCAGCACATCTGGGCAGCTGTTTTCCAGGGGTTTAAGCAGCAGCTGAACCTGTCCATGGGTGAACCCAGCAGAAATAGCCCCGTGAGGTTCCCCTGAGCAGGAGCAGCTCGGCGGTGGTCACCTGAGTACGGGGTGGCCTTGCCCTTGGTCATTGTCCCCTTGCCCACCCCGGACAGGGCTCTGACATCCTCCAACCACCACATCCAGGCTCCTGCCCCGCTGCCTGCAGCCTCCCTCCTCTCCCAACGGCTAAACCCTTCCCTCTGTACAAATTAAACCCAAACCAGAGAGTAGCTGCCGTCAGACCAAACCTGGGGGTGGATGTTCCCTGATTTATAACCAAGGCCAGCACCTCTAGGTTTATTTTTCATAAATGTATCTCCGGTCCTAAACCCCGGCTGCACTTCCCTGCAGGACTCTGCCTGACTTGGAAACCGCTACTTTTTTTTTTTTTTTTTCTAAATACCTTCACATCTTGTAGCTGCACATCCCTCACAGAGCTCTAGGAAGTATCCGTGGCTGCGGAGAGCTCGCTAAAGATCTCAGCAGTTATCCCTCCTCGAGGATTAACCAATGCTGCAGGAGTTCCCGGGCTAAACTGGGAGAGGGAGGGGAAGGAAGAGCAGAAATAAACAAAATAAAATCTCTCGCAGCCAGTCGCGTTCTTTGCGCATCGCCGGCGCGGCCGCCCGCGCTTCAAATCAAAGAGCAGAGCGGCCGAGAAGTTCTGGGAACCCAGCGCGGCCAGTACCGCCCCAGTATGGCCGAGGAGGTGGGCGCTGGGCATCGGCTCGGCCCGGCCAGGGGCAATTAAAGAGTCGGGAAGATGTGACTGCGCCTCGGCGGCGGTTGGCGTCCCGCGGAGCCGGCAGCGGTAAGTTCCCACGCGGGACATTCCCGGGGGTCTCATCCCCGCGGGACAAACTGTTGCGTGTCTGGAGCGTTTCGCTGCGCGGACGCGGGGCCGGGGCGCGGGAGGAGGATCCGCGGTTCCGCGGCGTCCCGGGACGGACGGACGGACGGACGGACGGACGGGGCTGCCCCGGGGATGCGCGGCGGGGCTGGCGGCCCGGGACGGCCGGGACGGGACGGGGCGAGGTCGGGGTTCGCCCCCCTGCGCTCCCCCCGGGGCGCGCCGCCGATTCCGCCCCCGCGGGCGCCCCGCGCCTCCCGCCCGCCCCACCCGCGCAGCGGAGAGCGCGGGGGGCGCTTGCGCACTGCTGCGCCCCGCGCACCGCCGGGCCCCCCGCGCCGCGGCCGGGCTGCGCTGCTGAGAAGTGTATTAAAGCGCGGGGAGCTCCGCACACTCCGCCGCGTCCCCCTCCGCCGTACGCGCTGCGCTCCGCGCGCCCCGGGAGCGCCCCGCGAGGTAAGCGGCCGACGCGCGCGGGGCTGCGGGAAGGGGCGCGGGCGGGGGCGCGGGTGGCGGAGCGCCCGCTTACCTGGGCCGGGCCGGGCCGGGCCGTGCCGTGCCGCCCGCGGTTCTGCGCGCAGCCTGCGCGCCCCGTCACTGCCGCCTCTGTCCCGCCGCGCGGGGGCTCGGCTGCGCCCGCGGCTTTGCGCGTCCCGGCCGCTTGCGCGCAGGTAGCGCGGCGGGGATGCTGCCCGGCCGGGAGGAGCGCGGCCGGCCCTGCGCGGCCCTGCGCGGGGTCTCGGCGGCGCGGAAGGGTCTCCGGGGCTTTTTTCCCCCCTCCCGAGCGCAGGAGGGGAGAGCCGAGCGCTGCCGGAGCCGCCGCGCCGAGGTGGCCGGGCTAAAAGGCAGAAAGCAATTAAAACTCCTCCTTTCGGATTAACAACCAAAAATTGATCGATCTGTCAGGAATACTGTTGATTTATGAAAGGTGCTTATTTCCTTGGTATGGAGAATTTTATGTTCTCTAGGTGAAACTGAGTTCACCCAGCTCCAGAGTAGATTGATGTTTTAATAAAAATAAATAAAGGGAAAAAGCTCGCCCGGTCTTTGGGGACATCAACTCTCAAATCGCGGAGTTAGACTAACAAATCAAATCGCATTATCTTTACATTTCACGTCTTTTAATCTTAAAAAAAAAATTAATTAAATTAAAAAATTGCGGGCAGCGCCGCAGTCTTTATCGCCGCAAAGTTTGAATACGAGGTTTAAAAAAAAAAAATTTAAAAAAGACAAGAAAAAAAGTTGGACTAACAAATAATCAGTGGTCGGTGGCGGGGGGAGCGGGAGGCGGCGGGGCCGGGGGCGCGGAGCGCGGCCGCCCGCGCAGTGTCCTGTAGATGGCACACGGTCCCCACGTACAGAGCCTTGGCGGCGGCGAGAGGGGATCTGCCGAGGGAAACGGCCAGCCAGCACTTGTTGTTTACCCACACCGGGGCGTTCGGAAATTCATCGCAAATTCAAGCCCGAGGGGCGCGGGGAGCGCCCGAGCCGCCCTCCTGCCGCCCGCGGCCGCGGGACTTGCGCGCCTGGCGCGCCGCGGGAGCGCGGCTCGCGGGGTGATGTCGGGGAGCGCGGAGCGGGCAGAGCGGCCCGGGGGGCTCGGCCGGGCAGGGCGCCCCGACACGTTTGTCTTTGCAATGTAAATCGCGGCGGGACAAATTGCTTATTAACAGTCGGGAAGAGGCGGCGGTTTCCTTCTTTCTTCTTTTCTTTCGCTGTTTTCATTCCGGCATGGCCCCCAGCTACGCTCGGGGCAGCCTCACCGCCCAGCAGTTTTCCCTTCATTTCAATATCCTAAAGAAAATGCAAATCACCACGCTGTGGCCTTTTTAAAAAGTTAAATTAGCAACAGCTTTAAGTGACTCCATTAGCATGGAAAACATACAAATGTTTAATGTGGGAATAGCCTGGCTTTTGGAGCTCTGCGAGCGCGGCGAGGCGGTGGGCTGGCGCCGAGCCCAGCTCGGGGGTCCCCCGCCGCAGCACCCCGGGAGCCCCGCCGGGGCCGCTGGCCGGGGGAGGCACCGGCCGGGCTCCCCGCAGCTCCCCGCGCCGCCGCCCCGCTCCGAGGGCTTGAATTATTTACAGCAGCGCCGCGGCTCGCGGGGAGATTGCGAGGCAGCTCGGGGCCGAGGGGACGGCGACCTTCCCGCGGTGTGTGTCCCCCTCGGGACGTCCCTGTCCCGCCCGGTGGCGGTGCGCTGCGGTGCCCGGAGCCCGGCGGCAGGAGCGGCGCCGCGCCCGGGGCTCTCCCGCAGCTCCGCCGGGCGGGAGCGGGCTGTGGTCAGCGGGCCGGCCCGGGGCTGCACCGCCGCTCGCCTCGGGGACAAAAGTGCTTGTGACTGCGGGAAGTTTTGCTCCGCCGGTGCGGCGGGGCGAGCGGCCCGTTCCGCGGGGCTCCGCCGGTTCCCCGCGGCCGGTCGGTGCGGGAGCTCCGCACCGCGGGTGTTTCCCGTGCGCCGGCGGAGGATGTTCCCGGATCCCTGCAGGGCAGAGCGAGCGCTGACCACGAAAGAGTTAAGGTTTCTATTATTCAGTCGAGGTCTTGTTAGGATGTAATCTGCATTTTCTAACTACTGCGTAATAAAAAGTGAGAAGTTTTGAGACACCTTTCTTGATTATACCTTTGGCGATACTTTAGGTTTTACATTTAATTTGCATTTTGTTCTTAGTGAATATTGAAGTCTTGAGTGGAGGATTGAATTTTATTAGGACATCTGGACTGACAATATCAAATCAGACACCAACGTCCCAAAGCATGCTAAAATTTCAGAGTTAATTAGAACGAAGTGTGTTTAATTAAAGCCAATTATAATATCTGAAATTATCTGATCGATCCTTGTTTGTTCAGTTGGACTCAGTTTATATTGTTCTCGCCGCACGGTGGGACCTGTCCGGCCGTCAGCTCCCCGCGGCCCCGGCTGCGCGCCCGCGCTGCTCCTCAGGGGCGGCTGTCCCTCCGCCTGCGCGGCTGCGGAGCCCCCAGGCCCTTTCCCGAGGCCCCGGGGGACAGCGACACGGCAGCCCCGCAGCATCCCCGGGCCGCGGCCGCATCCCGCGGGGACCGGCAGGGCAGCGCCCGCGCCGCGCCCTCGGGCCGCCGGGAGCCGGGCAGCGCCCGCGGGGAGTTTTTTCCCAGGAAAAGCTCCCGTTGGGCGCACGGCTACCAGGGCTGCCGCTCGGGCACGGCGGAAGTTTAAGCCTTTTTTTCTTTTAATTTTTTCCTTTTTTTTTTTTTTTTTTTTGAAGAACTAATTTTGCTATAACAATATCGGGGCGCAGGGCCGCTGGAGCGCTCCGGGGGGAGCGCAGGGCCAAGCGCCAGTTTGGGTAAAACAGCTCTGCACCCCCAGGCAGTTCCGTGACCCCGAGCCGCACCCAGCACACCGCCGCGCACTCTGGCAGCGCGCCGCGCAGGGGCGCGGGAGGTGCGCGGGCGGCCGAGCGAGAGGACCCAGGGCCACCAGGCACGGCCAGGGACAGGGCCAGGGACAACCTCCCCGCGCCCCGCACCGAGCCCGCGGAGCCGGTGCCTGGCCTGCGGTGCCTGCGCGGAGCGCGGAGCGCGGAGCGGCTCAGCCCGCTGCCCATCGCAGCCCGGCTGCGCCCCGCGGAGCGGGAGGCACACGGGGGCGGCTGGACCGCGCTGCTCCCCCGTGCGCTGTGCGGCGGGCCGGGGTGCTCGGGAATGCGGAGCCGAGCTCTGAGAGCAGCCCGAAGCGGGTGAATCCATCCCGCCAGGCGAGGCCGGGCGGTGCGGGGGTCGCGGCCCTTCCCGCATTCCCTGCCCTCGGCGGGGCGCTGGGGGTCTGGCTGGCGGCCGCGGGGCCCATGTGCCCCAAAGCAGCGGCGGCACCTCCCTGGCTCGGCCCCGCTCCGCTCCTGGGCCCGTTCGGCCTCTGCCCCGGGCCGAGGATGCGCGACCCCCGCGCAAGGGCCGGGCTGAGCCCCCGCGGAGCTGCGCCCCCGCGCTAACCAGCGCCTGCCCGGGAACGAACGCCCTGAAGCACCGGCAGCGGGGCCGCCGTACCTGACAACACACCAAAACACAAATTTGCCCGAAAATACCAATTTCTCCCTCCTGCAGCACGGGAGTTTGCAGAGATTTGCTGCGGTTACACCGGGCATAAATTACGCCCGGTGTAACCCGGCGCGTTGGTAATGAAGGCGCCTTCCAACAATAAAATTGAAATATGGACCTTGGCGAGCTGCGGGGGCCCAGCCGAGCCCCCCGAGAGCAGGGCCGGGGCCGCCGCTCCCCAATCCCACCGCAACTTCCCGCTGGGAAAGTTTGTGCGGTGGGAAGCGCGGAGCCGGGAAGCTCGGGGCCGGCCCAGGGCCAAGGAAAGAGCGAAATTACCAAAATCACGCTCTCCAACTTGGGTGATTTAAACCGTGAAATGAGAAATAAATAAGAAATAATAATAGCAAAAAAGGGGAAAAAAAAAAAAAAAGAAAGTGAAATGATCGAGATAATAGTCCCGGGGGGAATTGTCCCGAGGGGGAAAAAAAATAAAATCATAACGTTTCGGGGAATACTGTCAGGGCGGTGGGAAGAAGGGTATCAGTGTGAAGCCCCGCACCGGGCAGGGTTCCGTGTCGGGCCGCGCTGCGGGGCGGGAGGTGCGCTCCGGGGCGGCGGCGGGGGCAGCCCGGCCGGGCGGTGCGGGGGGCGCGGAGCGGGGCCGGGCCGGGGGACAGCTGGGCTGCGGCCATCTGAGCGGCTCCGCCGTGACATCTGGGAGCCCGCTGGTGTGTGGCACGCGCATCGCTTGATGTCGCTATTTAAATGCAAATTTGCGGGGGGATCACTGAAGCCTCACCCCGTAAATTCACACAAAAGGGAGACTTGGCGCCGGAGGAGGAGGAGGAGGAGGTGGAAAAGGAGGAGGAGGAGGAGGGCCGCGGAGCCGGGAGGGCTCGGGCCGCCCCCCGCAGCCGCGCACACCCCCTGCCCGCCCGGCGCCGGCCGCGGCCCCGCTCCGCGCTCGCTGCCCCGCGCAAGGTGCGCCGGGCCGGGGCGGCTCTCCCGCAGCCCGCAGCGGGCCCGGGGCTCGGGGGTGCGGGAGAACCAAACCGGGAGAGCAGCGAGAACCTGTCGAGGGCGGGCGCGCGGCGGGCTGCGGGCCTGGGCGCGGTGCGGGGCGGTGCGGTGCGGACAGCAGCAGCAGCAGCAGCAGCCCGGGCGGGCTGCGGGCCGCCGGCAGCTCCAGCCAGCCAGAGTGACACACACAAAAAAAAAAAAAAGATAAAGTTGGTGAATGATAAAGACCGTATTTTCCACGCTTTGGGTGCAGGACCAGATGATCTAGAAAATGAGCTGAAATAGATTCAGGCTCAGAGCCTGTTGTGAGGAGCAGCTGATTCCCCCATTCCTGGCCAGATGGCTTCTGAACACAGATTTGCATTCATTTTCGCTTAATATCGTCCAAAATAGTGGGGCAGCTGCATTTGTTGTCAAAAAGGTTTAAAACTCCCTTTCTTTCTGGGGCAGGATCGTTACCTTATGTGATGGGCTTATGGAACTTTTTTTTTTTTTCTCCCCTCCTTAGTCAACAGTATCAGATTTAAAAGGATTTGTTTTAAAACCTTCTAATTTGGTAATCAGATTTAAATCGCCTTGGCGCGTGTAATCTGAATTAAAGATACTGTAAATGATTTTAAGCTTTCGTTAGCGGAGGGGAAGCACCAAGTTCGGCGTTGTTCATTTGAGGAAATATCTCACAATAATAGCGGCGTTGGGCATTTTTTACCTTATTTTCAGGAGGGAGGATTGTGCGGGCTGGGGGGACCCGCAGCCCCCGGCTCCCGCTCGAGGTCCCCAAATGTGTCCGTGCCACCAAATGCCACCGCGAGCGTGGCATTGTTTGGGAACTTTGGTATCTCTCTCTGCGCGATGAAAGTGTTTGGGTTTGTAATCTGCTCTACTGTACCTCAAAAGCTCCGGGCTGATGATGAATACAGGAATTTTCTTTTAATTTCTCATGAATAGTTTCCATACACTTTGATTTAAGGTTATTAACATTCTATAGACAGTGGCATCTTTAATATGTGGCGATCGCTTCTAAAGACTAATCTCATTACCCTCAAATAGTCATAAAATATGATTTTATTATACTTACGTATTTAATTAGACGGCCAGCAATGTAATGGATTTTGAGATCGGGTAGAGCAACAGCTTTGATAATTCACTTATCTTTGGCAATAGTCATTAACCCCCAACACCAGCAAAATAGATTGCTTTCTAACACATCCCCCTTTATTTTTTTTTCCCCTTTTCCCTCACCCCTTGGAGAAAGGGGATCCTGATAACACAAATCGGACTTTCGATTTTCACCGATTCATTCAGATATGAACGCCGATTTTCCCCGCGTTAGTGAAATATTAACGCAGGGAAGTTGGAAATTCCCAAAAAATAAATAAATACCAAAAAAAAAAAATTTAAATAAAAAATAATGAAAGGAAGTCGTAGCCCACACTGGGCGGAAAAGGCTCATCACTTGAGGAGAAGATATATAGATATAAAATAGAGATATGTATAGAAATATATATAAATATATAAAAAAATCTGTCATTATATAAGAGGATATATAAATGTATATTTACATGGAGATAGACAAATACAGCCGGACAAGGCGGACCTAGAGCTGGGGCTACATTTGTGGCGCGCACAAGTCTCAAACACAGGTATTTCTGGCCGCGTCCGCTCCGCGTTCACAGCGCGCCGATCGCGGCGGGGCGCAGCCAGCGTGCCAGCCTTTGTCCGGCCGCGGGTCGCACGCACCCCGGGCCCGCGCGGGGCTGTCCCCCCCGTGCCCGCTCCCGGGCCGTGTCGCTGTCGCCGCGCTGTCCCCTCCGCCGGGGGGGCTCGGCCGGGCGGGCGCGCGCCGGACCCCGCGCTCCATATATGGGCGTGGCCACGCCCCCCGGCGCTACGTCAGCGGTGACGGCACGTCTCCCGCGGCGGCGGGGGCCCGGCTCCCGGGAAGGGGCGCGCTCCTCGGGGAGGGAGGGCCGGGCTCGGCGCGCCTCCGTCCATTCCGCGAGCCGCCACGGGCCCGCGCCCCGTTCTCCCGTGTGCCCGGCAACACCTCCGCGGTAATCAGGATTTTTTTTTTTTTTTTTTTTTTTTTTCCCTTCTCTTCCCCCCCGTTTATTTGTCTTTTGGAGCAGGAGAGCCTTGCCAGAAAGTGGTCGATTCAGCAGTGTCCTGAAGCTTTTTTTTTTTTGCCGAGCCGGTTTTTACTAGGATGACACCACGTTGAGCGCGTCTGCAAACAACAACAACAAAAATATTTATTCTTTTTTCCCCTCCTCCCCCCCTAAAAAAAAAAAGCCACCTCGCAGTGTCGCCGGCTGCAGTTATACTTTTTCCTTCTTTTTTTTTTTCTTTTTTTTTTTTTTTTTTTTTTAACCACCAAACTGGAACGCCATCCAACTCGCCGCACAGAAGTACTCAGTAAATTGTTTATGTCGTGCCAATACAGGACAGATTGAAGAAGGAAGCAAGACTTGAACTGGGCTTTTCTCCTACTGATCACAGGGAGTAAAGTCATCTCTTATATTCCAGTCGCCAAGGAGAGAGAGAGAGAGAGAGAGAGAGAAAATCAAGCAACAACCAACCCACCCCGTATCTGACATTTCCCTCAATTTTAACCCCTTTTGGTTAGGAGCTGGTTTTGCCCAAATTTGTTTTAATGTTTGGGATTCAGGAAAATATACCAAGAGGTGGGACGACCATGAAAGAAGAACCGCTGGGCAGTGGGATGAACCCGGTCCGCTCATGGATGCATACTGCTGGGGTAGTGGATGCTAACACGGCCGCCCAAAGGTACGTCTGCCAAATCCTCTCCCGGCGGTTTTCTCCTCCTGTATTTCTCATCCCGGCCGTAAATCCCCCCCCCCTTAACTCCCCCCCGCCCGCCCCGTATCAGTTACAGCCTCCCCGCTCCGCGCCGCTCCGCGCTCCCCGCATCCCCCCGCATCCCCCCGCGGCCGCGGAGCCTGCGCGCCCCTTCCCGCCGCTCTCACCCACGCCTTGTCTTGTTTTCTCCCGCAGCGGCGTGGGGCTGGCTCGGGCACATTTCGAGAAACAGCCGCCTTCCAATCTCAGAAAATCCAATTTTTTCCACTTCGTCTTAGCTCTGTACGACAGGCAGGGACAGCCGGTGGAGATTGAGAGAACAGCTTTTGTGGACTTTGTGGAGAAAGAGAAAGTAAGTCTGCCAGTTGTCTTAATTTTTTTTTTTTAAATATTTTTTTAAGCGTACTAGAAGGGAGCAGAGCTGATTCCCAGCACGGCAGCTCTCCCGGCGCTCCGGCGGCGCCCACGCCACGTGCGGCTCCCCCTGGTCGCACGGCCGCTCCGAACAGAGCCCGGGGTTAGAAACTTAGAGCCGACTTATTTGAAACACCGGCAAAACGGCAAAACATGACATATTTGCACCGAGCGAATGACATCATCAGCGCTCCACACACACACACCAGGAAAAAAAAAAAAAAAAAAAAAGTGACCGTGGGCTGAATTTCTGCAAACTGTTAATTCCGAGCCGCTTCAGGGAGGAGAAAAATGGGCATCAGGAGGAGGGCGATATTTTTCATGCTAAATGTAATTATTTATCGTTGCTTGCAGGAGCCAAACAATGAAAAAACTAACAATGGGATTCATTATAAACTTCAGTTATTGTATAGCAATGGTAAGTTGTCGTTCTCTCATTTTTGGGCGTCCGTGTGCCGCAGAAAAGTCTGATTTTCCTTCCGAGGCCTTTTTTTGGGGGGGGAGGAGGGGGAGAAAGGATATAAAGATTTCGAGATTAAAATTACACGCGTGTAAACACGGCTCTTTCCTTGGCATATAAGGAAAACAAAACCTAAAGGATCGATAAGTCAATGGTACTTCACATGATTAACCGGTTGGGCTTGAAGTGGAAAGTAAAAAAAGGGGATCGATGGCTGCTCGGGCACGGCGGCACTTTTAAGGCACTTTTTTTTTTTTTTTGGTGCAGTTTTGGGAATTGATGGTAATTCTTGGCATGGGGCGAGCGGGCAGAGCGGAGCCCCGGCCCGGCGGAGCAGCTTGCTCGGGCGCGGAAAACCCGCGGGGGTCGCTCAGCGGCGGCGCTCGGGGTCCCGCGTGTTCCCCGGGGCCGTGGGGCCGCAGAGCCTGGCCGGGGGGAGTTGCCTCGGCCAAGGCCCCCCGAGCGCCGCGATCAGCAGCGCGGCGCAGCTCGGCACCGGCTGATTCCTGGCGAATTTTTATCGTCATGATTATTTTTTTAAATTTTTTTTTTGGAATTTTGGATTTTCCTCTCGAAGCCGGCGCGGGGCCGATCCCTGCCCGCTGCGGTTAATTGCCTGACCTCATCCTTTCCTGGTGGGATTGGGGTGGTTCGCTACCGAAACCCTGATCGGAATCTGTCTCTGCTTTCCCTCCGCAGGAGTCCGGACAGAGCAGGACCTGTACGTTCGGCTAATAGACTCCATGACCAAACAGGTGAGAAAGTTTACCCTTTTCTTACCACGCGAGTTCCTAAGTTTGTATTTTGCCCTTGCTCGGAGGGGTGGGGGGCGAGCCGAGCGGCGGGGAGCATCTATTTGAATTTACCTGGGCGAGTAAATCAGGTAGCTGCTAATTGAGGTGCCGGTTACCGGAGGATATTTGGGAAAGCGAAAAAGGTGTGTTGTTGCTCTTCGAGGCAGCGTTGAGATCACTCGGTGGTGTGTGTGGCATCGAGGACAACGTCATGGGAACAGATGTTTGATATAATTAATTTAGCGAGGGAGAAAGGAAAGGGAAAAAGATCCCACCGAGTTAGCCAGATTTATTTTTAAATGCACTTTCCCCCCTCTGTAACTTTTTTTTTTTTTTTTTTTTGGCGATATTTTTCCTCGGTGAGGAAAGGGCAGCCCCCTTCCCCACACTCCGAGACTGGCCGGGATTAGTCCTTTTTCTTTTATAACGCGACCATTCAGTAACGCGAGACGTTTATTTGGATTTAAAAGTTAAATGTGCTGAGGTGAAAAGTCATCTTGTTCTCCTCTAGTCCATATTCACCTCTCAGCCCCCCATCTCCATAATTCAAACTCCATGCTCCAGGGGTCACCCAAACCCGTCCATTTCCCTGAGATCAGCTTCTGTTTCTTCCTCAAACCTCTGTCATACCTTGTAAATAACATAATTACAAGCAGTTCCTTATTAAATTATTTAACCTGTCTTGGTCAACTTTTCCGATGATAACTACATGTTATCAGCGTTGCACCACGGCAATTACAGACACAGAGCTTGGGATTTAATCAACTTTATTTATTTTTTCTTTTTTTTTTCCCGGAGAGGCATTTCAAGACTTTTTTTTCTTTTTTTTTTTTTTTTTTTTTTTTTAATTACTGTTAATTAAAAATCTTTTTGGGGAATAGGGAGGAAGGTGAGAATGGGGAATAATTTCCAGTGTTCTGGAAATCAGATCCCAGCGATGGAAATTAAAACCATTCCCCTAGTCTGCCGGGCTGTAGCACCGCCGCCTGTTCTGCACTGCCGGCCGAGGCCCGCCTGCCCACATCCAT